>OY770262.1:190881467-191366467 GCA_963669355.1 Chorisops tibialis
ATTATTATTATTTAGCTGCATTATTCGTAGGATAATATAATTATTATTTTTTGTAAGCTTGAACAGTGGAACTTTGTTTTAAAATGAACTTCCATGTTGCCTAATTAGAGACAGGCATTTGAAAACAATTTTTAAAAGTTTATCGAAATCGAAAGTATGCCCAACATTTCCTTATAATGAGTAATTTTTCGGTCCATTATGGAGAACTTCTACTGTAAAGTAGAATTGCAAGTATGTAAGCATACATCTCCATTGCCAGATGAATATTCATAAACAGTTGCCAAAATTAATACGAAGATAAAAAAACAAAAAAATATTTTAATTTTTATTTCGAAATGAATGCCGAATTATAAGTAACAACAACGTAAAAGGTTGTAGAACTACCGAAATGCATTCGATGGTCTGCTTACTATCAGAGGCGGGCGAGGCGGTTTGTAGTGATAGCTTCATATTAATATTTTTATATATTATCAACTTCCTTCGGAATAAAGTGTGACTGTATTTATTGTCTAGATATATCAGATTTTCTGGATTTATATTTTACAATCCACGCAGTATATGTATATTAAATTCACATACATGATGAAATTAAGGAAATTCTATATAATTTATGGTTTTTTCTCTCCAAGGCCCCTGCTTTTAAAGTTAAAAAGTAGAGGCATCTCTAAATCACCCATAACAAACAAACAGATAACAACGCCACGCAATTTTTTACTTACTATCAACACTTCAATGGCTGCTTTTTAAGGCACTTAAAGCAGAGCTTTCAGAGTTATTAGACATTTGCAATGTTACACGAAATATTTGTAGAGCTGATTTACCCCAACCCACCTACACACTTGTAGTCATAAATTACTGCGAATAAAATATACTAGATAACAAAAATCATAACATTTAATATGATTACATTTATTTTGTGTTTACTAGCAGAAAATTCTTATTTTTTTCAATTTATTGAAAAAGTTTTTTTTTTAATGTCAATCGAAAAAGATTTTACAATCGTTATTTGTAAACAAATTATTCACATATGCAATTGCAAACCGCTCTATTTACAAATACCGTTTCCGAAATCTTTTCATACCCTAGATTAAATTTGAGATTTATGTATAAGTTTATAAGTTTGTAACGCTTAGAAATAAGGCTCGGCGAAATGATTGAAACAGAAGTTCATATTAGCTATAATTGAAAAAATCCCGAAACCATCCGTGTGCTCTCTAGCTTGAAAACGCGTTAATCTAGAAAGGTCAAATTTTTTGTTGTTTTTTGACAGAAAGTAGACTAGATCCAGTTCATTAATGGGTCAAATAGCTCCACCCCGTTCAATACAAAATAACGCAATTTCGCAATTAGACAATAAATTGATTTCCTCGGAAATTACCCTATAAAAGCTTTTGATTTGAAATACAATATTTTATAACGATTGGCACTCCTGCAACCATAAACTGCATATTTTCATGAAATACTCCAAACCAATTTTCTCATTACGTATAGAATTTATCGAGCCCAAATGTGCATTAAATATTTATTTAGAATTATTAGTTAGACCGAACAAAATAGACGATTAGCTTTACTCCTTATACCCCCTCTCATACAATATGGTACAATTTCACAACTGTACAAAAAGTTGATTTTCTTGAAAAGAATGAATGCTACTGATCTGCATTTTAAGACATGTTAATTGCATGATGTTTATAATTATTTCAGAAAAAATCATTAAGTACTCTCCACCTATGCTACCACCTCCCATACAAACTGCATAATTAAACTGAATCCAATATACTCATTTTCTTAGTATCTATTAAATTTTTGAAGCTTAAATTTTGTATACCTAAAACATTTTGATAGCAACTCTAGCATGATGTAAAAAAATTACATTTTTCCATGCCGTCATGTAGAAGGGCTACAGTGGTAAATATTCGTTCAAACGCAGTAGGTTTTTTTGCAAATTCTAAGAAGTAAAATATTTTTTCATATAACAGATATATGTATATTAAAATTCAGTCAGTATTAATATTACATTTTATTTCGTTTTTTAAAAAAATCATGTATGTTTCCAATAAAAAAAAAATGAAATACTTTAAAATACTTAAATATTCGTTTAAACGCAACTTCAATTAAGTCATGTATAATTATTATTTTTATAGATCTTTTTTCCTCTTTTTTTCAATCAATATTTGGTGTGACCACCCCGACTTTTTATAATCTCAAATATCCTTTTCGGCATTGAGTTCATCAAAGTTTTAAGAGTTTCAAGTTCGATACTCTCCCAGCATGAGTTAATGCACAGTTTAAGCTCATTTAGTGATTTAAATTGGCGTTCATTGGCGTAAACTTTTGAAGCTAGTATACCCATAGATTTTCTAGGGGGTTGCAATCAGGGCTATATGCAGGCCAATCTAATAAGGGTACTTCTTTTTGACAAAACTAATCTTTCGATGATCTCGAAACATGGATTGAGGCATTGTCCTGCAGAAAAATGAAATCCTCGTCCATAACATCTTCGATATACGGAATCAGAACATCAGCAGCTGAACGTAATTGGCGGAGTTCATCCTGGTAGTAATGAAACAAATAGGAAGTTTCGATCTATATGAAAGCGCTCCCCGAACTATTACACTACCACCACCAAAATTTCTTTTTGATCTAGGTATGTCCTTACCTCGTAAATCGTGCCAGTAACAACTGTAACAGCCCACCTAAGTTGAATTTCTTTTCATCGCAAAAGATAACCTTTTGCCACTCATGTTTTCATTGCATGCACTTTTGGGCAAAATTCAATCTGTTTGTCTTGTGAGCCGCTGTTAAATTAGGTTTTTCCTGAAGTTTCTTCCATTTGACATTTTTTGTATGCCGCAATATGTGTGCAATGTGCTGCTTTGTTACAGGAAGATGTAATTTGTCTTTAATTTGCCTTGCAGTTAATTTATTTTTGGTTGCTTCGTAACTTATTTGTCCCTTTTGGCGAGCCGTGAGTTAGGTGTTCCCTTCGTTGGCTTTTTATAACCATAATTTTCATCCTTTTTAAAAAAATTCCTAATGACCATCTCAGATCTCTTCATTTCTTTCGCAATTTTGCGATTAGAATATCCCAACTCTTAAAAATTTTAATTGTCACAATTTCCTCACTGTTTAATGGTTTTCCTTTAGCCATAACTACAAAAAACAATGTCAGTCTAAACGTGTTTATTAAATAATAAAAACACTTGCCGTAATACAAAAATAATTAACTTTATAAAATATTTTCTACAAGAAACTTTTTAATTAAATATTTTTCCCGATGCGTTTAAAGGAATATTTCTCTTCAAAGCGACTAACTTTAATAAAATCCACCATTTGAGAAAAGTTCTGTTAGATTATGAAATGTTGTGCTTTAGATTAATAGCAGTCGCTGTCAGAAATACTTTTTTACAGCAGTGTTACCGAATAAGAGTTATCGCACAAAAATAAACTAATGCGTTTAAACGAATATTTACCACTGTACTTTACATACAAAATTTCTGAAATCAGGAAAATTTCTCTCTCTCATTCTCGCGCAATTGTAGTCCTGTTGATTTAAATCTTAATTCCATTTTACTTTATTATTTTAATAATAAAGTATTGTGATCGACTTGGAAAAAAAAAAAAAATTGCTACCCTGAAATTTTGTTTTTTCGCGTTTCATGACTAAATTTGCCGAAAAATGCAAAAAAAAAAAATCCGTCTGTCTGTACGCCGTCCGCCGTACGCCGTCCGCCGTACGCCGTCCGCCGTCCACCGTACGCCGTCCGCTGTCCGCCGTACGCCGTCCGCCGTACGCCGACGTGTACGCTCAGCGCACATTAACTCCCAAACCGTTCAAGATAGAAAGTTTATTTTTGGAGGGATTGTAGATAGTTGCGGATCTCAGGCGGACACCTATTTTGGGGGGTGTACGAGTTCAGGGGGAGGCGGGGGGAGCACTTAAGCCGAAAAATACGAATTCAAATATCTCAGCTATGGTTGAAGCTAGGAAGCTAAAACTCAATATACATATAGAAGGGTTTGTGGGACAACTTTTAAAAATAATTTAATTTTTTTATCCATTGGGGTGCAAAAAGGGGGGGCTAAGAACCAATTGTCGGCCAAATTTTTTTTTCAAATGATTATATCTTCGAAATTACTTACCATAAAAAATTGATATTTTGAGACCGTTACGCTGGCATATAGTTCCTTCGGAATCAGCTTAGAAAGTGGTTAATTAGTGTAAGGGGGAGGGTCAGGGGGGGCGCAAAGAAAAACACTTAAAAGTGAATATCTCAACTATCTATTAAGCTATCTAATTGAAACTTAAAATTTATATTAAACTATACTAGGAAAATACAAAAAAAATATAACATGTTGAAATAATAGTAGTGGGGGGAAATGGGGAGCATTTCAAAAATGGCGCACTTTTCAAAATTACGAATCCTTATATCTCAAAAAAGGGTACAGATATCAAATCAAAAATTTGTCAGATTGTAGAACTATATAATGTTTAATTTTGGTAAAAATTTTAAGTTAGGAGGTGAAAGGGGAGGGAGGTGATAAGCAAAAGTGTCGAAAATTTTGAGTGATTTTTTTAGGACTCTGTTGAAAGATACAAAGTTTAAATTTTGCATGTGAATACGTCTGTTTGATGTACATAGAAAAATAATAATAACTTGATCCATAATTGTTATAAACCGACCCCCCCCGGTCTAACGTGCACAAGGTGTTTCATGTGCATTGAAAAAAACACATAAACTGAAAATTTTTGAGTGAAATTTTAAGGTAGAAACTTGAAAATTTGCAAAATGCTTTTCAAAAAAATTCCCAAACATACGAAATATTAACTGGTCGAAAACCTTTAAAATTTCTACCCCCTCCCATACAAAATTATTTTTTCGACCATTTTTAAAAAATCAATTATCACCTAACTTTTAAAAGCTATCAATTTGCAATTTTGCATAAAAACTTACAAAAATAATTGATATGAAATTACGTTAAAAGTTTTGAAATCCCGCTTACCCTTCTACCCCCTCCCATACAAAAGTATGATTTCGACCAATTTCATTAAATCAACTAATAATCAACAAATTAAAAGCTACGAACTTGAAATTTTGTACGAGCATCTTACAACAGAAAAGAAAGAAAATTGCATCACAAGTCTTACGATTTCCCTCCCTCCTCTACCCCCTCCCATACAAAATTATTTTTTCGAGCATTTTTAAGAAATAAGTTGTCAGCTAACTCTTAAAAACTATCAATTTCAAATTTTGCAGAAAAACTTATAAAAATAATTCAAATGAAGTTGCTTTAAAAGTTTTGAAATCGCGCTTGTCCTTCTACCCCCTCCCATACAAAACCATGATTTCGACCAATTTCATTAAATCAACTAATAACCAACAAACGAGGAGTTACGAAGTTGAAATTTCATACAAGCACCTCACAAAAGAAGCAAATAAAACTACATACCAAATTTTACGATTCCCCTACCTTCTCTACCCCCTCCCATACAAATGTTCGGTTTCGTGAATATAAAATACACCGAATTTTATGAAAATTCTATGCAACTTCGTCTGTGATACACATTCTATACAGAGAATATTGGACGTGATTCAAGCAATTAATTAAAAAGCTATTAACATCCACCCACACTTACTATTACCCCTCCTCCTCCACTCATAAAAACCCAAACTTGCAGAAACGAATGAAATATTGTTAAATTGACAACAGCCCTGCCCAAGAACTCCCTTTCACTTAGCCTTCCCTAACCACTCTAACCTGCATATTGACTTTCCACTCATACGCAACTTGTCCCAAGAATAATAAAGTTTCGCCCGACTTGTTGGTAGTTTATTTTCAACGCCATGCACAATTCAGTGGGTAAAATATCTTACATGAAAAGAATTTTTGAGGGGAGACACGAAAGTGGAGATGGACTTTACTTGGAGCTAGCATTACACAAACTAGTTATAATTCCACCAATAAACTGTACTGAATTCACACACTGCATTTTCTGCGGAATTAGCAATAATAAATTGTTCCGGTGGCTAGGGTGTAGCCTAGTAGGTAGCGTATTGATCTACAATGCAGCACACTGCCTGCTTATAACATACATATCTTGGTCACTTCAATCTGCGAAAATGGAAAACTCGTAGATGTAGGGTTGTGCGAAGGGCTAACAACCCTTTCACAATAACAAATAAAATGTTAAGGAACCTGAAGATTAGGAGGCCAAAGCCCGATTTGGGCTATAGTGCCATTGAAGAAGAAATTGTTCCGGTATTTCTGCTTCCCGCGGCACACCGTTCAGATCAATTCTGGAAATCTATGTATCTTGTAGTACTTTCGTCTTCAGGAAGTAACTATAGAGATGACGTCTGGTCAGATTATCCCTGAGATGAATGTTTTTTAATTCTAATTGAAAATTTCGAATATACCCCAGTAACACAAGCCAACGTTTATTTTCATCGCAGAACTTAAGAAATGGTTAAGAATGTGATGACGAATGTATGATTGAATTAATAAAAATTAACTGAAATGATGATTTTCATTCAAAATGATAAAGACGATGTTGTTGATTAATGATTGTTTTTTCCAATAATAAAAATTCTTACATTTGTTTTCACATTAGAAAATTCAACGCCAACTAATTTTTTACAGGTTTAATGATTACTAAGTTTATAATGAAACATATTACAGTATATTTAAAATGACACATATTACAGTACATTTAATCAATCTTGAACATCCTGGGGCGTCCTGACAGACTGCGGGCTGTCAGCAATAGGTAAGGCGGCAACTCGGACTATGGGCCGTTTCACGATTCCAGCTGATGTCTTCACGGTGACTACGCGAGACCGGGATGACATTGGATGATTCGGCCAAGAGCCCATTTCGATGGGGGAGTGTGATCTTCCTTTAACACATCGAGTTTACCTGGTTGCAGATTGATTGTCTCCTGACACCACTTCGGACGATTTTGCAAGGAAGTAATATACGCTACATGCCAGCGTTTCCAAAATCCTTGAACAAGTTGTTGAATGAGCTTCCAGTTAGAAAGCAAATTAATTGTTGGAGCGATTTGTGGTTCAGGTATAGCGGTGTAAGGTAGCCCAATCAAAAAAACATAACAGAATTATGATTGGGCGTAAAGCCCAATCATATGATACTTTAGATGACATACTTACTTACCTTTTGCTTGGGAGGTGGTAAAAGCAGAGGGGGAGGTTTGTCATTTTTGTATGTAACACTGAACGTAGTATATAAAATATTTCATGCTGAATTTAAAGTTTCTTGCTTTCATAATTTTCAAGGGAATTGAACAATTTTTGTCTGAATTTATGATATTTGTATGGGAGGTGGCAGAGAAAGCGGAAGATTTTGGATGATTTTGAATCTGCTTATCAACTTCCTAATCACATTGCTTTGTTACAATTTTAAAGTCGATAGCTCTCATATTTCTTGACCTTTCAATACAAAAATTTGTATGGGAGGTGGTAGAAGGAGTGAGGTGAAGGCGATATTTTTTTTAAGCATTTATTAAAATTAGTAAGGGACAGATTGTGGCAAAATTTTAAGTTTTTACTTCTTCTAGTTCCTATGAAAATCGGTTAAATACATTTACCAAAATTCTGCATTTGTATGGGAGGGGGTAGAAGGAATATCCGAATCAAAACCAAATTTTTTGACATCAATTATATTTACAATAGGATACTTTTCTCAAATTTTAAAGTTGATTTCTTAGACGGTTTTGGAGAAAACTAATTTAATTGAAATTCCGAAATTTCGTAAAATTTGTATGGGAGGGGGTAGAAGGAGTGAGGTAAAGTTGATAGTTTTTCCAAAATTAGTTGCAATTATAATAAAATTAATTATGACAAAAATTGGTTCATTTAGCTTTGCTAGTTGCAATGCAAGCCGAATAAATGGATTTTTGAAAATTGTCCATTTGTATGGGAGGTGGCAGAAGGAGTAAGGGGATCATATCAATATTTCTTGAGGTCAATGATATTTATATCATTATACTATGACCTAATTTTTAAGTCAATAGCTGGAAAGGTTTCGGAGGAAAATCGATTTCCTTAAATTTCAAAATTTCATGAAATTTGTATGGGAGGGGGTACAAGGAGTGGCGGGATGTGGCCCGTTCACGAACTTAAAGTTAATTTTTTGCTAAAAATGACACACAACAAATTGCAGCACGATAGCTCTAAGCGTTCGAGAGTTATGTTGTAGACAGACGGACAGACGGACAGACGGACGGACAGCAACTCGGAATCGAAGTTTTTGAGCGAAAACAAATATTTCTGTACCCTTGGCGGCACTGTGCGAGCATTATTTCTTAGCGTTACAAACGGTAATGCAAACACAATATACTCTCAGATTTCATTTAGAGTATAATGAGCAGGTGAGACAGCAAAGAGAGGTCTAGAATTTAACAGTGCCTCAATTTGCGTAAGCATGGTGTACATTTCCTCAAATGTGAGAACTTGATTTCCGATTACGCGCTTCAAATGCAGTTTAATGCATTTGACATTAGATTCCCAAAGGCCTGCAAAATGTGGAGCCAAGGGAGGAATGAAGTGCCATGTTATTCCATCATTGGCAAGAATTTCTGCTACAGTCTGGTTATAGGCTTCTGATAATACAAGTTTGTGCATATCTGACAGAATTCGAGATGCACCTTTAAAGTTAGACCCATTATCGCTGAATATATCTGTACATTTACCACGTCGAGCGACAAACCGGCGTAATGCGGCCAAAAATGCATCAGTTGTTAGATCTGATACCAACTCAATGTGTAAGCAAACGAATAAAGCAATGTACCCACGAACGAATTTCGGATTTCTTCCGCGAACAAGGCGAAGAGGTATAGGACCAGCATAATCGCAACCAGTACGATCAAATGGTCTGGCGTACGTAATTCTTTCCTGAGGCAGTTGACCCATTATCTGCTGCGAAGTTGTCTTTCTTTGTCTAAAGCAAGGAATGCAGTTGAAGACGATATTTCGAACTATATTCCGATAACCCAGGATCCAAAACTCTTGTCTAAAAATGGTGAAAAGATGTTCAACGCTGACAAGCAGGTTTTTCTGGTGTGTATAGATCACGAGAAGTTGAGTGACCCGATGATTTTTTGGAAGAATGATTGGGTGTTTGGTGTTATACGTGACGAATGATTGTTCAATGCGACTCCAACACGCATTAGTTGATTGGTGTCCAATATTGGCGTAAGCTTCAAAAGTTTGCTCTTGTTTGGTATGGGTCGTCCAGACAATAAAGCGTAATATTCCGTTGGGAAAGATGGTTGTTGACAAAATCTAAAACAGACGAATTTTGATTCTGTTAATTCAAAAGTTTGTAAAGTGACTGAAATCCTTGTTTTATCACGCAGACATCGTATGAAGCGTCTACAATAGGTAATAATTCGAATTAGTCTTATCCAAGATGACATCCTATCTAACAGGGAAGTTAGGAAATGAGGCTCCAAGTGTGTTGTCATGGTTTGAACCTTATTCGTTGAGTTCATTGCCTTTTTTCGACCTTGCTTGACAACTTGAATTTCATCGGCTGAGAGTGATGTGTTTTCGAAGGAAGCTGGAGAAGAAACTGAATTCAACCATTGTGGTCCATGCCACCATGTATTTGCAGCAAGTAGAGTTGACGGCTCGAGTCCGCGAGTTTCTAGAATTTCGGTGGTTCGATTAGCTAAAAAAGTTTTGAGAGTTCTAGGTTGATGTGATAGCCAGGATAGTACTATTTTCGAATCTGTCCATGCAAAAATCTTTCGGTTGGCAATCTGCAACGATAATTTAATTTTTTCAAATAACCGAGAAAGTAACACGGCAGCGCAAAGCTCTAATTTCGGAAATGAAATTTGTTTTAAAGGTGCTACTTTAATTTTAGCTGCAACCAGCACAGTAGTACAATGTTCTAACCCGACACTGCGACAATAGATATCACTATCAGAATTCCTTAATGCAAGGAAATGCCATAAATCGGTTCCAAATTCAAAAGATGGAAACCAAATTATCCTCTGGCTCATCATTTAGTGAAGGGACGAAACAAACAAGAACATCCCTACACCATGTACATAAATAAAAATAACAAAAAATTAACAAAAAATTGACAAAAAAAAATTGATATCAACCAGCATTAAGTTTACGCTTTAAGCACATCTTATCGATAGAGAAGTCGAATACATCAGCATTCTTATTAACTTCTATCGCGAGACGCGAAATCGGCTCATTCATACCATAGTTTGTCCGATGAAAGCAAATCTGAAGAAGTCTAGGCTGCCTGGGTAAAAATTGACTAACTGCAAACTGCATTAAGCCCAAAAGCGTGGAAGAATCAACTAACCCTGTAAGAAGTTGATGAGCAAAAACTACATCAGCTACCTCACGTCGTTTAGAGAGTGATGACATATTTAATAGCTTAAGTCGATCGATATAAGGGGGAAGACGAACTCTGTCATTCCAATTAAGGTGGCATAAGGCAATTCTCACAAATTTACGCTGAATTGATTCGATTCTGCCAATGTGCTCATCATAATAAGGAGACCAAACTTGAGAAGCATATTCAAGGTGAGATCTAACGAAGGTGTTATAAAGAATCAATTTAACAAAGGGATTGTTAAATTCCTTGGATAAGCGTGTGGTAAATCCTAACATAGAATTACCCTTTTGCACAATCTTATTTATATGCAAGCTAAAATCAAGTTTACGGTCAAATGTAACACCTAAGTCAATTATTGATTTGACACGATCCAATATACAGTCATTAAGACTGTATATTATTACAAACGGTGAGACTTTCCTAGTAAATGACATAACATGACATTTATCCACATTCAAATGAAGATCATTGTGGCGACACCAATTACTAAAACTAATCAAATCTTCTTGAAGAAAATTGTCGGAGTTGGAACTAAGAGACCTAAAGATCTTAATGTCATCTGCATAAATAAGTACTTCCGAGTGTTTAAGAACAGATGCAACATCATTAATGGCTAGGACAAACAAAAGTGGCCCCAAGTGACTTCCTTGAGGAACACCGGAATGCGCAGTAAATGGCATGGAAGTACAGTCACGAAAGAGAATTTGATAAGTTCTATTAAATAGATATGACCTAATCCAATTAATAAACCATGTAGGAAAACCCAACATGTCTAACTTCAACAAAATAATGGAATGGGGTAGTTTATCGAATGCCTTACTAAAATCAGTATAAATACAGTCCACCTGCTTACCCTCCTCAATATCCACAATGGATTTATTCGTAAACTCCATCAAATTAGTGACTGTTGACCTATTTTTGACAAAACCATGTTGTTTACTTGAAATCAAGGATTTACAGTGAAATGACAAGCACTCATACACTACAGACTCAAAAAGCTTTGGAATAGCTGATAGCTTAGCTATTGGTCGATAGTTAACGATTTCAGATTTTGCACCGCCCTTATGAGTCGGTATGATAAAAGAGGCCTTCCACACGTTCGGGAAAATCCCAGTTTTTAGGGACCTTTGAAAAAGAAGGGAGAGTGGTTCAGCAATAGAGACACAGCAGCGTTTCAAGACAACTGCAGGAACTCCATCTGGGCCAGGATAAGAAACATCTTTAAGGCGAGAGATATGGCTAACTATATCATTATAAGAAATCGGTATAGCAGACAAAGTAGTTGAAGCGGTACCTCTGAAGTTATCAAAGTACGTCATGTCAGGGATAAAGTTATTACCAGAAAAAGAGCCACTAAAGAATGTCGCAAAAAAATTACAAATAGTAAATTGATCATTACTATTGCTGCCAAGGAATTGAAAAGAAGCTGGATAACCATCAGATTTACGCTTACAATTAACAAATTTCCAAAACTTCTGGGGATCTCTAATAATATCCGACTGCACTTTAAGTATGTATTCAGAATACAAGCGAGTAGATAAATCTTTGAATAAGTCATAATATTCTACATACAAACGAAAATTAGTGTCAGTCTTCGTCCTAGTATACCTATTCCAGGCAGCATTACGAGAATTGCGAATTGCACGCAACTCACTAGTGTACCAGGGATAAGACAATGAAATATTTTTACGATAAGTAAAAGGAACTGTAGCAACAAAAAATTGGTACAGAATATAATAAAAATCAACAACGGCACCCTCAAAATCGGGATTGTCAAATATTTCGTTAAAGTTGAAATTAGAGATAAGGTAGTCCAACTGCACAAAATCTGCTTTGATAAAATCAAAAGATAGCTCTTTCTCACCAGGATTGAAAATATGCTCCTCGTCAATAATAAGAAATATATTAATCGGAGGGTGTAAAACATCAATATTTGAAATTGGTGATAAGCTCTCTTCCACGGAACAAGCACAGTAGTCAGTATAAAAAAAAATCAGGTCAAGCTGTCTTCCATAGGAATTCCGAACAAGACTAAGTTGGTGGAGACCAAGTGCGCATATACTATCTACAAAAAAACATTCAAGCGAGGACGAAGCATCAGAAACTAAGAGAGTAGAATCATCGTCAGAAAATGACCAAGAAAGACCTGGCATATTAAAATCACCCAATAAAATGAGTTCGTCAGACATATTCATAGTTCTATGAACAAATATTATACAGTCAACTGTTCTTTCATATAAAGTAGTAGGACTCGAAGGGGGAATATATGTCAAAAAGACATAAATATCCTTATTGTTAAACACACATTTAACACACAGGATCTCCAGACAGTGAGGGTTCGGCACGTCAACAACTACACAATTAATGCAGCTTCGGACTGCTAATAACAACCCACCACCTTTCAATCTCAAATCGGAAACGTACCGATCCCTACGAAAGACTTGGAAGTCTGAACTAAAGAGTTCACTGTCAGTAAAGCTACAGTTTAGTCCCGTTTCAGTAAAAGCAATCACATCATAAGAAGAATTCTGGCTTGATGCAAATAGCGCCTGAGTTTTAGTGCGCAGTCCATTTACGTTTTGATAGTAAATGGACAATTGTCTAAGTTTTTTGGACCAGAACCAATTGCATTCTTCCGACGAGAAATAAATTCTTTAAGGAATACTCCAGGGGGCCATGAATTATTATCTAACAATTGATTGAAAAGTTCAGTATTGGTCAGAACAATTTTAAAGGAAGCAATAGAACTACTATCTCTACTAATTTTCTCACATTTAACTGCTGATCCCGTTGAAATAAATTTTTTTGAAATCAAATAGTTTAAGACATCATCCGGAGATGTTCGGGGATCAAGTCGAGAAATGAAAATGGCTTTTGGACGAGGTACAATAGTAAGCAGATGTGGTCGTGTAGTTAAGGAAGAAGAAAACCCAATGGAATTAGCATCAGTAAGAGGCATTCGAGAACTATTCGAAGAAACTAGGGTAGATTTTAAGGGTGCAAAATTTTTATTTTTATTAGCGGATGCTCTTGAAGAGGGTTGGCCAGTATTAGAAGATGTAGACTTCGAAATCACAGAATTGTCATTAGTGGGTGCTTTTGCAGAAGGTTGGCTAATATTAGACGCAGTCATTTAACGAGCATCCAGATGAAGTCTTCGACGAAGCATCAAAAACTACGCGAATTTTGGTTGTTGTGCTGTCCTCCTTAAATACAGCATGATGAGGCAGATAGCATGAAGGTTTCAGTAAGTCAGCTGGTGGTACTGCAATTATGTGACCAAGCGATGTATACTCTGCTATAAACTTTGAATAGTCCTCCTTTAACTTATAGTTGTAAGTAAAACGTCTTTCGACAGCTGTCATGCGATTGGTTGCTTTTGTGAGCGAATCGCCAAGGGTGAGTGAATTTGGTTCCTTAAAGGGTAGCTGCACGACGTATCTCCCATCAGAGTTCGAGAGTGTGTCTTAGCAAAGTGGTGCTTTGCTTGAAGCTCTTCTTGAGTTAGTTTCACAGTGTAGGATACTTCTTCTAATTCCCAGAAGCATCTCAGAGTTAAATCGATGTCTTCTTGTACTACTAGATGTGTTGAGAACGAATCGTCGTTCGATAATAGACTTGTAGGAATCTGTCCCGCAACAACCCATCCGAAGAAGGTAGATATTGCTGTTATACTGCCATTGATGCATCAGCTTGATTCAGGTTGAAGAATGTTGAAAAATGTATCAGCTCCAATCAGTATGTCGATTTTACCAGGAATGTGAAAGTTTGGATCTGCCCATTCCAAATTTGGGAAAGTTGAAATTTGAGTTTTATCAATGGTGAAATTGGGCAAATTCGAGCTAATTTTCGGCACTATGTACGCCGATATATCGATAGAGGTTTTCTTGTTATGAGGACGAAGCGTCAAGATGGTACGTCCTCTGGTTGTTCCTGCGTTAGCCAAGCAAAATCCCTTGATTGGTATTTTGGAATGATCACGTGTCAAACATAGCGATTGGAAACACGACTCAGTCACGGACGACACTTGCGATCCTGAGTCCAAAAGAAGACGACAAGGCAAATAATTACCACTGTTATCTCGAACAAAGGCTAAGCTGTAGTAGCAATGTTTTTAACCGATGAGTACGAGTGGTGACTTGCGATGAATGATTGCTGATCAGATCACTTGTACGATTTGCTTGATTGGTGTTAGTTTCTAGCAGTTGAGAAACGTTCGACGATGCCATGGATGATACGTACGCTTGAGTATGTACAAGCGTATGATGACGCTTATCGCATACACGACAGCTATGTTTTGAATTACATTTATTTGATGGGTGTCCTGCTCGAAGACAGTTAAAGCAAAGTTTTTCACGTTTGACGAATTCACGTTTTAATTCAGTAGATAACAATTTGAAAGTTTCACATTGCGATAATAAGTGATTTTGAACGCACTTAGAACAGTTATTTTGAAATGGGGTTACATGAAAGTTTTGAGGACCCCTTGTAGATGGTTTCTGATTGACAACAGGTTTCAACGCGTTCACCGATTCGAGTACTTGACAACACGACTCTAAAAAGTTTAAAAATGTTGTAAACTTCAGAAATTCGATCTTTTCCACTTCAGCCCATTTTTGTTTGGTTTCATCATCAAGTTTATCGAGGAGAATATGAATTAACCAAACATCCCAATTTTTCGCGAACGGATCTAGCGCGCGAAGACTCCGTATAACTTCGTCCGCGGTATCTGTTTATTTACGCAAGTTATTGGCTGCACTGTGGGGAGGTCCGGTCGTTAATCTGTCTTTCTATTAAAAAGCGTCCGACTCGGTCGGTGTTCTAATTCTGACTCTAGTATAATTCGTAACTTCATTCTACATATACATACATATCTTATTCTATCTTATTCTATTGGTATTGGTGTTGTGCAAGTTATCTATACGAATACAGAGAAACTCCGTAAGACCAGATTTGTAGTTCGTTTTATTTTGAATTGTCCTCTACACATTCCCCCTCCAGCGTAGCGTTTGTTATTTTAGAAAAAAAATGTTTACTGAATTAAAAAAAATTTTATATTATATTTGTTCGTACATGTGTGCGGGTTTTAAACGATCAATGGATACTGTTGTATTTCTATTTTTAATGTCGATTACAAATTGCTTTCTCATCTTTCTTATCACTTTGTATGGACCTTCGTAGGGTGGTTTTAGTCCCGTGCGTACTTTGTCCACTCTGACGAAAACAAAATCGCAGTCGGAGAGTAAATTTGGTATGTAAACCTTTTTTGAGTTGGTTTTGCGAGTATCTACTGGTTTTATATTTCTCATGTTTTCTCGGAGTCTTGTGATAAAATCTGAATGATCGGTGTCTACTTGTGTAGGTGTTTCTATGAAAAATTCGCCAGGTACCTTCAAACTTTCTCCATAGACGAGTTCGGCGGGAGAGCATTTCAAATCTTCTCTAATGGCAGTTCTGATACCCAGTAAGATTAATGGTAGTTCATTACTCCAATCGATTTGATTTTCTCTAGCCATGATCGCTGATTTTAAATGACGGTGAAAACGTTCCACCATCCCGTTTGATTGAGGGTGGTATGCGGTGGTACGAATTCGGTGTGTTCCGAGTAGGTTTGTAAGTTCATGAAATAATTTGGATTGGAATTGGGTGCCTTGATCTGTGGTTATTGTAAGTGGTACTCCAAAACGAAAGATGTATTGTTGAACGAAAGTCCTGGCTATTGTAATGGCTGACATATCGCGTATTGCATATGCTTCGGGCCAGCGAGTGTATCTATCCATTATAGTAAGGATATATTGATTTTCTTGAGAAGTGGGTAAAGGTCCAACTATGTCCATGTGGATGTGCTCGAAACGTTTTCTCGGTAATTCGAAACGTTCGCACTCACTCGTCGTGTGACGATGAACTTTTGCCTTTTGACATCCGATACATGCTTTTGACCATGTGTTCGAATCGGTGTTCATAGACGGCCAGAAATATTTCTGAGAGATTTTCTTTTTGGTGTTTTTGACACCTGGATGTGATAGGTTGTGTAGAGTTTGAAAAACAACCTTACGAAACTGTATAGGGACATAGGGGCGGTTTTTACCTGTACTGGTTTCGCACCAGATTTTTTCTTGAGTGACAGGAATGGTTATGATTTCTAATTTTACTTTAGAATTTGGGTTGTTTGAATTTTTTAGGAGTTGTTCAAGTTCTCGATCAGTTCTCTGTGAGTCAATCAGGTTCTTTATACTCAGAGTTATTTCGTGAATCTCCGTGTCGTCTATTCGAGATAGTGCGTCTGCGACACAATTATCTTTACCGTGAATGTGTCTTACATCGGAGGTGAATTGGGATATGTAATCCAAATGTCGTGTTTGTCGTGGGGTTCGTTCTGTTTTCGACCCTATGGCGTTCGTGAGTGGTTTGTGGTCGGTGTAGACTGTGAACGTATGCCCTTCGACGAAATGCCTGAAGTGTTTAATAGCCAGAAATATCCCGAGTAGCTCCCTGTCGAATGCGGAGTACTTTATTTCCGCTCCTGATAATTTTTTGGAGAAAAATGCGAGAGGTTGCCATATCCCTTGGTCCAATTGTTGCAAAACTGCCCCGACCGCAGTGTTGGACGCGTCAGTCGTTATGCTGATTTTAGCGTTTTCCATAGGATGTACTAAAAGTGTTGCGGTCGCAAGGGCTGCTTTGGTTTGGAGGAATGCTTGGTTACATGTATCGGGCCAAACATATGGTTTTGTTTTTTTTGAGTTTATTCGTGTTGGCTAGGTGTTCGTGAATTGGTGCGAGCAATGTTGCGAGATTGGGTACGAAACGATTGTAGAAATTCACCATACCTACGAAACGTTGTACTTGACGAATTGTGTTTGGAGTCTTGTATTTTTCGATTGCTTCAATTCGATCTTTGCATGGAGAAAT
This sequence comes from Chorisops tibialis, assembly GCA_963669355.1. Classification (NCBI taxonomy): domain Eukaryota; kingdom Metazoa; phylum Arthropoda; class Insecta; order Diptera; family Stratiomyidae; genus Chorisops; species Chorisops tibialis. The sequence continues at coordinate 190,898,760 of OY770262.1, forward strand.
TCCCTCTTCTGAAATGGTATGTCCTAAGAATTTTAGGGTTGGAACGCCAAATATGCATTTGGACGTTTTTATAATAATACCGTAGTCAGTAAGTCGCTTGAATAAAGTCTGTAGATGCTGTTTATGTTCTTCGAAATCCTTACTGGCGACTAAGATGTCGTCGATGTACGCGAAAACGAAATCTAGACCTCTAGTGACTTCGTTGATAAATCGCTGGAAAGTTTGACCAGCGTTTCTAAGACCGAAAGGCATTCTGTGAAATTCGAATAGCCCGAAAGGGGTGGTTATTGCTGTTTTTTTTTATGTTTTCTGGGGCTACCGGTATCTGGTGATATGCCCGGAATAAGTCAACTTTGGAGAAAATTTTGCGGCCGTGTAGTTGTATGGAGAAATTGTGGATATGGGGTATTGGATATCTGTCGGGGACAGTGATTTGGTTTAACTGTCTGTAATCCCCGCAGGGTCTCCAGTCCTCGCTGTTTCTCTTATTTACCATATGCAGAGGTGAAGCTGCTGGAGATGACGAAGGACGGCATATTCCCAGATCGATCATGTGTTCGAACTCCATGCGAGCGGCCTTATATTTGCTTGGATCAAGCCTTCGTGGTCGGCAAAAGGGTAGTTGGCCATTGGTCAGTATGTGGTGTTGTATCGTATGTTTAATTGGTAGTTTGAGATTTGGAGGTTGTGTTAGACTTGGGAATTCTTTGATGATGCCACTGAATTCATTGTCGAGGGTGAAATTTAAAGGAGTTGGTGTATCAGCTTTGATTGAGAAAATTTTGCTTTTTAATTGGGTTTCATCATCAATAAGTCGTTTGTTTTTGAGGTCGACCAAGATATTGAATTTCGTGAGGAAATCTGCTCCTATTATGGGTCTGTTTACCGATGCCATTAGGAATTCGTGATTAAAAGGACTTCTTAATCCTAAATCGACTTTTATTAGTTTACTACCGTACGTTTGGATGGTAGAGCCGTTGGCCGCGGATAAGGTTATGTGGGTGTCTTTTTTCAGACGACTGCTAGGAAGGTACGGAATTACAGATACATCTGCTCCCGTATCTATGAGGAAGTTTAGTTTATTTGTTTGATCGTGAATGAAAAGACGGCGGCGATTTATATTAGCCCCAGTGACTGCCGCTTCGTCAACTGGTGTAACTAGTTTTTTGTTTGTTTGGGAATTGTCGAGTAATCTTTTCTGAAAGCACATGGTTGTTCACATTTGGTGGCCTTGTTCCAGAATTTTCTGTGGTACCAACAGAACTTTGAGTGTTTGTTTTTGACGCTATTGTCGCGCGATTTACTCCTATTATTCGATTTTTGTCTCTCTCGAGAGCGGTGGCGGAAAATGGATGACTCTGACTCTAGTATAATTCGTAACTTCATTCTACATATACATACAATATACATACATATCTTATTCTATCTTATTCTATTGGTATTGGTGTTGTGCAAGTTATCTATACGAATACAGAGAAACTCCGTAAGACCAATTTGTAGTTCGTTTTATTTCGAACTGTCCTCTACAGCACCAACTGAGTATTTCGGAATCGAAAGAAATCGTTTCACTAGAGAATTCGCAATAGGAGCCTTTCTATTATATCGATGGTTCAACCGTTCCCATGCTTCGATGTAATTAGTGTCTGATATATTTAAATGTTTTAACAAATTTAACGCCTCATTACACAAGAAACTTTTTAAATAATGAAACCTTTGACAATTAGTCAGCTTTTTATTATCATGCACGGAGCTAACGAATAGATCACGAAAGGCTACCCATTCACTTAATTCACCGCTAAATGGCTTGATATGAATTTTCGGTAAACGATTATCAAAGTTCTCCGTCACATGATTTGTCAGCCTGGCGTGGCTATCGGTTAACAGTTTCAACTCATCAACGCCATGTGGTTGAGATTCACGATTATTTTTACATAAAATTTTGATAAATTCCGAAATTTTCAATTTGCACAGATAATACTTTTTCTCAAATTCTACATAATCCGTGTCATCTATAAGCTCAGCAGGATCGGCTGCTGCTTGCATGAGCTCGTCATGAATCAATTGGTATGCCGACCAATTTTTTTCCAGTTTCATGTCCCGTAACATGAGATCCTCGATTGCATGATTCGCCGCATTAGAATCGAGGTAATTAAACAATCGCGTTACCGACGCTTTTACATTTCCGCGTTTCGCCCGTAACACTTTCATCTTTGTTTAACACGAAAGTAATGAGCTTTCTGCACACGATTTAATTTATTCAAGAGATGAACACAGATTATAAAGCAAAGAATACTTAACAAATTATCCGAATCGATTATCCGGCTACGACGGACCAAAATGATGACGAATGTATGATTGAATTAATAAAAATTAACTGAAATGATGATTTTCATTCAAAATGATAAAGACGATGTTGTTGATTAATGATTGTTTTTTCCAATAATAAAAATTCTTACATTTGTTTTCACATTAGAAAATTCAACGCCAACTAAGTTTTTACAGGTTTAAAGATTACTAAGTTTATAATGAAACATATTACAGTATATTTAAAATGACACATATTACAGTACATTTAATCAATCTTGAACAGAATGTCAGAATTATCAAAATGATGAGATTGTTTGTTTTGTTGTGGTTTTTAAGTTGAATTTAAAAGAAATAAACTGCCAACAAGTCGGGCGAAACTTTATTATTCTTGGGACAAGCTGCGGATGAGTGGAAAGTTAATATGCAGGTTGAAGTGGTTAGGGAAAGCTAAGTGCAAAGGGGTTTCTTGGGCAGGGCTGTTGTCAATTTAACAATATTTCATTCGTTTCTGCAAGTTTGGGTTTTTATGAGGGGAGGAGGAGAGGTAATAGCAAGGATGGGTGGATGTTAACAGCTTTTTAATAATTGCTTGAATCACGTCCAATATTCTCTGTATAGAATGTGTTTCATAGACGAAATTGCATAAAATTTTCATAAAATTCGGTTTATTTTACTTTCACGAAACCGAAAATTTGTATGGGAGGGGGTAGAGAAGGTAGGGGAATCGTAAAATTTGATATGCAGTTTTATTTCGCTTCTCTTGTAAGGTGCTTGTATAAAATTTCAAGTTCGAACTTTTAGTTTGTTAGTTATTAGTTGTTTTAATGAAATTGGTCGAAATCATAGTTTTGTATGGGAGGGGGTAGAACGGTAAGCGCAATTTCAAAACTTTTAAAGCAACTTCATTTGAATTACTTTTACAAGTTTTCATGCAAAATTTGAAATTGATAGCTTTTAAGAGATAGCTGATAACTGATTTCTTAAAAATGTTCGAAAAAATAATTTTGTATGGGAGGGGGTAGAGGAGGTAGGGAAATCGTAAAATTTGTGATGGAATTTTCTTTCTTTTCTGTTGTAAGGTGCTCGTACAAAATTTCAAGTTCGTAGCTTTTAATTTGTTGGTTATTAGTTGATTTAATGAAATTGGTCGAAATCATGCTTTTGTATGGGAGGGGGTAGAAGGGCAAGCATGATTTCAAAACTTTTACCGTAATTTTATTTTAATTATTTTTCTAAGTTCTTGTGCAAAATTTCAAATTGATAGCATTTGACAGTTAGGTGATAATTGATTTCTTAAAATTGGTCGAAAAAATAATTTTGTATGGGAGGGAGTAGAAGTCTTAAAAATATTCGACCAGTTAATATTTCAAACTTTTGGAGATTTTTTTTAAATGCATTTCCCAAATTTTCAAGTTTCTACCTAAAAATTTCATTCAAAAATTTTCAGTTTATGTGTTTTTTTCATTCCACATGGAACACCTTGTGCACGTTAGACCCCCACTTCGGAGCATAACAATTTTGGAACGAATTACTATTTTTTTTCTATTTATATCAAATAGATGTGTCGACATGCAAAATTTAAACTTTGTATCTTTTACCAGAGCCATAAAAAAATCACTCAAAATTTTCAACATTTTCGCTTTCCACCTCCCTCCCCTTACACCCCCCAACTCAAATTTTTTACCAAAATTAAAGATTATATAGCTCTACAATCTGACAAATTTTTGATTTGAAATCTGTAGTCAATTTTGAGATTTGATGATTTGTAGTTTTGGAAAGTGCGCCATTTTTGAAATGCACCCCATTTCCCTCCACTACTATAATGTCCACATATTATATTTTTTTCATATGTCGCTAATAAAGCTTAGTATACATTTTAAGTTTCAATTACATAGCATAAGAGATAGTTGAGATATTAATTTTTAAGTGTTTTTCTTTGCACCCCCCCTGACCCTCCTCCTTTCACTAATTAGCTTCTATCTAAACTGCTTCTAGTAGATCTGTATACTATCTTGATGGTCTCAAAATATCAATTTTTTATGGGAAGTAATTTCGGAGATATAATCATTTGAAAAAAAAATTCGGCCGACAATTGGTTCTTAGCCCCCCCTTTTCGCACGCCAATGGATAAGAAAATTAAGTTATTTTTAAAAGTTGTCCCACAAACTCTTGTATATGTATGTTGATTTTTAGCTTCCTAACTGTAACCATGGTTGAGATATTTGAATTCGTATTTTTCGGTTTAAGCGCTCCCCCTGCCCCCCCCTGAACTCGTACACCCCCCAAAATTGGTATCCGCCTGAGATCCGCAACTACCTACAATCCCTCTAAAAATGAACTTTCTATCTTGAAGGGTTTGGGAGTTAATGTGCGCTGAGCGTACACGTCGGCGTACGGCGTACGGCGTACGGCGGACGGCGGACGGCGTACAGACAGACGGATTTTTTTTTTTTGCATTTTTAGGCTATTTTAGTCATGAAACGCGAAAAAAAAAAATTTCAGGGTAGCAAATTTTTTTTTTTTCCCAAGTCGATCACAATACTTTATTATTATAATAATAAAGTAAAATTGTCAAATATTAAATACAGCACCACATTTTATAGAAAAGTGAATAAAAATTTCGTGCGAATATGTCGAGTAGTAATCGTCTTATTTTACTAATCGAAATTTGATTACTGATGACAATAATATCATGGTTATGTAAACAGAAATTTGGTTATGTCAATTTTTATATTTTGTAAGTAATCACTACTTACAAAATATAAAAATTGACTTATTATATAATATCATTAATCCATCACGAAGGGCATGACACTGCAATATTGGTGCTCTACAAGACAACAAAACTGCTTTCAATGAACGGCGGAATTCATTTGACGATGAAGAATTTTTTGAATGCAGCTCATTAGAAGACGAAATATTTTTAGAAAGCGATGATAATAATGACATTGTATTTGAGTTGAAAAAATTCGCCATAAGCCACAATATTTCATACACCTTGCGCTCAAAGATATTATCTTCATTGGCAATACTTATTTGGATCCAAGGTATAACAAACTACCAATGTATCCTAGAACTTTATTATCGACACCCAGAAACGCTTTAATCACGTCAATGGGAGCAGGGAGCTATTGGCATCATGGATTAAAGAATTGTCTTACAAACTGAACAGGAATTAGCCTTTATATCATTGTTTCATATATTGCAATAAAAAATAATAATTAAAACATAACAGGACTACGATTGGGCGTAAAGCGTGCGATACTCTAGATGAAAGAGAAATTTTTTGATTTCAAGAAATTTTGTAGGGGAAAGTGGTACAGGGGTTGACGACATTGAACTAATTTTTTCTCATCACGCTAAAGTTGCTTTCAAAATTTTTTATACAAAATTTAGGGTTCGAAAACTTTATAGGTACTGAGAATATTAGTGTATTGGATTCAGTGAAATCGTGCAGTTTGTATGGGAGGTGGTAGAAGGAGGAGCGAGTTCTTAATGACTTTTTGAGAAATAACTATAAGCATCATGCTTGTGACATGTTTTAAATTGCTGATCAGTAGCATTCATACTTTTCAGAAAAATCTACTTTTTGAAAAGTTGTGAAACTGTTGTATGGGAGGGGATAGAAAGGGTAAAGCCAATCGTTTAATTTCTTTTGATGATGATGCAATGGCGCTACGCTCATATCGAGCCTTGTCCTCCCGGATGCACCTCCTCCAGTTGTGTCGGTCCAACGACCGCGTCTTCCAGTTTGAAAAATGGAGAAGCGATCTCTCATCGCTTTCGTGGCTTCCCTTGAGCTCTCGTTTTGGGATTCGTTTCTCGTGCATTCATTCCACGTGGCCAGCCCATTGTAGCTTGCGCAGTTTTATCACGATATATGCTGGTGGTTCGTTAAATAGTTGATACAGCTCATGGTTATATCGAATTCGCCAATCATCACTCTTCCTTAACTGCTCCGTACACCTTCCGAAGATCTTTTCGCTCAAACGTGTCGATTGACTTCTCCGACACCCGCGTCGAGGTCCATGTTTCGCATTCATATAGCAGCACAGGACGAATTAATATCTTATAGATGCGTAGTTTATTGTTTCGATGGACTTTCCTTGATTTCATTATGGGGAGGACCGCATAAAATGCTTTGTTAGCCGTCGTGATTCTTCTTTGAATTTTATGTCGCTCATTGCTGTCTTTTGTGAGAAGGGCTCACAGGTCTAATTTCTTTTGGCCTTACTAATAATTCTAAATAAATATCAAGTGCACAATTTCAGCTCGAAAAATTTTTGTCGCACTGAGTAAATTGATTAAGAGTATATCATGAAAAAGTACTGTTTGTATGGGAGGTGGTAGAGGAAGGGAAGGACTAAAACATGTTTTATAAAGTAGATCATAATCAGAAAACTAATATATTCTAAATTTCATATCAATTGCATCTATGCTTTTCGAGTAAATCCGTTTATTGTCGAATTGCGAAATTGCGTCATTTCGTATAGGGTGGGAAGGGGGGTGGGGTTTAGAAGGAGTAAAGCTAAACATCTAATTTGTTTTGGACTTACCCATAATTCTAAATAAGTTATTAATGCACAATTTGAGCTCGATAAATTTTATAAGTACTGAGTAAATTGATTTAAAGCATTTCATGAAAAACTGCGGTTTGTATGAGAGGGTGTTGAAGGAGAGAGAGAACGCAAATAATTTTTACATGGTAGATTGAAATCATTATAAAAGTAATATGTTCCAAATTTCAGACTTATAGCTTTTATACTTTTCGAGCAAATCCGTTTAATGTCGAATTGTGAAATTGCGTTATTTTGAATGGGATAGGTTGTAAGGAGTAGAGATTTGGCTCGTTCATGAACCTGACCTTACTTTTTTGTCAAAAATTACGTGTACAAAATTTGAACTATCTAGTTCAAGGCGTTTTCAAGTTAGAGAGCGCTGAAACGGACGGACGGACATCCGGTTTTGAGTGATTATATGAACTTCTGTATCTTTCCTTTTTTTTCTCCGAGCCTTATTTCTTAGCGTTACAAAGAAGCAAACTTATAATACTCTCAAGTTTCATCTAGAGTATACAAATTAATGTTAATAATAATAATATATTTCATCAAATTTGGGTTACTACATTTTTGTAAAGTTGAAAGCAATAAAAAAGAATTAGAACTAGATAGACACAAAGATTGAACTTCATACATAATTAACCTCAAGAATGCTGACTTTTTACTTGTGGAACACTCATGTGAAAATCCAATTGCGATAAGTAGGTATTGAAATCTCTTAGCATGCATGAAACCGGTCCATAAAACCCGTAGTTCGTGCGATGCTGCAGAATTCTACAAAGATCATAATTTCGCAAAGGACGACATGGAACGTTGAATTTTATCATAGACAGCAATTTGTCAGAGTTAATTATCCCTGAAATAACTTTAAAACCAAAAACAACTCTGGCATGGATCCGCCTTTTCTCAAGGGAATCCATAGACAGCAGATTTAAACGATCAACATATGGCGGCAACCTGGGTGGATCGGACCAGGGAAGGCCCTGAAGGGCAAACCTTAAGAACCGATAAAATGGCGACCAAATAAGACTAGCATTTTTTAGGATAGATCGGGCGAATGCAAAATATATCATTTTCGTTGTAAAGAAATCATTGAATTCTTTCGATCGATTGTCTCCTAACAAAACCGAGGATAGCGTTCGATTTACCAGTAATGTGATTATTAAATACGCCCAAATCACGTACTTTGTCAGAACGAAGTAAAGAGCATCCATCTACAACATAGTCGAAATTAATTGATATTCTCTTCTAAGAATACGAAACAGCAGTGCTCTTATTAATGTTGAGATGTAAATTGTTAAGTAAGCACCAGTCATGAAAACGTGAGATATCACTTTGCAATAATAGACAATCATTGCTGCTGGAGATAATCTTAAAGATTTTCGCATCATCGGTATAGAGATGAATGTTCGAGTTAGAGTTAAACGAACTCACGTCATTAACAAAGAGACGGAATAGAAGTGGGCCCAGATGGCTACCTTGCGGAACGCCTGAAGTATTAAATATTGTAGAAGATAAGGCTCCACGAAAGTGTACTTTCTGAATGCGATCACGAAGATACAATTTAATCCAAAGGAAGAAAATATCAGCAAAATCAAGCAGGCGGATCTTATGCACAAGAATATTATGGTCAATTTTGTCAAAGGCTTTACTAAAGTCAGTGTATATGCAATCGATCTGCTTCCCGTTTTCGATAGCAGAAAGACAGAAGTTCGAGAATTTCATAAGATTAGTTATAGTGGATCTGCCTTTGACAAAGCCATGTTGGAATGATCCAATAATCGACTTGGAATGGAAATACATTACATCACACTCAATGGATTCAAATAGCTTAGCAACACATGGAAGATTCGTTATAGTCCTATAATTACATACATTGATCTTTTACCAGACTTAAGCAAGGGCATTATAGTTGAGTATTTCCATGTTTTAGGAAAAACTCCACTACGAAGCGTTGAATTAAAAAGATACCCAAGGATAGGTAAAAGTGATAAAATACACTTTTTAATCACAGAAGAAGGAACACCATCTGGTCCACTGGAGAAATTAATAGCAAGTTTATCAATGTATTTCAAAATAGTGGAATCGTCAATGAAAAGATCTTTAGGAACCAAGGACGAAGGAAACTTAAACAGAAATTGAAAGTTGCCAACGGATGCTAGTGTCGTACTGCAATTGAAGACGGTCCGGAAATGGTTGGAAAATAAGTTGCTAATTGTAGTAGGATCAGCACTGACTACATAATTAAGAACCATACTGGAAGGGTAAGTTTTTCTTAGAGTTGACGAAATTCCAAAATTGTTTTGGTTTATCTTTAAAAGAGTTTTTAACAGTAAGAAGGTATTGCTTATATACAGCTCGAGACTGACTTATAAAACAATTACATAGGTTTATGTAAATTACGTAGTCCGTATCACTCCTTGAGAACGAGTAAGTTTTCCAAGCTTTCGTTTTTCGATTTTTGAAATTAATTAAATCATCGTCAAACCAGGGAAATCTTCTAGTAGCTTTTGAACAAACTACAGGGACAGCGCAGAAAGCAGCCATTTAAAATAGTGTAAAAATTAGAAGAGGCTTTGAACATCAGATTCATTCAACACAGGCGACCAATCGTAATTGGATATGTCAAGATTTAAAGTTTCAAAATCAGCTTTGGCGAAATTAAAATAATTATTAACAATACATTTCGAGTTCGTAAATTCTGTCCAAGAGTTGAATATTGTGTGAAGCGCAGGATGAATTGGCAAGTCAGGCAGCAAAGGGCTGTGACATCTATCAACCGTTATAAAGCTGGCATCAGATGAGAAAATCAAATCCAAAAATCTACCATGATCGTTCGAAATCTAACACACTTGGAAAAGTTCAGTAGCAAGCATGTTATCGACAAATTGTATTTCATGTCGGGCACAGGAGGAATACGAAGGCGACATACAAACCTCATTGTCATCAGAGCGTAGCCACTGTATTTGTGGTAAATTAAAGTCGCCCAGAATTAAAATATCATCTGATGGATGTAGAACACCAAGCAATGTTTCAAACGCATTATAAACCGCATCGTAAACTGATGAAGGTGAAGGCGATGTGATGTATACAGTCACGACGTATAGCTTGCGGATACACACAAGAACTCAAGATTCTCGTTTCCTGGAACATCGACTATCGAAGAAGCACACCGGCGACGACCGGCGCAGAGAACTCCAGCCCCTACCGGTGGATCAAGTATGTTAGGGTGGCGGTCACGACGAAAAACTTCAAACTTGGAATCGGAAAGCTCAGAATCTTTGAGCTGACAGGATAACCATGTCTTGCAAATGCACACGATGTCAAAGGAACAAACAGCAGCGGCGAGATATAGATTGTGAGTCTTCGTACGCATCCTGCTTACGTTGCTGTAAGATATCGAGATGTGAGAGAGGGAGCTTGCCCGTTTTTTGTCGATGGATTTTAAGATAGTAAGCACAAAAGACGATTTCGGGGCAGAAATTCACGGACGATGGCACATTTCGGCCATAGTTTCGATGACACAACATGGGCAAAGCAAGCATCCGGTAGAACAATCTTGAATAAAGAAACTCTCGCGCCATCATCGCGAGATATTGGAGTAATCTTTCTGCAGGATACTAAGTTCGGTTATACGTCAACATTTGCACAACGCAAAATACCGAGAATATTGTCAGCAATCTCCTTCTCCGTGGTGTCAGAGGCTAAGCGCGATACAAAAAGTAACTTTGGCTGCACAGCGGCTCGTAAAGTACAGCGGAAGTCTTTTGACGTAGTCGAAGCTTTAGGCACAATATCCATTTGGTTGTTGTCGTAATCAATCGCAGTAGCTCTACGTTGCGGTGCATTATCAGATTCAGGAACGTTCTCTAGGTTCGATATATCACATGATGGGAAGGTACCGTTGTCATCAACATGTAGATTCGACCGTGGGTGAACGTCTTTAGGAGATTTAGCATCCTTCCGTCGAGTGTGCTTACTTGTTATCGTGCTCTTTCTGCGTTTCTTGTCTACTGCTTGCGGCTGTGAAACGAATGTACCGGATAGTGGTAGAAGCAACGCGTTGGAATCAGTCTGGCAGCCAATAGAGCAGGATGAGGTATTCGGATCGGTTTGACAGTCAATGTTGGATCTAGCAACTGGCACATGCTCTTTAGGAATTTTTAAATTAGATGATAGTAGTTTCACGTTATCATTTAACAGATCTAATTTGTGCAATGTTTGCACGTTGCCTAAAATGAAAATTATTTTTAATATTTTATTTAATTTCGTTGTGGAGAAAATCTTCATTTCTTCTACCAAATTTTCAGCAATATTGCGATTCGGATCGTCGTTTTCTTTCTCTTCCTTAGGATCTAGCTTAGCATCTTCGTATAAGGTGCATCGCTACAAAACTCTTTGCATTCATAACTTTTTTTCGGTTCAAACATAGCAAATATTTTGTTAAAGTGGAAAAGATTCTGGAAGTGTATAGTTTTTCTTTTCAATTTTGACCGAAATTCTTCTGCTCATCAACATAATTTTTTCAATTTGAATACCCAATTACGAGGGCGGATCGAAAATGACGTGTAAAAATGAAGAAAACAAAATTTCTTCGACAAAAATTTATTTTATTTTTCAATATAGTCCCCTTTTAGCTCGATACACTTACTACTATACTACAATGGCGCTACAGCCCAAATCGGACCTTGGCCTCTTGATATTCAGGTTTCTGAACATTTTTTCATTACTTATTGTGGAAGGGTTGTTAGTCCTTTGCACAACCCTCTTTCTACGAATTTTTCATTTTCTTAGATTGAGGTGACCAAAGTATATCCAAGCAGGCAATGTGCCGGAGTTATATATTGCGCCGATCGGGATTTGAACTCACGACCTTCGCATTACAAGACCAACACACTACCTACTAGGCTATACCCTAGCTCAATATACTTAGTCCAGCGTTTTTCCAATTTTTGGATCCCTTCCAAATAATAAGATTTCTCTAACCCTTCAAAATATGAGTTGGTTTCATTGATGACGTCACTATTCGTGTTTAATCGTTTTCCAGCAAGCCATTTTTTCAAGTCTCGAAACAAGAAAAAGTCACACGGGGCCAAATCTGGAGAATACGGCGGGTAAGGAAGCAATTCGTAGCGTAATTCCAATAATTTTTCCACTGCAGCAGCAGACGTGTGAGCTGGAGCGTTGTCGTGATGTAACAGCATTTTTTTCTTCGCCAAATACGGCCGTTTTTCCTTGATTGCAGCATTCAGTCGATCCAATAACTGAGTATAATATGCTCCCGTTATTGTTTTTTCTTTCTCCAAGTCTGTCGCCATAACCTTTCCAGCCGATGGAACGGTTTTTGCCTTCTTCGGTGCGCTTAAACCGGCTTTCATCCATTGTTTTCACTGTTGTTTGGTTTCTGGAGAGTAGTGGTGGATCCATATTTCATCGACAGTTATGAATCGATGAAGAAATTCATTTGGATCACGCTGAAACAGTTACAAATTGTGCTGTGAAGTTGTCACACGATTCCGTTTTTGGTCGACTGTGAGCAAACGCGGCAACCATCTTGCAGATAGCTTCCGCATGTTCAAATGAGATGCTTACTGCCTTAGCTATCTCACGCAATTTCACTCGACGATCTCCTAGCACGAGATCATGGATTTTGTCGATCGTTTCTGGCATGATGATTTCATTTGGACGACCTGAACTTTGTATGGTCTCTGTGCTCGTACGACCACGCTTGAATTCTGAAACCACTTGTAAATCTTTGCAATCGTTGATGCAGAGTCCCCATAATGTTTATCTAATTTTTCTTTGGTTACCTTAGCTGTTTTCCCTTTTAAAAAGTTATGTTTAATCAACACACGAAATTCGTTTTTATCCATTTTTGAAATTTATTAAAAGTTGACTTGCTTAGACAGCAGTTTCACAAAAACTAAAAAAGGTATCCGGCTAAGCCTTTGCAGGCAATATATTTAAGGATGAAGCAGGTAAAAATAAAACCAAATTCCTTACCTACCCCCTCCTTCTTCATTTTTACACGTCATTATCGATCCGCCCTCGTAGTTGCTAAGAATATTTGTATGTTAATACTAATAAAATGTTCTTCTTTTGTAATTTTTTTTATATATGTATATGCATCAAAGAAGTTGGCTTTTAATCTTTCTGTTGTGTTCTAAAAGTTTTCTACTTTCATCCCTTCTTTGATTGAGGACTTTATGGCTCAGAAGACAATCGCACAGGTTTATATATGGGGTGGAAATTGTTTCCAGGGGCATAGGCTCTAATCTCGTCAGAAACTAGAGAAATTTAGGTTTTCCGGATTAGGATATAGAAAAATTAATGTTTTTCAATTAAAGTTTTTACAAATGAATCTGCATTTTTATGACTAAAGCCCTTCTTGAAACTTTTTTGCTGTTATAGCAAAAGTAAATATTTCGCAGAGTTTTATCTGGATTTTGGTTATTCATTCTTCTGGCACAAAAAAATTTTATTCCCTACTTTTTATGTAACAACGTAGCGACAACATTGCTAAAACGATAATTGCCGTTTCCGTCCCAACCAAATTTCTATCCTATGATTTGGGAAAACTTTGTGGCGACCGAAATACAGAGATTTGTGCTAATTGAGTACTATTACAAATTGGTAAAAATATATTTTTTCTTATAGTTCGTCAATGCCGGCAATTCCTCTATTTTTTTGCGAATTTTATTTGACATGTAATGTTTTAGTTAAATACGAAAATTTTTGTAATTACACTTTTATTACGTTTTTACATATTTTAAAAAATATGGCAAACATGAAAAACCAAAATATTTTAAAGTTTTTTCAAATTGTGGCAGAGTTATTATTTTTTTCCAAATATAAAAATTGTGTATATCACGTATTCTTTCATGTTCGATTATTCCGTCTTGTGAATTGTGGTCTACCTGTCTGAAATGAAAATAAAGGAAAACCAATTTGCATTAAAAACTACTATATATAATGTTTATGTGTATTTATTTCTCAAGATATTATCATTTGTATGTTAAAGAAATACGATTTGATCAATTTCGGAATTTTTTAATGAGTGTCATCTTAATAACGATTGAATTAAATTTAATAAAATCAATAAATCCTTCCAGTCTTATACACCCCCTCATATACAAATACAATTTTTTTTTTTAATTTTTTTTTTGAACATATAAAGGAAACTTTAAATCGGGTGGTGCACAGTCCGATTCAATAAGTTTGGGCAATAACAAACACTCTAATATCTACAATTGTATTTACATTATCATTCTTCTAATTAACATTTGCATTGAGCGAAAAGAAAAGAAAGTACTCGTATATTTTGCGTTACTATTGAAAATCAAACATATGGAATTAATGTCCAAAAGTATTGCTACATGGAGCGCACTTCAATTCGTTGTTTTCAAATATTATAAAGTATGGAATTTCATTTTCGATTCATCGTAAATTGCATTGATATTCAGGAATATCCACTAACCTCTCTACATATACCTTCATGGTCAGTGCAACATTTTTTCGGTATAATAAAAACGCCAGGCTCATTCCTTACAACACGTCGAGCAATAGTTCGTTTTTGTCTTCCTTTACACGGGTAGTTAGAATAATCGTCATCGCAACAGTCGCAGCATCCTTTCTCCTATTAATGTAATAAATGAAACATTGTGTTGAAAAGTTTATGAAAAAAAGATTTGACAATTCGATTAAACGTTTTTTTTAAAACTTTTGCACAACTACCTCTAAGAGAGTTTGAACCAAGGAGGATATATAAAATGGAGTGCCTGATAGGCTGTCTCATGTGGGAATACTTTTTGATTCGGAAATTTTCGAAAATTATGTCCAAACTTAACATGGCTTCAAACTTTAAAAAAAAAACCCATAATTTTTATTCTCTCTTGGTTGCTAATAATTAGTCAGTAATAAAATAATTTTCAGTACAATGGAGTTTGTTGTTTTATTTCAGAAATCTTTATTTTTTCAATTTTTATTAGTTTTTGGTTCGTGTCTAAGCTAAGCACTTTAGCAACGGACAATTTAACGCGGGACAGAGATAGTTGGTTTGGGTTTGAGTATGCCAAACAAGAATAGCGAAACAATTCTTTCGAAAATTTGACATTTGTTTCGGACAATTTAACGTGTGAAAGAGTTAGTTGCAATATTCTTAAGTGTGCCAGATAAAGATAGCGAAACGATTATTTTTCGCCAGTAAGGGAGGGAAATTCCCATTTTCTTACACGGCAAAGCATGCTCATAGTCACTCCTTATTATATATCCTCCTTGGTTTGAACTGTGCAACAATATTGGCAGTTCAGTTTCAAGAAACAGACAATCTTGTACTTTAGGTGAGTTATGGGTACGAGTAAAAACTACTTTATTATTATAATAATAAAGTATTGTGATCGACACAAGAAAAAAAAAAAAATTTGCTACCCTGAAATTTTTTTTTTTCGCGTTTCATGACTAAATTATCCTAAAAATGCAAAAAAAAAATCCGTCTGTCTGTACGCCGTCCGCCGTACGCCGACGTGTACGCTCAGCGCACATTAACTCCCAAACCCTTCAAGATAGAAAGTTTATTTTTGGAGGGATTGTAGATAGTTGCGGATCTCAGGCGGATACCTATTTTGGAGGGTGTACGGATTCAGGGGGAGGCGGGGGGAGCGCTTAAACCGAAAAATACGAATTCAAATATCTCAACCATGGTAATAGCTAGGAAGCTAAAACTCAACATACGTATAGAGGGGTTTGTGGGACAACTTTTAAAAATAATTTAATTTTTTTATCCAGTGGGGTGCGAAAAGGGGGAGCTAAGAACTACTTGTCGGCCGAATTTTTTTTTCAAAGGATTATATCTTCGAAATTACTTATCGTAAAAAAATCATATTTAGAGACCGTCAAGGTGGCATATAGTTTCATCGGAACCAGCTCAGAAAGCGGCTAATTATTGTAAGGGGGTGGGTCAGGGGGGGATGCAAAGAAAAACACTTAAAAATTAATATCTCAACTATCTCTTAAGCTATGTAATTGAAACTTAAAACGTATATTAAGCTATACTAGGCAAATACAAAAAAAATATAACATGTCGAAATAATATTAGTGGGGGGAAATGGGAAACATTTCAAAAATGGCGCACTTTTCAAAATTACAAATCCTTATATCTCAAAAAATGGTACAGCTATCAAATCAAAAATTTGTCAAATTGTAGAACCACACAATGGTTAATTTTGGTAAAAATTTTAAGTTGGGAGGTGTAAGGGGAGGGAGGTGATAAGCAAAAATGTCGAAAACTTTGAGTTATTTTTCAGGGCTCTGGTGAAAGATACAAAATTAAAATTTTGCATGTGAATACCTATATTTAATGTACATAGAAACATAATAATATTTTGATCCATATTTATTATAAACCCCGGTCTAACGTGCACAAGGTGTTTCATGTGCGTTGAAAAAAACACATAAACTGAAAATTTTTGAGTGAAATTTTAAGCTAGAAACTTGAAAATTTTAGAAATGCATTTACAAAAAATCTCTAAATATACGAAATATTAACTGGTCGAAAACCTTTAACACTTCTACTCCCTCCCATACAAAATTATTTTTTCGACCATTTTCAAGAAATCAATTATCACCTAACTATTAAAAGCTATCAATTTGAAATTTTGCATAACAACTTACAAAAATAATTAAAATGAAATTCCGTTAAAAGTTTTAAAATCGCGCTTGCCCTTCTACCCCCTCCCATACAAAAGTATGATTTCGAATAATTTCATTAAATCAACTAATAACCAACAAATTAAAAGCTATGAACTTAAAATTTCGTACAAGCATCTAACAACAAAAATAAAAGAAAATTGCATCACAAGTTTTACGATTCCCCTACCTCCTCTACCCCCTCCCATACAAAATTATTTTTTCGAACATTTTTAAGAAATCATTTATCAGCTAACTCTTAAAGGCTATCAATTTCAAATTTGGCATAAAAACTTATAAAAATAATTCAAATGAAGTTGCTTTAAAAGTTTTGAAATCGCGCTTGCGCAAAACAAAAACTATGATTTCGACCAATTTCACTAAATCAACTAATAACCAACAAACTAAAAGCTACGAACTTGAAATTCTATACAAGCACCTTACAAGAGACGCAAAATGAACTGCGTATCAAATTTTACGATTCCCCTATATTCTCTACCCCCTCCCATACAAATGTTCGGTTTCATGAATGTAAAATACACTGAATTTTATGAAAATTCTATGCAACTTCGTCTATGAAACTGACATTCTATACAGAGAATATTGGATGTGATTCAAGCGATCAATTAAAAAACTATTAACATCCACCCACTCTTACTATTACTCATCCTCATCCCCTCATAAGAAACCATACTTGCAGAAACGAATGAAATATTGTTAACAGTCCTGCCCAAGAACTCCCTTTCACTTAGCCTTCTCTAACCACTCTAACCTGCATATTGACTTTCCACTCATCCGCAACTTGTCCCAAGAATAATAAAGTTTCGCCCGACTTGTTGGCAGTTCATTTAATTTGTTATTCGCTGAAAAATTTTCATTTTAAATTTCGGTTTGTGCTAGATTAAGTAGTAATTCTAGACATGAATTAAGGAGAGGAGATTAGAAACTCATGTTCGTTCCATGTTCTAGAAAAAAAAACCGCTGAAGAACGATCTAAGAATAACAATTAACCATATTCTTTTGATCGACCATTGCAAGATTTGCGTGAAAACATCAGACCATTTGGGAACGCATTAATATTGCTTGCAGGAGATTTCAGGCAAACGTTACCTGTAATTCATCGATCGACACCTGCGGACGAAATAAATGCTTGCCTGGCGACACGTAAGGACGTCGAAATTAACTGCAAGTACATATGTGTGTTCAGCTATAAAATGAACGATCAACTGATATACACCTGGTTCTGTTTTTACGTTGGTATTGAGAGTGAAGCCGAAAATGGCGTGGCGATGGTCCTTACACCGAGAGCGAGAAACAGTTTTATCAGCTGGTAACCAATCTCGGATAGGATTATCGTCGTCAGCCTCAGGACCTGTGTCAGAAACGTCACAATTCTACAGTTCTACGCACCAACTAATCCCGCAACACCTGGTGACAAAGAGGAGTTTTATAGCAAACTGAGTACCAGCTTCGAGCGTGTTCCAAGAGGTGATATTATTATCATCTCAGGAGATATGAACGCCCAGGTTGGATCTGCAAACACGGGACTACTGAAACACGTCATGGGGAAGCATGGTGACTCTTGGGTCGACGCGTCACGACCTTGGGTTAAGAGACCCGAAAACGGCGAACTATTTGTGGAGTTTTGTAGTACTCGGCAAATGATCATCGGAAGGACCCTTTTTCCAGACAAGATTCACCATAAAACATCTTGGGTTTCCGCTGATGGTGTTACTCAGAACCAGATCGACCATTTGGCCTAAAGTCGCCAATGGAGACCTCCTCGATGTGCGAGCGAAGCGTGGAGCTGACGTGGGGAGCGATCACCACTTGATGGTTGCCTGCTTGAGATTGTGCACAGCAGCTATCCGACGACCACAAATTCTTTAAATGAAGTGCAAGCTTAATGTGGACAAGCTCAGAGACCTCAAAAAAAAAACGCGAGTACACCACCATTCTACGCGAAAAGTCAACCACATTACGCAAATATTAAATACGCACACTGGACGCCAATTGGGAGGCAACCAGAAACACTTTTCTAACTAGTACTGAAGTATCTGTGGGGTATGTGTAAAGCGGTGCGACACCTTGGATGTCGCAAGACACATGGGACAACATGAGTGAGCACCAGCTGCGGCGATGAAAGGAATACTTCTCTGACATTTTAAACATCTTGTCAGAAGAAGATAGTCCAGAAACAGAACGATTACCAAATATCCAACCGCAACAATCCTCTAGTAGAGACGATCCCCCAGATAAGGAAGAGATAGTTTCCGCCATTCGGTCAATGGCAGGAAGGAAAGCTTCAGGTATAGACGTACTACCAAACTAACTCCTCAAAGTAGACCCGGAAATTACAGCCGATATACTCCACCCACTCTTTAATGAGGTATGGAATGAAGGAAAATATCCGACTAAATGGAAGAAGGGCGTCATTGTGAAAATTTCAAAGCAGGGCGACCTTCGGGACTGTGGCAATTGGCGTGGTATATGTCTACTTACTGCCGAATCGAAAATCATGGCTAAGGTAATTCTCAATACGATTAGTGATGTCGTGGAGAGCACTCTCGAAGTTTATCAGGCTGGATTCCGTAAGGGTCGTCTTGTACCGACCACACAAATACCCTACGGATAATATTAGAGCAGTCAGCCGAAATGGGTTCGCCACTACATCTCATGTTAGTGGACTTCGAGAAGGCTTTCGACAGTGTCAAGCGAGGTTACATATGGAATGCCTTGCGTAGGAGAGGTATTCTAGATAAGGTCATAGCAATGATTAAAGAATCCTATGAAGATGCAAGTTGTCGCGTCTTGCATAGAGGAGAGCGGTCCGAGAGATTTCCTGTAAGAACGGTTGTCAGACAAGGCTGCATATTATCATCAGTCCTGTTTCTGGTAATAAATGACATCTTGAAAGCTGCACTGGAAGGTGGGGAAGGTTAAGGTCTTCAATGGAGACTATTGAACATTTTAAGTCACTTTGATTATGCTGCTGACGTGTATTTGGTTGCGCATAATCGTTCGGACTTAGAGCCAAATGTTCGCTCGTTGCATTTTAAATGCAAAGAGGCGGGACTGAAAATAAATATGCGTAAAACCAAGTACATGCACATGGGTTCGAACGCAAGCACACCGATTGTTCTTAACGGACAAGATATGGAAGAAGTGCAAGGTTTTTGTTTTCTCGGAAGCATTGTCAGTATGGACGGCGCAGCCGGAAAGGATATTGTGGCTCGTATAAGTAAAACTCGCCAGGTCTTCGGTATCCTTTCCCCTTTCTGAAGATTAAGAGAGATTTCCCTTCGCACGAAGCTGCGAGTTTGTGAATTCATATTGTTATATAGTTGTACTACGTGGAAAGTGACCGTTCGACTTACGAAGAAACTACAAACTTTCGTGAACTAATGCCTCCGACGCATTTTAGGAATATTCTGGCCAGAAGTGATCTCCAACAAATCTTGGAGTACAACTGGACAGACTAAAATATGTGTTGAGATTCAAAGGCGGAAGTCGCAGTGGATCAGTCAAACTTTGAGGAAACCAGAGCGAAACATCGCCAAACAGGTTCCGGATTATAATCGTCAAGGAAGACGTCGGGTTGGTCATGTAGCACATGGAAGCGAGCAGTTGAGCGGGAGGCCAGAGGTATAAAAAAGACCTGGAAACAGCTTAAGACCGATGCTCAGGATCGCGTTTTGTTGAAGAGAGTTTTTTCTGTCCTATGCCCCTATAGGTGGTCTTAATAGGAATTTGGTTGATTGATCTGTATTTACACGATTTACACGTTCCTGAAAAAATCTTGTAAAAAAAGTTCGTGTAAAAAGAACTATGTGTATTCCCACATCAATTGCTGGAAATTGGAAACAGGATAGTGCCGGTTGATCTGATCGAAGGAAGAATTTCATTGCATAATAACTTCTGTAATTCAGTGACATCAAAAGAAGGATTGGTTAAAAAAAATTTTTTCAATATTCAAACCAATTATAAGAATCACGATTGGCTGAGTGAACGAGCTATTCTTATCGCCAAAAACAAAGACGTGTACACGAACACAACGATATGTATTATTCAGTCTAATATTCAAAGCGGGGCAGTCACAAGTCCGTCAACACAGTTGTGGAAGCAGATGAAGCGGTTAATTATCCAACAGGATTTTTGAATTCACTCGATCCGTCAGGTGTGCCACTGCATGAACTGCAATTGGAAATCGGCGTGCCAATGATCATGTTGCGGAATATCAACCAGGCAAAGCTTTGCAATAGCACGCGGCTTACAGTAAACAAACATGAGAAACATCTTAGAAGCAACAATCTTGGCCACCTTTCCAAGGTGGAGATGTCCTCATTCCTAGCATTCCTATGATCCCAACGAATATGCCATTTTAATTCAAGAAATTGCGATTCCCAATTCGATTGGTGTTTGTAATCACCATCAACAAAGCTGAGGGCCAATCGCTAGAATTGTGCGATTTAGATCTTTACACGGATTGCTTTTCACATTGGCAATTACATGTTGCGTGTTCTAGAGTCGGCAAACCAGACAATTTTACTTCATTATTTTAATAATAAAGTACTGTGATCGACTTGTAAAAAAAAAAATTTGCTACCCAGAAATTTTGTTTTTTCGCGTTTCATGAAGCAAAAAAAATCCGTCTGTCTGTACGCCGTACGCCGGTGTGTACGCTCAGCGCACATTAACTCTCAAACCCTTCAAGATAAAAAATTTATTTTTGGGGGGATTGTAGATAGTTTCGGGTCTCAGGCGGATACCTATTTTGTGGGGTGTACGGGTTCAGGGGGAGGCGGGGGAAGCGCTTAAGCCGAAAAATACGAATTCAAATATCTCAACCATGGTAACTCAACAAACTCAACACACATATAGAGGGGTTTGTGGGACAACTATTAAAAATAATTTAATTTTTTTAACCATTGGAGTGCGAAAAGGGAGGGCTAAGAACCAATTGTGGGCCGAATTTATTTTCAAATGATTATATCTTCGAAATTATTTACCATAAAAAATTGATATTTTGAGACCATTAAGGTGGCATATATGTATGTAGGTCCACTAGAATCAGTTTAGATAAAAGCTAATTATTGTAAGGGGGAGGGTCAAGGGGGGTTCAAAGAAAAACACTTAAAACCCAATATCTCGGCTATTTATTAAGCTATGTAATTGAATCTTAGAACCTATATTAAGCTATACTAGAGAAATACGAGAAAACTATAACATCTGGACAAAATAGTAGTGGGGGGAAATGGGGACCTTTTCAAAAATGATGCACTTTCCAAAATTTCAAACCGTTATAATTCAAAATTGAGTACAGATTTCAAATTCAAATTTTGTCAAATTAATAATTAATAATTAATTTTTAAATTTGGTAAAAATTTTACGTCGGTAGGTGGTAACCAAAAATGTCGAACATTTTGTGTGATTTGTGTGAAAGATACAGAATTTAAATTTTCCATGTGGATACATCTATTTGTTGTACATACAGAAAAAATAATAAAAATTCCACAATTGTTATGCACCGACCCCCCTGGTCTACCGTGCACAAGGTGTTTCAAGTGCAATGGAAAAAACACAAAAACTGAAAATTTTTGAATGAAAATTGAAGGTAGAAACTTGAAAATTTACAAAATGCATTTAAAAAAATCGTTAAAAGAATGAAATATTAACTGGTCGAATACCTTTCAAACTTCCACCCCCTACCATACAAAATTCTTTTTTCGACCATTTTTAAGAAATTAATTATCACCTAATTAGTAAAGGCTATCAATTTGAAATTTTGCACAAAATCATTTGAAAATAGTTGAAATGGAACTGCGTTAAATTTTTTGAGATCACATTTGCCGTTCTACCCCCTCCCATACAAAAGTATGATTTTGACCAATTTCAATAAAACAACTGCTAACCGACAAATTAAAAGCTACGAACTTGAAATTTTGTACGAGCACCTTAAAAGAGAAAGAAAGGAAAATTCCGTCACAAATTTTGCGATTCCCCTACCTCTTCTACCCCCTCTAATACAAAATTATTTTTTTGAGCATTTTTAAGAAATCAGTTATCAACTAACTCTTAAAAGCTATCAATTTCAAATGATATTACTTTAAAAGTCTTGCAGTCGCGCTTACCCTTCTACCCCCTCCCATACAAAAGTATCATTTCGACCTATTTCATTGAATCAACTAATAACCAACAAATTAAAAGCTACGAACTTGAAATTTCGTACGAGCACACTACAAGAGAAAGGAAATAAAATTGAGTCACAAATTTTACGATTCCCCTACCTCCTCTACCCCTTCCAATATAAATGTTTGGTTTCGTGAATGTAAAATACATGGATTCTTATTAAAATTTTATGCAGCTTCGTCTATGAAACTGACATTCTATACAGAGAATATTGGACGTGATTCAAGCAATCAATTAAAAAACTGTTAACATACACCCACTCTTACTATCACCCCTCACCCCTCCCCTCATAAAAACTCATTTGCATAAATAAACGAACGAAATATTGATTATATGTACTGGAGCTTTTGAACGTTTCCGCAAAGTGTTAAATTGACAATTGCCCTGCCCAAGAATCCCCTTTCACTTAGTCTTCCCTAACCACTCTAACCTGCATATTGACTTTCCACACATCCCCATCTTGTCCCAAGAATAATAAAGTTTCGCCCGACTTGTTGGCAGTTTAGTTATATCTGCACAGGCAATAGAACAACAAAAAATATTTATGCATAAGCATTGTGAGAAATGTGTGCTTTCGCTTTTCTTTCTTTTTCATTTAGTAGAGTTACTCTATAAAGAAGAAAGAACAAGGCACTTGAAAGAGTTAGGTCCACCTGTCAGATTGGGCGCTTTTTATTTTCATATGTATGCATACAACGTGTCCGTGTAACTTTTTAGTGGCTTTATTTAGCAAATATCTTTTATTTGCAGAATTTTTAAGTGATGAAAATTTAATTTGGTAGATTTTACGTACTAATGAACTGGTGGGCGCCTTTTCAAATTTAACGGAAAAGCTGTTTACCACCTTGACCAAACTCTATTACCACGTGTGTTGTTCTTTCTTCTCCATAGAGTAACTCTAAGCCACAGCAATGCGTGGGCGGGTACAGCCAGTCAAAAATAAATGTGGTTTTCATAATTAGTGACTTTTCTTTTTAAATCATAATACGAGAAGAGATAAGAAATTTTTTTTGCGAGTTCCCCACAGAGAAATTAAATATTAAGGAATCGGCATCACTAGCTTGATACTCGCATTTCCGCTTCACGCAAGTACACAGGATCGTGGATATGTCAAAAATGGCCTGGTACTTTTATCTATAGATACATTTACTTAGCTGTGATCTGGCCGTAAGCAACTTTGCCTTAAAATGCCCGAAAGCACAAGCGACGGGGCTTTTTTTTTAAAAAAAAACCACCAGGTTATCGAAACACACTTTTACTATGACTTTAAAAAAAACTACGCAAATCCCATTTCCTGACAAATTCCCATATCCTTAAAGATATTTGATCTCAATTAGCGGACAACCACCAACAAATCGAAAGTGCAAGCAGCTAATAAAGGATTGACCGAGAGTTTTGAAGAAGCAAGATCAACGTAGAATCGCTGCAAGACGCGCGCCTTTGAAAACTTAACGTGGGGTTATTCTACATTCTTCCAGCCGTCAAAGCCACCACCGAAAACCACTCCCGACAGCCTAAATGTGATGTGTGTCGCACAGTTTTTAAAATTCGGGGCCAGCGGTAAGCCATACCATATGTGTGATATTCCTGCCAAAAATTAAATTTTAGACAAATTTTCGCTAAATCGCTGAACATTGGCCTAACTCCAGGAGTAGTGATAGTGTGTATAGTATCTTCATAGAGCATTTCAACTAGAACTATCTCCGCTACTGAGCTGCGTTGAGAAAAATTTCTCCCCGTGTACTGTCCGTATTGCGCACGTTTTACTGTTGCACTTTTTATTTTAGAAAAGGATTATTTTTTAATTACAAAAAATCTAGATTTAAGATTTTGGCTTTTTAAATTTTTATACTTTTGTAATTTATCACAACAATTTATCGAGCATAGAGAAAACTAGGCTTCGACTTATTGCATGCGAATTACGATATTACACGAAAATAGATTTATTATTATTTTTTATAAACTGGAACATTGGAATTTTCTTTTAAAATAAACTTTCATGTAGCGCAATCGGCTTAGGCACTTGAAAACAATATTGAAAATTCTATCGAAAACGAAATACATTGTAGTATGTCCAACATTTATAACGAAGTATGTAATTAAGTATTTAGGCTCCTTATATTGAAGTTCCACTGTAAACTAAAACTGCTCTTACATTACAATTGCAAGTATTTGGGCAGACATCAGCATCGACAGACGGATTTTCACAAACGTTTGCCAAAATTAATCCGAAGAGAATTAACAAAAAAAATAATTTCATTTTTAATTTCTAATTAATGTCGATTTATTAGTAACAGTCCAGTAAAAGGTTGCACAACTACTGGAATGCAATAATGTAGTAAATGGTCTGCTTACCATCAGGGGCGTGCCAATCGAGCAGAGTGAGTGTGAGTGATTATATGTTAGTTATAATCATAATAAAAGAGTCCACAGGCTTTCTATCTTGCTCATAGACTCAAAAATTTTTCGCATAAAAAATGCGTACCTCTCAAATGAACTATTTCGATTGGTTCGCTCACGGCTATAACTTCCAAAAATTTAAACATCTAATGACTGAGATATATTTTATACGTACATTGTTCGCATGTTGCGTGCAGGTTGCACGCGCATAGGTGTGATTATTTCGAGAACTTCTCGTCAGTTTGTAAGCTGTATATATATTTAAACTGTGGTTCTTATTTTTTAGCCCTGTAGCCCCCCACCCACTCCTTCCATTATTAAAGTATTTGGCTCGCTTCTGCTTACCATATAAGCGATAACATCAGATTAATATTATTATATGTATACTGGCGATCACCCGCGACTTCGTCCGCGTAAAAATCGCAATAATAATCAATTTTTGAGAATGTGGTTAGTAATACATTATGTGGGATGTACATATATGGTAATCTGCTGACTTTAATGACTCTTTGAAGACAACGTTTTGTATTTTGTTGGAATCATAACCATAAATTATTAGGCATGAAACCATGATACTCGTATTTGTATGGGACAGGCCCATGCTCACGGGGGTGATTTGAGATCATGTACATATTGAAGAGCGTTAAGGAAATGTATGTACCTAGTCCTGCCATAAGTTCTGTCACATAATTTCTCACATTGGCAACAACTTTATTTTATGAGTGACATTTCAATATCGGCCAGTTTTATAAACGTCATAATGTTGTTGACAGTTGATGGTCATTTAAAGTGTGTTCGTTAACGTGTGAAGATGGAATGGGGTGTAATAGAAAACCGAACTGCAATGATTGCACTACATAAGTGTGGAAAAACCGCGAGTGAAATTTTCAAGTTGTTGTGCCCGTTAAAAATAACGCAAAGATTTGTGTATCGTGCGATCCAGAGATATAACGCGATCCAGACTATTGAAGATCGACCTCGTTCTGGACGTCCGCGTGATGTACGTTCTTCTGCTGCCATCAAAGCGGTCGAGAGTCGAATTCGTCGAAATCCGCTTCGTAAACAACGAATCATGGCTCGAGAGATGAACATCTCCACCCGAAGTATGTCTCGCATCATAAAATCTGACCTCGGGATGAGTGCCTTTCGACGATCAACGGGACATTTGCTGACTGAGCAGTTGAAGCAAATTAGGAGCACCAGATCGAAAGAGCTCCTTCGGCGGTACGGCAACAACAAACATCGAGAAATTTTATTTACCGATGAAAAAATTTTTACGGTGGAGGAACATTTCAACCGCCAAAATGATAAGGTGTATGCCCACAGCTCCATAGAAGCCCGAGAAGTTGCCACTAGGGTACAGCGAGGACATCATCCAGCATCAGTCATGGTATGGTGGGGTGTCAGCTACGAAGGGGTCACCGAGCTTCATTTTTGCGAAAAAGGCGTAAAAACTTCAGCGAAAAATTATCAAACGGACATCCTGGAGGGATGTGTGAAGCCGCTGAACTCTACGCTATTCAACAATCAACATTGGGTTTTCCAGCAAGATTCTGCGCCAGCCCACAAAGCTCGAACCACACAAGCGTGGTTGGAAACCAATATTCCACAGTTTATAAGGGCGACGGAATGGCCTTCTGGGAGCCCAGATTTGAATCCCCTGGACTACAAACTGTGGGCGGAGTTAGAGTCCATGGTGTGCACGAGACGACACCCAAATATCGAGAGCCTTAAGCGATCTTTGACAGAAGCAGTAGCTAATTTTCCGCTAGAAACAGTGCGTACTGCTATCGATGACTGGCCCAACAGATTAAAGAGCTGTGTTAAGGCTAAAGGCGGCCACTTTGAATAATTTGTTGCTTATTTTACTTCCATTAGTATGCCAAAATAAAATATATTTTCCTTTGTCAAAAACTCTTTTTCATTTATACAAAAATTGCCCATATACGTGTGACAGAACTTATGGCACGACTAGGTACATATGTAAGTAGTTGTAGTTTATGGTAATTAAAAAAGAGTCAAAATAAAATAATATTAAGTTTAAAAACATAACAGGACCACGATTGCGCGTAAAGCCCAATCAAACGATGCTATAGATGAAATCGAAATTTTTGTGATCTTAATAAATTTTGTATGGGGAGTGGTAGAAGGGATTACAGCGCTGAACTAATTTGTTTCACATCATGCTAGAGTTGTCATAACAATGTTTCGTACTAAATTTCAGCTTCAAAAATTGAACACTTAGAAAATTAGTGTATTGGATTTAGTGAAATTGTGCAGTTTGCATGGGATGTGGTAGAAGGAGTGGGGGGTTTTTAGTGATTTTTTGAGAGACAACTATAATTATCATGCAACTGATGTGTTTTAAATTTCAGATCAGTAATATCCATACTTTTCAAGAAAATCGAATTTTTGAAAAGTTGTGAAATTGTGTCACATTGTGTTAGAAGGGGTAGAAGGAGTGAAGCTAATTGGTTAATTTTTTTCCGATATTAATAACAATGCTAACTAAGGACTAAGTACAACATTTCAGCTCGTTGGAATTTATACATACTAAGAAAATTGGTTTATAGTATTTCATGAAAACGTGCATTTTGTATGGGAGGTGGTGGAAGGAGTAGAGTGTTTTAGTGATTTTTTGAGAAATAACTATAACCATCATCCTATTGATGTATTTAAAATTTAAGATCAGTAACATTCACGCTTTTCAAGAAAATCGAATTTTTGGAAAGTCGTGGATTTGTGTCACATTATATGGGAGTGGGTAGAAGCAGTGAAGCTAATTGGTTAAATTTTTCTCGATATTACTAATAACGCTAACTAAGGATTTAGTATAAAATTTTAGCTCGTTGAAAGTTATACATACTGAAAAAATTGGTTTATAGTATTTCATGAAAAAGTGCAGTTTGTATGTGAGGTGGTGGAAGGCGTAGGGAGGTTTTAGAGATTTTTTGAGAAATAACTAAAATTGTCATACAATTGATGTATTTCAAATTTCAGACCAGATTGGATTTAGTGAAATTGTGCAGCTTGCATGGGATGTGGTAGAAGGAGTGGGGGGGTTTTAGTGATTTTTTGAGAGACAACTATAATTATCATGCAACTGATGTGTTTTAAATTTCAGATCAGTAATATCCATACTTTTCAACAATATCGAATTATCGCAAAGTCGTGAAATTGTGTCACATTGTATAGGAGGGGTTAGAAGGAGTGAAGCTATTAGGTTAATTTTTTCCCGATACTAATAATAATGCTAATTAAGGATTTTGTATAAAATCTTAGCTCGATGAAAGTTATACATACTGAGAAAATTGGAGTAGAGTATTTCATGAAAAGTGTAGTTTGTATGGGAGTTGGTGGAAGGAGTAGGGGATTCACATAATTTGTATACTAAAAGATTCCATTTATAACAGAAATAATACATTTTAAATTTAAAATTAATAACTCTTATAGTTGCCAAGAAAATGATAGCACAGCTTTCATTATTTTAAAATTTAAGTAAATAAAAACGTTATGTTATGAGTTATCAATTATTATAAGTTTGAATAATATCTCTGTAGCTTTGAGAGTTGTTTTGGGAATCCCGCAGTAATAGGCATTTATTTGTCTATATTCAAAGTTTCATTAAAATTGAAAATATTGGATAATATTACGGGCACGTATTGTTAGGCATTGATATGGGTGCTGAAACATTTTAAAAGGAACACTTAGGTATACCTATGCACAGCCTTTCAAAAGCACAATCAAATCAAATCAAATTCCTGTTAAGACCCTCTATAGGGGCATAGGACAGAAACAACACTCTTCCACAAGGCGCGATCCTGAGCATCGGCCTTAACCTGTTGCCACGACTTGTTTATTCCTCTGGCCTCCTGCTCAATTGCTCGTTTCCATGTGTTACATGGTCGACCAACCCGACGTCTTCCTTGAGGATTATAATCCGGAGCCTGTTTGGCGATGTTTGACTCTGGTTTCCTCAAAGTATGACCGATCCACTGCCACTTCCGCCTTTGAATCTCAATACCTATTTTAGTCTGGCGAGTTGTACTCCAAAGTTCGTCGTTGGAGATCACTTCTGGCCAGAATATTCCTAAAATGCGTCAGAGGCATTGGTTTACGAAAGTCTGTAGTTTCTTGGTAAGTCGAACGGTCACTTTCCACGTAGTGCAGCCATATAACAACACGGATTTGACGCATGCGTCAAAAACTCGCAACTTCGTGTGAAGGGAGATCTCTCTTAACCTCCAGAAAGGGGAAAGGATACCAAAGGCCTGACGAGCTTTATTTAGCCGAGCCTCAACATCCTTTTCGGCTCCGCCGTCCATGCTGACAATGCTTCCGAGATAGCAAAACTCTTGCACCTCTTCCACATCCTGTCCGTTAAGAACAATCAGTGTGCTTGCGTTCGAACCCATGTGCATGTACTTGGTTTTACGCACATTTATTTTCAGTCCCGCCTCTTTGCATTTAGAATGCAACGAGCGAACATTTGACTCTAAGTCCGAACGGTTATGTGCAAGCAAACACACCTCATCAGCATAATCAAGGTGACTTAAGATGTTAAATAGTCCTTTACCTTCCCCACCTTCCAGTGCAGCTTTCAAGATGTCATTTATTACCACCAGAAACAGGGCTGGTGATAATATGCAGCCTTGTCTGACACCCGTTCGCAGAGGGAAGCTCTCGGACAGCTCTCCTCTATGCAAGACGCGACACTTTGCATCTTCGTAGGATTCTTTAATCATAGCTATGACCTTATCTGGAATACCTCTCCTACGCAAAGCATTCCATATGTAATCTCGCTTAACGCTGTCAAACGCCTTCTCGAAGTCCACAAACATGAGATGTAGTGGCGAACCCATTTCGGCTGACTGCTCTAATATTATCCGTAGAGTATTTGTATGGTCGGTACAAGACGACCCTTTACGGAATCCAGCCTGATAAACTTCGAGAGTGCTATCGACGACATCACTAATCCTATTGAGAATTACCTTAGCCGTAATTTTTGATACGGCAGTAAGTAGACATATACCATGCCAATTTCCACAATCCCGAAGGTCGCCCTTCTTCGGAATTTTCACAATGACGCCCTCCTGACGTCGGATATCTTCCTTCATTCAACACCTTAGTGAAGAGTGGGAGGAGTATATCGGCTGTTATTTCCGGGTCCGCTTTGAGGAGTTCGGTTGGTAGTCCGTCTATACCTGGAGCTTTCCTTCCCGCGATTGACCGAATGGCGGAAACTATCTCTTCCTTATCTGGGGGATCGTCCCTAATAGAGGATTGTTGCGGTTGGATGTTTGGAAGTTGTTCAGTTTCCGGAATATCTTCCTCTGACAAGATGTTTAAAATATCAGAGAAGTATTCCTTCCATCGTCGCAACTGGTGTTCACTCATATTAAGGAGAGTTTCGTTGACATCTCTCACCAGGTGGTTGGCGGTGAAATTCCTGTTCGTCAACTGTTTCATGATTTTAAATAGTGAACCCATATCCCCAAGGTAAGCCGCAGATTCTACCTTGTTTGCCAGATCTTCAATGGCCTTTCTCTTGTCGTGTCTAACAGCCTTTTTTCGCTGTATGTGAGCATCGCGGTAGTTCTGCCTCAAGTCGGGCGTTCGTTGGTTGACATCGGGTTGAGAGATGATTGCCAATTTGGATTTTTTCCGATTGCCAAACTTGTCCCATGTGTCTTGCGACATCCAGGGTTTCATCAATTGCTAACCAACAAATTAAAAGCTACGAACTTGAAATTTTGTACGGTCACCTTACAAGAGAAATGAAATAAAGCTGCATCACAAATTTTACATTTCCCTTAGCTGCCCCTTCCCATACAAATGATTGGTTTCGTGAATTTAATATACACCAAATTTTATGAAAATTCTATGCAACTTCGTCTATAAAACTGACATTCTATGCAGAAAATATTGGACGTAATTGAAGCAATCAATTGAAAAATTATTGACATCCATCCACCCTTAACATGACCCACCCCCTCCCTCATATAAATTCAAACTTACATAAACGAATGAAATATTTAATACACCTACTGGATCTATTGATTCGCAATTAAGTGTTAAATTGGCAGCATTCCTGCCCTAAACGGGGTTCCACTTGTGAAAGCGGGCTTACTTGTGAAAGGGGGTTGATTCCACTTGTGAAAGGGGGTTCCAATTAGTTTTCCCTAACCACTCTAACTTGTATATTGAATTTCCATATATCTTCAACTTGTCCCAAAAATAATAAAGTTGCGCCCGACTTGTTGGCAGTTTATTTAGACCATTTTAGTCATGAAACGCGAAAAAACAAAATTTCAAGGTAACTAAAATTTTTTTTTTCGAAGTCGATCACAGTACTTTATTATTAAAATAATAAAGTAAAATAAATGCCAAATTACATAAAATCATCATCATCAATCAAATTGGGGGCAACAATACTTTATTTACTCTCCCTTTCATATTGCCAACAAGGTTTGTGATAATCCCATGCCTTTTTCTACACCATTGCACTTGTATTGCGCGAATAACCTTTGCGATTGAGTTGAATTGGTAGTTTTTGGCGTAAGTCCGTTGTGATAATATGCCGCATAGATTTTCTATTGGATTCAAGTCAGGTGAGCAGGCAGGCCACTGCATAATTTGAAACCCTTTAGCGGCAAACCAATTTTTTGTTTCACGGCTTACATGAATTCTCGCGTTGTCCTGCTGAAAGGTCCATTCTTCTGAGTCAACTTCATTTAAAAATGGTACTAAAGCCTTCTCCAAAACTTCGATATAGTTTGCACTCTTCATTCGAGAGGAAACGATCTGGATTTCTAAACATCCTTCAGCATAAAACGCGACCCATGTCATCACATTACCACCACCAAAATTCCTCTTCGCAAAATTTAATGGCTTTTGATGGATGTCACGATAATATCCCCGAGAGCCGTCAGGACCATCGAGATTCCACTTTTCTCGTCTGAGAATACAATCTTAAGATGATAGATGTCTACTGAATTGTAGTTTTTTGAATCGAATTTTTTTAGTTATCCGATTCTAATTTGAGTCGACGTTATTTCTTGGTAATTGTAGCCTAGCCTCTTTGTGCTTGGCTGTCAATTTTGGCATTACCTTCTTTTTTTCGTATGGAATGAAATTCGTACATTTCAAAGTTCTCCAAACGGTAGAATGCGATATTTCATTGCCTACCATGATTCTGAGCTGATTAAGAGAGGTAGACGCATTCGAAGATGCGCGTACAATTCTCCTTTGTGAGGTTTGGTCCAGCTTTCTTTTTCTTCCAGATCGTTTTTGAGTGCCGTAAGAATCTGGAGAACGCAAATAATTTTGCACAGCACACAAACTTCTCTTAATTCTACGCAAAATATCTCTCAAACTATAGTTCTCCACATGAAGGGCGTTAATAAACCCTTTCTCTTGTTCACTCAGACATTCTTAATTGGCATTATGAGTAAACTTACTGAATTAGAAAAAACAAATAAAATTCTAGCTGGTCTGGTGAATGTTTTCACAGTGCATTTCGAAATGAAAGAAAAGATTTCCGGATTCTACACTGTTACGCTTTATTATTCGTGACGTTTCTGCTGAGACCTTTATCAAACTGATAAAGGTCTCAGCAGAGACCGAAACGTCACGAATAATAAAGCGTAACAGTGTAGAATCCGGAAATCTTTTCTTTCAAAATTCTAGCTCTTAATTACCGTGTTGTTAGTTCTTCCGCAGTTTTATCACAACTGACCTTATAAATATGAAACAAGAGCAAATTTTGTTCGTTCAGATAACGGGAATATCGTTAGCGAATAACGGCGTATTTGTACACTGTGCAATTTGCACCATTGCATGGAATATTTTAGAGAAACCATAGTGTACAAATTCATGTAAGCGTTTCATATTTTTAAAAATATTAAGTGATCTTATAAATGAATCGGACCTTATAACGAACTTCGAAATATCGCTGAATTTCGCAACTGTCCGCAATCAAGTGTAGCAAAAAATTGTGCATATTTTATGATTCAGCGAAAGTGAAGTGACTCAGAGTAACGGAACTTTGCCTGAAATTAATAACCTCACACAGAGTGCTTAAGTGATAAAGCAACATTTCGATGTATACACATATGTACAATGCCATTATTCTAGAGTAGAGCAGCGGGAACAATAAAAATCTCAGAAAAATTGTGACGCGCAGTGTACATACACTCGGCAGAAAAAGTCTGCGTACACACCCAACACATCCAACATATCTATAAAAAACATCGTTTTAAGTAATTTATTTCATAATAATTTTTTTTCTTTTTTTTCATGGCTTTATTACAAACATAAAACAAAACAAAAATTATGATTATTGTACTCCATAAAAATATTAAAATTGAAAACGAAAACAAATCCTGAATTGCAGCAATAAAAAGTCTGCGTACAAATATTTCTTTTCAAAATAAAACAATTGTTTTTCCTCGTTAATAGCTTGTGAGATATCCTCGTCTCTTTATTACTTCCCACAACCGTTTTTGCATGGAATCTACCAGCTTCTTAGTGAACTCTAGGGTTATTGAATTCCACTCCTGGATCAGGACTTTCTTGAGCATTTCCTTCGACGTTATTGTGTGCGCTCGAATCCTTTGTGATGCCACAAATGCTCTATTGGATTAAGGTCTGGAGATTGGGGCGGTGTACGAAGCTGATTTTGGGCATTATATAGCAACCAGAGTCTTACTACCTCCGCAGTGTGCTTAGGGTCGTTGTCTTGTTGGAAGTAAAAGTTGTCGCTTAAGCCCAAATGTTCTGCACTTTTCTTCAAATTGCGCTTGAGAATATTGAGGTAGTCTATTTTATTCATAATACTTTCAATAAACTCCATTTTTCCACCTCCTCCACTAGCCATACACCCCCATATCATGGTCGAATGGTAGTAAGGATCACAGAGCATAATCGTGATCTGGTACATGACGTTGCATAAATTCTGTGAAAAGCCCACTGTAAATACCATCAACAGCTCTGCTACTGAATCCTATTTCCACCTCCCCGCGGTGGCCACCGGGTGTTTTATTCAAAACTGCAGACGGAGGAGGGTGAAGGCGAGTGTTCCGCGCCTCTAATCGGAACTGCCATCTAGACTGGCCCTCCCCGGAAAAAACTCGCGTGTCCAGGAACCCGGACTACAGCCTCGGATTGGACGGATCAAACGGCAACGACTACGGCAACGGAAAATGGACTATTCTTTTGGATCTTTGAATGTTTCTCTAAAGACGAACACGAGCTAGAGAGAACAACTATCAACGGCTCAGGCGAAACGCCAAGAAGATCTGCAGACGAAAACAACGCAAAATAAACAATGACAAAATTTTATCACTGGACGAAAACCTGAAGAAAAATGATGTGCGAGTAGCATTTAATACCGTGAAACAAATGAGACAAGGTTACAAACCGCAAACTACCCTTTGTAAGGACGAAGAAGGCAACATCATAAGCGTCGCTACCGAAATCAATGCACGAAGGGTTCAGTACTTCCGAACACTGTTAAATAGAACGACATCACAGACTGAACCTTTTATAATTCCGGAAGAACCAGATGGAGATCATCTGCTTATTGCACCAACTTATGATGAAGTAGAGACAGCCTTACATAATTTAAGATCGAACAAGGTGCCCGGAATTGACGGAATCCCTGCAGAGCTCTTGAAAGAAGGTGGAACAGAGCTTACCAGTCGAATTTTTATATTAATTGTTAAAATCTGGACAACTGAAAAATTATCCGATGACTGGCGGAAAATCATTATATGTCCGGTATACAAAAAGGGTGACTGTTTGCGTTGCGAAAATTACAGAGGAATTTCATTGCTATGTACGTGTTACAAAATCTTGACTAAAATTATCGAACGAAGACTCAGTGAATACGCTAACAACATCATCGCAGAATATCAAGGTGGCTTTAGATCTGGACGATCGACAATGGACCAGCTATTCTCAGTAAAACAGGTGCTAGCAAAATGCTGGGAATATGATATTAATATGCACCAACTGTTCGTCAATTTTTGTCAAGCATACGATAGTGTCGACCGTAATGCTCTGTACAGAATAATGATTGAACTAGGTGTCCCACCGAAACTAGTTCGGTTAATAAAAGCCACGATGGAAAACAATGAGTGCCAAGTAAAAATCCAAAACGATTTGACTCACAGCTTTCCAATGGAGTCAGGTCTTAAACAAGGAGATGGTCTCGCTCCCACGCTCTTTAACTTGGGGCTCGAGTATGTCGTCAGGAAAGCAACTTCAGTAATCTCAGTGGACACCAGAGGTACGCTACTCGTAAAATCCGCACAGTTGGTGGTGTATGCAGACGACGTGGATATTCTGGCCCGATCAATACTTGGCGTTAAGGAGGTATTCCAGGAGTTGGAGTCGGCAGCATGTGAAGTAGGGCTCAGGGTCAATGAAGCGAAAACTAAATACATGACCCAGACACGAAGGACTGTTCCAGAGAGGCAGAACATTACTATAGGCGAATACAACTTCGAGCAGGTGGATGAATTCGTATACCTGGGAGCCCTTCTCACAAAGGCAATGAGCGACATGAAATTCAAAGAAGAATCACGGCAGCTAACAAAGCATTTTATGCGGTCCTCCCCATAATGAAATCAAGGAAGGTCCATCGAAACAATAAACTACGCATCTACAACATATTAATTCGTCCTGTGCTGCTATATGGATGCGAAAAGTGGACTTTGACACGGTTTTTGGAGAAGTTAATCGACACTTTTGAGCGAAAAATTCTTCGGAAGGTATACGGAGCAGTTAAGGAAGGAGATGATTGGCGAATTTGATACAACCATGAGCTGTATCAACTATTTGACGACCCACCAGCATCTATAGTGATCAAACTGCGCAAGCTGCAATGGGCTGGCCACGTGGAACGAATGCACGAGGAACGAATCCAAAAACGAGTGCTCAAGGGCAAAGCTCAAGGTAACCGACCGCAGGGGAAGCCACGAAAGCGATGGGAGGATTCAGTCGACGCAGACTGCAGATCGCTTCTCAATTTTTCAAACTGGAGGACGCGGTCGTTGGACCGAGACAACAGGAGGAGGTGCTTCCGGGAGGCTAAGGCTCGATATGGGCTGTAGCGCCATTGCATCATCATCATCTATGTCCACCTCGTAGACATTTGCTTGGCTTTTTTCTGCCAAAACTTTAGGATTTGTAGAATTTAATAAACATTTTGTTTCAATACAAACATTGAATACCCGGTTAGGATTCTCCAATACATATATGTACATATGTTTAACGCCTCCCTCTTCAAGTAGCTGTTGCCTTGAACCAATTTCTTATATTTTCTTTCGAAACTCATGCTTTTGCTAGAGCCACGTTCTCCTTTGTGCGTTTAGCAATATCAGTGTAACGTTTGAGGAATGCCCTCATCCAGTTTGTTATCTTTAAAAGGAATTTTCCCTTCAGGTTGGTCCTTTAAAAATTCTTCAACACATAACAACAACTATAATGTCATATTGCCAGTGCCAATTACTATTATTTTTTGGGCAGTGCCTACTGTTAAACGGGCTTATAACTCTAAAATAGTAAATGGAATTGAGTCAAAATAAGCTAAAATTTTTTTTTTCATAAATAAAATGGTCTTACCTAAAAAATTTAAACACAGTAATTGGCACCCCAGCGTGCCGAATTTAGAAATGTAACGCATTTTTAATATAAAAAAATAGTATAGTAAACATGTTTAAACTATAGTTACTCCACGGGACACTAAAGGCGCTTTGCTATAGTTTGGCAAGAGCTTCAGCTCTGTTTTTGGAGCAAAAATTTAAAAAGTGCCGATTTTTTTTTGGTGCTTTCTTAACATTAAGAACTGTGAGCGGCTTAAAATACATAACTAACCTGTCACAAACAAAATTTTTGAAGGAACAATTTATTTTAGGGTGGATGAAATTTTCAAAAGAAATCACAAATGGTGTACTCTTCTTCAATGGCGCTACATCCCAAATAGGTCCTTGGCCTCCTGACCTTCAGGGTTCATAGACTTTTTTCATTATTTATTGCGGAAGGGTTGTTAGCCCTTCGCAAACCCTTTATCTACGAGTTTTTTATTTTCGTAGATTGAGGTAACCAAGGTATACCCTAGCAGGTAGTGTGCTGGAATTATGCGTCGACCGGGAATTGAACTCACGATCTTCGCATTGTAGATCAATATGCTACCCACTAGGCTACACCCTAGCTGGTGAATTGGGGAAGATGAATTCGCAGGTGTTGCTTGTGACATATCTGCCTGACTCTGATACAGTGCGTAGCGAAAAAATGTAAATAAGTAAAATAAGTTATTTAACAAATCGTTAAACATCTTTGAAGTAATAAAAATAATAATGATTATGAGCTTTATTTGTAATTCAAAATATGACTAAACTTTATCGTTTTGTCTGGGACGTCAGAATCAAACAGAAGAAGTATTTGGTTGCGGAAATTTTATGAACTATTTTAACAAATTAACTGCAGAATCGATAAAGATAATAATCGACCCATAATGTTAAATCATATTTTTATCAATCAAGAAAAACGAGGTGAAGGTGCCAACTACTGTCGTCATGCCAACTACTGTACACTTTAATCTATCATACTAACGATCGCCTGCGTAAGAATTGTAATAATAAACAATTATATTCTCATAAATTAGTAATATATAGTATGCGTCATATAATCTTAGTTTAAATCGTAAAAAAGTTGTTGATCCAGATATTTTCATTGAGTTAATCAGTAATGTATCAATGTTCTAGTAATTTGAATTTTCGAGCATATGAAATCGTATGAGCTCGTTCGTTACAGAGGGAGATCATTTTATAATGTTGTCCAGATCGAGGAAAATTAACTCAAAATTGTGATATTCATAGTGCCATAGCGGCACAAAAAGGTTTTATAATGTAAAAGGACTTTTTAGTTACTCAGAAATCCTTTCATCAAAAAAAACAATTATGTTTTTAATACGATTAGTGTAAAATTGTAGTAGATATGTATATCGAGAAAATTTTTCGTTTTAATGTGAACTATGAAGTCATGATATGTGAATGGAACAGACCCGTGAGCACGGGGGTTTGACCTCCTACAACCCCGTTGTATTATCCTAAGCATTCTCTCTCTCTCTCTCTCTCTCTCTCTCTCTCTCTCTTTCTCTCTGCCTCTCTTTCCTCTCTAAGGGTTGGGATCTTTTAGATCATAAATATATTACGCTCGGGTCTGGTGTATGTGGTGCTAAAAGGGTTTGGAAATTCAATTCATTTTCCTTTATTATTCTAATAATAAAGTATTGTGATCGACACAGCAAAAAAATTTGCAACCCTGAAATTTTGTTTTTTCGCGTTTTATGAGTAAATTAGTCTAAAATACAAAAAAAAAAGGTCTATCCGTACGCCGCACATCATATTTCCGAGATCCTATAAGATAGGAAGACCATTATTGGGTGGATTGAAGGTTGGGTAAGCTCCATTACCTAAATTTTGTGGAGTGTCCGGTGGAAGGAGGAGGCGGGGGAGGGAAAGAGTCAAAAACTACACCTGCTAATATCTCCACTACGAATGCTGATCTTCGCCATCTTGCCTATGACCAAGCCCGAGCATAGAGAAAGCGATGGCTATAGACAATAATATCCCAGCGGGAAAAAAAGCGCTTGTAAAGCATTTGGTGCGAGGGAATACATCGAACTATCATATCAGCGGAAGTAAGCTCTTTGCTTCAGCTTTAAGAAAGGTAATTTTGAAGCACATTTTCGAATTTATCTTAAATCGTATTTTTTGTATTGTGCAAAAAACGTGATCCCGAACTCATACGTGTGAAACAAATATGCTATTGATTTTTATTTTGAAGTCGAGAAGAACCTGGGAATTTAGAGCCATCCCCAGCCAAAATTTAAGTTTGTTAAAAGCGTGCGACTATAATCCGCTATTAAAGTGAATACCCGTGGTATGTGCTTTGCCCTAACATCTTCAGAAGCGATCTTAAAGCTCATGTTGCTCGAAAATAGATTTTTGATCGGTTTGATTCGACGGACTTCGTATTTTCCAAAATGCAAGTGCTTTATGAGGAATTCTGTACAAAGGGCTTGAAATCTTCGCGCCGGGATATTGTATATTGCGCACCTATGTCGTAGAGGGTTCAGTGTTTTCCCCTAGTGACATCGTGTACCATTTTTGGTAAAGTACATTCTTGGTGCGCGTTTGTGTTTGCAATCGGTGCAGGGGAACCGATTGCGTATGCTCGACTTTAACCCTTGTGTGACCGACGAGTCCCTTTTGAATATTAGGCTTGATTTTATTGCTCCGAGCCGTTGTGAGACCCGCTGATACACAGCAGAAACTAGGGCGACCGTTTTTAGGATTTTTAACTCGTGTGCGTCGATGGGGGGGTTTTTTTTTGTACAATCGTGCCAAACAGACTTTGGGAGCTAGACGAATCATTTGAAAGTGTTTCCTACGATAGAAATTAACCTCTTGACGACTTAGGGGTCTTTTGGTACCATTTTGTGCAATGCCGTTTCATGTGAGGTAGATAGAAGCAAACTTGGATTCCACCTCAAAATACGAAAGCGTAATCGAAAGATTACTATGTCGAGGTAATTTTTTTACGTAAAACTCTTTAATGGTGTCTCATGATGATCAGTGTTAATTTCAGGTACCATTAAGAGAGGGCACGGCCCCTCTTTTGGAATACGAATTGTCCTCCCCTTGGAAATTTAGTTACTCGTTTATTATCATCTCTCCAACAATGAAGTAAATCCAATCTCCGCATGTAATAATTATGACATTTTACTTTGTAAAGATTTTTCTGTGAAGGAAGTTACCACGATAAACCATTGATTGCGATGATTAGAAGCAGTGGCGTAACTAGAACTTCTTTTTGGGTGAGGTCAGCTAGTAAACATTTTCTTAAACTATTTTCATTTTAGAATTTTATGTCCGACCGTCCGCTCGTCCTGCCGTGTACTCTCTAGCTCAAGACCGCGTTGCGTTGAAATTTTCCACACGCTATTTTTGACAAAAAACTAAGGCCAACCTCGTGAACGAATAACCCTTCTACTCCCTCTTATACAATTTATACAATTTACAATAGCCAGATTTTTTTGAAAACTATAAGAGAAATTGATTTGAAATTTGGAACATATTATTTTTACAATAATTTCAATACACGGTTTACATTTTTTTCTACCACCTCCCATACAAACTGCACTGTTTTATGTAATACCAATTTGCTCAATTTTATCGAGTTTACATTTTGTATTAAATATTTAATTGGTATTACAAGTAAGATCGAAAAAAATCAACTGATTAGCTTTACTCCTTCTAGCGCCTCCCATGCAATATGACACAATTTCACATCTTCACAGAAAGTCTATTTTCTTGAAAATTATGAATGCTTCAGATCTGCTTAGAAAATTTCCTACAGTTACGAAAATTTCTTTTTCATCCAGAGTATCGCATTATTGGGCTTTACGCGCAATCGCCGTCCTGTTATGTTTTTATACTCAGCTAGTAAAAATTGGTGAAATTTGTATTCTATTTAATAATTCATCTATATATTTTTTCACATACAATTAATTAATTTATTTTAATATTTTTTTTTATTTGTAGTACAAGTTTTGTATAAACTAAATTAACTTATTTCTGTTAAATGGAAAAAAAGATGAGATTGTTTTCTAAACCCCGTTGTCAAGCCAACACCATGAAATTATTGCAAAAATAAATAAAATTATGAGATTTGGCAGTAATGTTATGTAATACCATTTATAATGCCACTTGTATAATATATGTTTATCGTTAAATGGTATATAGTTATAATTTATATTTGTAAAACATTAAAATCATAATTTCATTTATTTTTACCTGATCTTGCTAAAACTAAACTATATAAGAAAATCAAATTTTTTCCATAAAATCCGAATGAAAAGATAAAGTAAAACAAACACGTTGACGTATGCTAACCATGTTATAACTTATTGTTTTTTTTGTTTTCTTAATTTAAAAAAAATTAAAATGTTTATCGAAATAAAATGGTTTGCAGGTACATGCGAAGCTTAGCGATAATTCATAGTTAATTGTTTTTTATTGCTTTTATAAATTCTTTATTCAGTTATTTCTGATTTGACTAATTAAATTTATTATAAATATAATATAAATATTAAGCTAAAAAATACGATGAATTCAATTGATAAGTAATAATTTCCTTATTTTTTGGAATTATAGCTGCTTGTAGCTACGCTTCTATTTACCTTTTATTAAACTAAAATAAATACTTATTCCTATGTACTTAAAATTATTTATTTTAATTTTATTTATTAGTTTTATTTTCCTTAACTTGAAATGATTGCACTTTTATTAGTAATTTGTTTATTTGTTTTCGTTTGAATTATTGCAACAATCCGAAATTAAGACTAAAATTTTATTGTAAAATATTAAAATAATGCACATTTTCATTAGGATTTAAATTTTGAATTCATAATTTGTATGGTTAGAAATTATTTTATGTTATGTTAATTAATGGTAAGTGTTATTTACAAGGGATATAATGTACATAAAAGTTGAAAATATTTTGTGGGTTAAATTGATGATTGGTTGGTCGATTGCTGTGTTCAAAATTGTGCAAAGTATCTAGAACTACTTGCTAAAACTGACCAAAGTTCAGTACTTTGATTTTTTTTGTTATGAAACAATTTGTACTGAAGTATAGTAAAAATTAAATTTTTATTTTAATTTATTGCTGAGTGGGGCAAATTTAGGTTTACAATATAATTTTTTTACAACGCATTTATCCATTTAAATAATTAAATGGATTGAAAGGAAAGATTTTCGGATTTCACACTGTTTCGGTCTCTGTTGAGATCGAAACGTCACGTTTAATAAAGCACAGCAGTGTGAAATCCGGAAATCATTCCTTTCAATTCAAAATTAACTGTAAAAACATTCCCCAAATCAATTATAAATATTATTAATTTAGATATATATAATATATAAATTAAAATTCAAAGATCTATTTAAACAAACAGAAATCAAATTGTATTTAACGGTTGTGTTATGCAAAAATTCCAGTTAATTAAAATAATTGAAATACAAAATCGCTAATACAAATAAAGAGTCCCCTAAGGAAGCATAGAGGCCAAAGACGGCCAGCACCGATACTGCGGGTTATCAAGGTACTTCAGCGACATCCTTAAAGGTTGCCTTGTAGTGGTGATAATCGACAAAAGTGATGCAGAGGGAAGCATAACTCTTGAGCGCTAGAGGAAGGTTGAAAGCAAACTTTCAGCCAACTTCCTGGATACGATGAGTGATCATCCTAGTCCTCTACTGGTGTTCAGAGACAGAGGATAGCACCAAGATCATGTTAAACTGATACAGTGTACTGATCAAAGGTCCGCAGACTTGAACAAAATCGAAATCGCAATTCGGTTCTTCCTACCCATAATTGGAGGCTTGGGAAGCTGAACGAGATCAAGGCAACTCTAAATGCGCCGTAATGGTGATCAACAAGGAGTTCCTAGCTCCCTCGACAAAAACCGGGGACATAATCAATTATGGGTTCGGTGACATCACAATGGGGGTGAATCAAAAAGGACGGATCGTCCAGTGCCCACGATGCACACGGAGAGGTAAGACTCTACTTCCGAACCCCATTCAGTTCTTCACATAGCTGGCCTGTCTATTGGGCGACTCGGAAATCATCATCTCGCAGAATAAAATCCTTTGGGCAGTACACAGCTTTATCCCGTATAAATTCAATTCAATTCGTATAAATCACCCAAGACCGGACGGCATAATACCTGCCGAATTTCTAAACATCTCCAATATCTTCTTTCCCTGGGCGAACGTTATTTTTAAAGGCTGCCTACGACTGGTCCATGATCAGCGAATGTTGTTAGCGGTCCAACAAGGGGAAATCGGTTGAAATGGCCCAACAAACACTCGTATGTTACATCGAAAAATCTCTGAGTATTAAGGAGTACACTGTGGTAGCGTTTATCGATATCGAGGAGGCTTTTAATAACGTACGACCAGAATCAATCACGGACACACTTTCAAATTTGAAGGTGGGTGCATCGCTTGGCGTGCTGATTAATTTGATGTTGACATCTAGAATTATCCGCGTAAAACTGGGCGTCGAATCTGCTAGAAGATTTGTTAGTAGAGGCACACCATAACGCGGAGTCCTCTCTCTACTTCCTTGCAATCTTACATGGACTACAGCTAAAACTGGAAGAGGCAGGCTGTAAAGTGATTATTTACCTATCGCTGGTAAGCATCCAAGTACTCTGGGCGAGTTTATGCAAAATGCCGTCTCAGTATTGTCTAAATAGACATGTGAATGTGGACTGGGAGTGAATCCACAAAATCGAGCTGGTCCCATTTGCAAGGAAACGTAAAATTCCCTATCTTGATCTTCCCATCATGGGTGGTACCAATCTTGTTTTCGTAGATTAAGCAAAATATCTATCTCTCCAAGAAGGTGTAAACGAAGATATTATTGACGCAGCCCAAAGTAGTGTATTGGCCCTACGCTGCCGTCATCAGGCCCATTATGCTATACGGTGTGGTTTTTTGGTTGAGTACCCAAAGGACATACGGTGTGATTGTTTGGTGGAGTATAGAGAAAAATCGCACTCTCTGCCTGTTTATGCATAAGTGCGGCTCTGAGAACAACCCCCTCCGTAGCACTAGGAGTACGGTTTCATCTGTTACCTTCGGACATTATCGGCAAACAAATGGCTGCAAGTGCAGTTGTTACAAGACACTGCTTATAGGCTTGGTATTTCATTTAATGACCATTGCAGGAGTTGCAAAGATAATAAAGAGGAGGAAACGATTATTCATCTATTATGCACTTGCCCTGCCAGCTCTAGAAAGAGGAGGTGCCATTTAGATGGACTCTAGAAGAAATCTGAGAAAATCTAAAGTTTGCTTCAACGAATTTCGAAACTTATTAGCGGTTCGAAATTAATTGAAGCAAACTTAAGATTTTCTCAGATTTTTTCTAGAGACCATCTAAGTGACACCTCCTCTTTCTAGAACGAGCAGGGCAAGACTAAGAACAAAAAATTGATTAGACAGACGCTCATATCGCCACTCTTCATTTTTTTCTCCAA
Organism: Chorisops tibialis; assembly: GCA_963669355.1. Taxonomy (NCBI): domain Eukaryota; kingdom Metazoa; phylum Arthropoda; class Insecta; order Diptera; family Stratiomyidae; genus Chorisops; species Chorisops tibialis. The sequence goes on from OY770262.1 coordinate 190,943,019, forward strand.
AAGCACTACAGCCCAAATCAGACCTTGGTCATAACATAAATTTGTTATTGCGAAAAGATTGTTAGCCCTTCGCACAAATCTCTATTTTCTTTTTCGCAAACTGAAATCGCACAGATAAGCCCACGTAGACAGTGTACTGGGATTAAACGAACTAACGGCCATTGCATTGTTAACCATAACTCAAACGAGTAAGCTAAACCATAATTTAGCATATCGTCAAACAGAAAGTTGGAAGCCGGATGTCCGTTCGTCCGTAAGATCTCTAGTTTGAGAACGCGTCTAGCTAGAGCGCTCGAATTTATACTCGCTATTTTAGTCAAAAAAAAGTGAGGTCCAGTTCATGAGTGGGCCAAATCCCTCCTCTCTTGCGATCTATAAAATGAATTTTTTTTAGGCTTTACTTCTGTGTAAAATATTTTAATATCAAAAAAAAATAAATTAGTTCCATGCCGTCGCTCATTCTTCCACCTTCCATACAAATTATAATAATATCCTAACGTCGAAAAATCTCTAAATCTTATATAGATCCTGGAGTATCGCATTATTGGGTCTGATTTCCATTATGTTGTTTTTTCATTTTCAATTATTAGAATTTGGAAATTGTTGATAAATTTATTTTCAAATTTGTTTTTAATGAATGCCCTAATATTCTTCGAACAAGTTTTTTTTACAATGTTTTATCGCTATTTTACATATATTGCACATCATCGAAGAGAGCGGATATTTTATTCATTACCTAAATAAAATTATATTAAAAAAATATTGACTATTTTTTGTTCAGTTCATAGAATTTTAGCTACGATCTATTATACTTCAACAATGGCGCTACAGCCCAAATCTGACCTTGGCCTCCTGATATTCGGGCTCCTTAACATTTTTCATTACTTATTGTGGAAGGGTTGTTTGCCCTTCGCACAACCCTCTTTCTAGGAATTTTTTCATTTTCGTAGATTGAGGTGACCAAGGTGTATCCAAGCGGGCAATGTGCTGGGATTATGTATTGCGCCGACCGAGATTTGAACTCACGACCTTCGCATCACAAGGCCAACACGCTACCTACTAGGCTACACATTAGCTAAGATACTGGAAATTAAATATAGGATGCATACATACATAAAATAAGATTCTAACTTAACAATTTATGAATTCATTACTAATTTTATAAAAACTTAATGTTAAAATTAACTAAAAAAGATTTATTGCCATCCGTAATTAGAAAATTATTATTGCACTTCCGGCCACTAAATATCACAATGTTGGATTTTTATCACCTAAGTACATTGCTATATCGTTTATATGTGGTATAATAAAAAAATATAAGAAAATTAAAAATTTCTTAATAAAACTTACAGCTAATTTATAAAAAGATTGCACCAAAAATTTGGCATATTTTGCTATTTTCATTCATTATTGCACGATACATAGTAACGATGTTTATTTATTATTAAAAGTTAACTAAAGCACTTGAAATTAATTATATTAACAAATTTAATTCGCGATTAATAGGATTATAATAGAAAATTGCATTTGTAGTTGAGTGTTTTTTCATTTTCAACAACGTTTGATCGAGTGAGCATTAGAAAATATATTGAACAGATTTTATTTAAATAAACTAACTATTTAGGTATTTTGTACATCATGACCCTCCATTGTTCGGTTGATTGTTTCGAATATTTTTGAAAAGTACCGAATGTGTTTCGACACTTTCTGCGCCCGATTCGCCCATATCCTCTGTGTTGCCTTCGTCCTCGGAATCGGTCGAAGGACATGGACTTGCATATGGTTCGTCATCGGACGAGTAAATATTGACCTCGATCGGATTGTTGAAACCCAATTGAATATTAGGGTTGGCAGTTTTCCGTGTACCATTTTCATGTTGCTGATGGTGTCGTGCACTCGAATGCAATTTGGCTTTGGGCGTTTGGGGTCGTCGTCGTGCTGCTGCAAAGCCTCGATTTGCCGGCACATCATCGGGTATTGTTTCGATACTGCTGACATTTTCCCGATCCGCTTTGCCCTTGAAATTGTATCGTTCGTAGACTCGCCGCGAATACGCTTTACAATCGTTCGAATCGCCACTGATATAGCCGCTATCCAATTCCTGTCGCGGTCCGAAACGCTGGTCGAAGAAGGACGAGTGTGATCGCATCACGTTTGATTTATGTGGTCTCACGGATTTCCGAAGATTCTCTAAGCTTCCGCCGGAAGTTCGCGATCTACGCACGCCAACTGCACGTCCATTCTCATCGATCAGTGAAGATATGCCCTCGTCGCGGTCCATGTATTCGGATAGAACGGATTTACGGTCTAACGTATCGCTATCTTTGAGATGTGTCTTTTCTGGCGCGGAACTTGAGCCGAATTTTGATGTGGCCATGCTAATGAATTTCTTCCAGGCGTTCTTAAGATCCTTCGATTTCTTGGCACGATCGCGGAGTCCCATTGCGATCTGCATGCCATTCGATGGCGGTGGCACTTCGACTCGATACACTCTTTGGATATTTAGGGGTTGTTCGAATTCACCACGTCGTGGCGAGTTACATGTGCTAGTAGGATGTGATCCATCGCTCGATATTGCTTCTATCCGATCGATGTCCTTAATGAGCTTGGCATGCTCCATTATTGTTTCCGGCATCCTGTAGATCTTGTTATTATTGCTATGGCTGTTGAAATTGTAGCTTTGATAAGAAGAATTGTTATTGGCTATTCGGACGGATATATAAGAGTCCGGTTCGGCTTGTTTACCGCGATTCTGGTGGTTGTACATGGCACTGTAATCAATTTGAAGGATACTATCATTTCGGGGATAGCTTAGGGGTGGCGAAGATCGGTTCTGTTTATTATTCCTGGCGTTCAGATTATCCGAATTTTTTTGGGTATCTGAAACACCCGTGACTTCAGTCGATTGACTGTGATCGCTTATTGTGTCGGTGTCCTCCAGCGATGTATTCTCCTGATTTTTCGAATCTATTCGACTCAAGTCATCGGTGTTCCAACCCGGCAAGTTTTTTCGCATGATTATGCCTTCGACTTTCTCCGGGGTTCGAGGTGTGTCGTAGAAGCTGTTGTCGGCCGGGATAACATCTGGCGGCATGATTTTCTTGATGGTGTCCGTAACGTCGCGGCGTTGTCGTTTCGAATGCTTCGCCTCGAGCGTTAGAATGCGTCCCTGCTCACTATTGAAATCGACATTCGTCAGTTTCGGACGATATGATTGTTGCTGGACCTTCGACTGATAAATTTCACGAAGGCTACCGAAGTTCTGTTTTATGGCATGCTCACTATCGGATGCTTTGATTTTGCCCGAACTCCAAAACTGGCCGGGATTGCTTCGGAACGAACTGCTCGAACGTAGGACAAGTTGATCGTTGTTCGGCATCTTGTTTGTGAATTCCGGAAGTGATGTCATATTTTCGAGCGATGAATAACTAACTTTGTCGTTACTATTGACGAAACTTTGGGACTTACTCAGATATTCGGTCCACGCGTTCATACTTCTATTACTGCTTGCATTAGGTTTCTTCGGTTTGCGGTCGAGCGTGTCCGGTTCGAATTGATCACTATCGGTCGATAATTCGTCACTTTGCGGTTCGTGACCAACCTCGATAGTCATACTGCCTTGAAATGGCGTATCGTATTTGATTCGTGGTGCCGTATCTTTCTTAAGCCGATGTTTCATTGGCTCTCCGACCATCATTATTCTCTTTTTGACCGTAATATCGCCGTCCTTTCGAAAGCCTTCAACTTTATCGTAGACGGTGTGATGCACTTCGACTTCCTCCTCTAATGGCAACGCTGTACTTAAACTAGGACTGGGCTGTGAGCTTATGTCGGAACTGATGTTGGATAGTGGCGAAGATGACGAGTTGCAGTCTTTCTTCGAAGACGATCCACGTTCAAGGCTATCAGTTTCGTAGTCGACGATCAAGTACTGTGGCGATCTTCGTCTATAGATCGGCGAGTCCGGTTGATATTGCCGAAGCGATCGTTTTCCCATAGTACTGTAGTCCGGTGTTGGAACGAAAGGATCACTGCCATGCGAATTATTATAGATCTCTTTCATTTTTTTGTTGTACGTGCCGTCGTAGTCGGGAGTTGGTATGTTGTATGTTTGCGAACCGTTGTTCTTGTCGCTTGAAAAATTTCGACTCGAATAGTCTTTAGCAAGCGCCTCATACACCATATCGGGCATATGCTGGATGCTTTTCAGCATTTCGTAGTGGGCCTGCTTTTCTTGGCCAGGATTCGAGTATTGGTCGAGGACTTCCATGTTCTTCCTAGCCGATCTTGCTTGACGAGACGATGAAGTCCTACTTTTTAGCGATAATTGAGGCGATTCGATGAATTTAGGATTGTTGTAAATGTCGTTGGTGCTCTTCGCAAAACCATACAAATTACTATCAAGCATGTTCGTAGGTGTAGGAGACTCTACAGTTTGAGGTTCAATATTGGAGGTCTTAATGTAAATAGGTTGCTCGTTTAGAGGAATATTCTTTTGTACGTGAGGCTTTAGGGAGTGTGATATTATTTTCGGCGTGGTTAGTGGCAGTGGAGGTGGCTTCTTCTTTGCAGGCATTTGTGATTCCTTACTTGTAGTGCTATTTACATCGACTTCTCCAATTCTCTGCAAGCCACTAACATCAATGCTTTGCGAAGTTGAAGCATTGTTCAGATTGCTTTCGTTGAAAGGAACTCCCTCTAACCACTTTTGAATGCTGTTATGTTTATCGCCGCAGTTATCGCATTTCGAAGGCGCATCAGGATTCTGGGAATTATAGCGTTCTGCACAGCCTGGACATCCAGAGCAGACGATGTGATTCGACCCGTCCGTTTTCGGCGAAACAGTATTGCTTCGTTGCAGATTTCCCTTCATGTAAGTTTCCGAATTATTTGCTTGATGCTCTTCGGGAATAATATTCAACGATGGTTGGTAACGTTTTGTCGCCATTTTGTACTTAGCTATAGCGATGACTTCTCGAATTTTCGTTAAAAATTCAATAGCTGCTGGCGGCGGAGACTAAGGTATATTCTGTTATTACTATGATCGAATTATTGTCGAAATGGAATTATAATTCTTACCAAAAGTAAATGCGGTTCAAAATAGGCCGGATTAAAGTATAGCTTCTTCCTTATGGTGCCATTAACAATGGCTCGCATACTATCGAGCTTATCCTCATGACCCATTTCTTCTGTTATCGAAACGTTTGCCTCTGGTAGACACTCGTTTTCTTGAGTCGGCGATGATGATGCATCAGACATATTGCGATCATAATCCTGTTGGCTTCCGTCATTTGGATGGATGATTGCGGACGTTTGGAGCTATAATTTTTGAAAATAGAAAAACTTCATTTAAATTCATTCCTCCAATTAACTCACGTTTTTCGCCCTTTCTGCTAGTTTTAAATGTGCATCTTCGCATTCTGAATTTGAGTTAGAACGATCACTTATGAATCCCGAATTATCGCTCATATTGGGAAAGTGCTTTAGAAGTGGATTATTTTTGATGATCACCATATCTTCGGCATTGAGACCATTAACGCTGCCCATTAAATTATTTCGATTTCTTGTATCGTTTATACTTGCTGTACTATAAAAGCTTTCCGATCGAGTAAACGGCGCTCCGTAAGTGATCTGATCGTTTTTCGGATAATTTATATCGTTTTTTGTGTCTGTTGCCGTTGCAGATAATCGACTTTCAGCTAATTGATTTTTTCTTTTCTTCACGTGCAAATAAAGGAATACCGATGCCACGTAAATTAAACCCAACAGAAGACTACAAATACCGATGACTATGTACTCTTTAGTATGGAATCCTTCAGGAGGTGCGGATAGATTTGAATTCATTTCGGATTGGAAAAGTACTTCGGGAACATCTAGTATAAAAATGAAAATAAGAATTCCAGGCTTACAGTTTTTTTTTTGTTCTACTTACTATTTATGTATTTCACAGGACTTCCATTCACGCGAAATGCAACACATGGTGTAAAAATATTTGTTGCAGCAGCTTTTTCTACAATAAAACTTATTAACATTATTATTATTAAAATTATTATATTTTTTAAACTTTACCATCATTCGTCAATGGGGCTCCAGATATTGACATATCTCGACACATCATATGAACTAATATCAATCTTCCCTGCATTTTATGCCGAAGATCTGTCTCACCTAGCCACTGAAAACGATAAGAATAGAGGAAGTTAGTAAAGAAATGTTTAGATCATACTGATTGATGAGAGATAGAAAGATAGAGAGAGAGAGAGAGAGGGGAAGAGAGAGAGGAGAAGAGAACAGAAAGAAGGAGTGAGTTACAGTTGACATATCCGATCATTTAAAAACCAAACATACTGAAAGTCGATTTGTCGATCTAAATTGAATCGGGATTACGGACATGACCCATAAGAGAAGAAAGAAGAAGAAGAGAAGGTGTCTGTAAACAGAGCCAAAGTGGCCATTTGACAGAAATTATATTTCTTTCATAATCCCCATGTGTCTACTTTATAACGCAATAAAAATTTGAGAGATATGCAAACAATCGTTTCTTTTATTCAAAAAACAAATTCTAGATCTCTTGTTGTACAACCTTTAGATAGAATGAAAGTCATTGTATATTGCTTATAAAACTATAGTTTCTGAAACTAATAGAATTTTCTATAACCCAGTCTGGAATTTTCATAGTTTGAATTTCTTATACAGGGTGTTTGGTACTCCGTGCGCCACCTTGTAAGGGGTTATTCCTAGATATATTTTGAGGAAAAAATTGTTCTACGGAGATAGTAACTTTTCAATTTCTGCGGAGATACAGGGTGACCAAGAAAAGTGTTTCGGACCTGTACCCTCAATCACTCAAAACGCTATATCTTGAGAACTAATAATCGCAATTCAAAGTGTTATAACTTGTTTTTTAGGGAATCAAATTACCTGTCATTTGGTGTAATAGTCCGCATTGCAACTGTACCCAATCCTGAGGTATTTGCTTCAGAACACAAATTTTTGACACTTTGACCCTCGAAATGCTGGGGTCGATGTAGTTTTTCTCAAAAAAACGCATTATAATAATGTCATTTTAATATTATTTTTTTAAGTGCCATATTATTGCCTACAAACGATGTATACGCTTGCATTGCATAAATATCATAGTTTAGAAAAAAATATCATTCCAATAGTATAGCACTTATATCAAAAAACAAGAATATGTTGATCAACACTCTCCGTTTGAACTAAAAGTTTATTTCAAATTTCCTTAATTAAAATAAATGTTCAAAATGGCCACTTTCATTTTTAATGCACGCTAAAGCTCGTTTTGCCAGTGTTCTCTTTGTGTTCATACTCCTCAACTGTTGCCTTACTTATGTTGCTGCCACATCGAATCTGGTGTTTAGATCCTGCAACGTTACTACTTCCGTTGCGTACACAAGGTCCTTCATCCGTCCCCATACAAAGAAATCCATAATAGTTAAATCAGGAGATCTTGCAGGCCAGTGTATCGGTCCATTTCTACCGATCCAGCGATTGCTATAATTGGAATTTAACCAATCTGTGATTCGTCGGCCGTAATGAGCTGGAGCAGCATCGTGTTGGTAAAACATGGAAGCTAATCGATGCAATGGCATATCATCCAATAGCTCCGGTAGAACATTTGTCAAAAATTGCAAGTAATTGGAACTATTTAGGGTAGGCGGAAGCCTAATAGGACCAATCAAATTGTCACCAATCACACCTGCCCATAAATTGACACTGATCATTTCAGCACGGATTGTGCTGAAATGATGCCTCTCTTCTTGTATGTGGATTGCTCTCAGCCCACGTGTGTAAGTTGTGGAAGTTTGTGATACCGTCCCTGGTGAATTGGTACTCCTCCGTCCAAAGAATGTTGTTCATAAAATTCTCGTCACTTAGTTGTCGTTCAAGGAGCCAATTGCAAAACTCCATCCTTTTGGGCAAATCAATGGGTAACAGCTCCTGCACTGGTGTGTAGGTAGGGATGCAACCACTCTGCTTTTAGGACACTCCAAACTTTCCACGTAGAGACGTTTAACTGCAATGCCAAGCGTCGGATACTGATTGATGGATCATTTCGAACTGCATGTAGTATTCCTTCATCGATTGGTACAGCGATTATCGGCGCAGGATTTGCATCTACTCTGCTTGTCCTAACGCCGCCTGTTTCCCGAACTATTCTGTAAACGTCTTGGAATACTCTCCTGTCATGTATCCGACGATTAGGAAATCTCTCTCTGTCTGCATATTCTTCATTCGAAAACTCAGGCATTTCGAAATTATTTTCTAAATTTTAGTGACACCTTCTAATTTTAACAATGTAACTAAAACTGTTAAAAATATGAAGTAAGATTTGCTTTTATACGCTTTTCATTTTATTAGGTACACCATTAAAAAAGGCAAAGTGCTGCACCTAGTTGTGTTGCAACTAATTTTAATTTAATCAATTCCTCGATAATTTAATACTAATTAAAGGGCATTCCTCGATAATTCAAATAGTAATTAAAGGACACAAAGAATATTTCAGTTTAACAACATTTCAGGTAGTTTTTTTAGAACGAGGGTTGCTTTATGGCATATTTTATTTTTAAGCCATATGTAGTTTCGCTTATTACCTGGAAAACGGGAAAACCTAAGTCATAAGTACGTGTGCATCTTTTATAGGCAATAATATGGGTCATAAAAAAAAAACATTAAAATGACATTTTTATAATGCGTTTTTTTGAGAAAAACTACATTGTCCCCAGAATTTTGAGGGTCAAAGTGTCAAAAATTTGTGTTCTGAACCAAATACCTCAGGATTGGGTACAGTTACAATGCGGACTATTACACCAAATGACAGGTAATTTGATTCCCTAAAAAACAAGTTATAAAACTTTGAATTGCGATTATTAGTCCGAAACAATTTTCTTGATCTCCCTGTATCTACGCGGATATTGAAAATTGACCATCTCCGTAGAACAATTTTTTTCTCAAAATATATCTAGGAATAACCCCTTACAAGGTGGCGCACGGAGTACCAATCACCCTGTATATACAAAAAGTGCTCTTGTAAATATTTTATTAAGTGGTGGCAATAGATTCGAATAGCTTGTACGTTAACTTTTTGAAATCTTGCGGAGTGTGAGCGTATACCAGTGACGTATGGGCGATTTTGTTAATAGAAGGAGGAAGGAGAGGAGGGGGGGGGGGGTTAAAAATTGGTAGAGTGGCATTTATTCAGCTTTGGATTTAAGCCTAGGCAGTGAGTCTCCATTTTCCAGTAGCACTACCTGTAGATGTATTCTATTACCCCATCCCTACGGACGACAAACCCAAGTAGGGCAAGAACTCTTACAATGATGATAAATTTAACAAAACATTGTGCAAACTGTGAGAAATTTAACATTTGTAGATCGATTCTCCGAGCTTTCCAATGACGCCGAGTATTTGTTGGTACTTTAAAAATGTATAGATAGTTTGTTAGGGATGCTTGTACCAATCACTGCCATGTTAGCTAACTTGAAACATTCACCTTGATCCTTATTTAACGATATAACATCTAATTAAAATTTGTCGAAATCATACCTGCAAAAATGTTCGCCCTTCATCTCTAAACAAACGAAAAGGAACATCGCTATCCAGAGGATTTCTTAATTCGGACCAGCCCTTCGAACCGAGATATTGCGCTCCTGTAATCGCGCATACCGGTGTCCGAACACCTGACAAGAAGAAAAAAAAATTTTATTAATCATTAAAATTAAATTTATCTTATTATTATTTACTCTACCTGGAAAGTTGATCTCCCGACTCGGATGGATTATCTGACCTCTTAATGGCAAAAATACAAACGGAATTTTCTCCGAAGAAGAACCACTGACGAATGGAGACAAAGTACACTCTACGAATAATAATAATAATAAAAAAAAACATTATAAAAATAAATAACGCTTTTTTACAGTAGAATTTAGTGGAAAAAAAATCAACCGCAGATTAGTGAAAGTACGAAAATAATTGCTTCAGATTACTCATTATAGTAATACGACCTCTTCGTCAGTTCAAATAGGTATTAAAAAGTTCCAACCACTATCGAAAACATTTTGTTGCGAAGCAAGTATCTTCGAACGTCAACAACATGAGAATTCCAAATTAACAAGTTTAATTAGTTTTCACTTTTCCTCCGTGATACGCATGATGCTACAAGCTACTTCGCTAAATCATGCCTAATAAGACTATTTAGAGTTTGAAAAATGAAATGTTATTATGAGACGACTATCTTTAATGCGACTTTAGGTAATAATTTTAATCCTAACAGATTCCCAACATTCTTTCGTGTTATTTTTTTTTCAAACTATTTTCCTTATTCATCAGTCTGATATTCTGATTGTATAAATTTCAATGGCCATTAAAACATTCCCAAGCGAATTCCCATCGTATCAGAGCATAATTTCATCAGCATTTTATAAGATTGTTACCGAAGAGCTATGAGAATTTAGTTAAAAGCGCTCAATCTAACACCAGCTCATGTAAAAAGGGAAAGTTTTCTTTTTTATCGATTTAGCTAATAAAATTATTTACTATCTAACCGAAGATTCCTATAATAAAATAAAAAAATCCGATGTTTCGATTGAAAATCGAAAGTGCTCGCTACTGACTGAATTAGACCTCAATCAATTTTGAAAGATTAATTTCGGTTGGGCTAGTAGCGACCTATAAAAGGGTAATTGAAAAAAAGAGCTCTATAGATTAATATAACAACACTTTCAACAGCAGTCTGTAATTATTATTTAATGTAAGAGGAATTATTGATTCGATTGTTGTTAATCATAGTCGAACACTTACAAGAGTTATAATGATGACCTGTTCATTTTAATGATGCCACTAATCAATAAATGTGGCTGAAATCGACAATTATTTATAGTCACTAGCAAATTAATTTTCAGGTGCGATTCGATATTATGATTATTTAACTTTGAAATAAAGCTGGGGTCTAGCCTAGTGGGTAGCGTCTCGGTCTACAATGCGAAGATCGGGAGTTCAAATCCCGGTCGACGTTTTGATTTCTGATCATATCTTGGCCAACTAAATCTGCGAAAATGAAATTCGTAAATAAAGTGTGTGTGAAGGGTCAAACAACCTTTTTATAATAACAAATAAAAGGTTTCTTTTTTTTCGTATCTAGTAGAAAATTTTCTTGAGATTGCATTATTTCCCTCCATTTTTTCACCTCCCATACAAGTGGAACATTCAAAAAGTGATTCTATCAAGCATCAATAAGTTAGACTAACAGATAGCTATGATTTTCTTCAATTTGTTGCACACACTTCTATTATTGCTTTCACGATAATTTTTTTTAAATTGCCCTTCTACCACCTCTCATACAAAAGTACATATTCTTAACAAATAACGTTGGTTCCCTAATTGTGTATACCACTGTTATTATTGTTCTAAGTATATTCCATTAAAGGTTGCCAAATTCAAAAAATACAAAATAAAATTCAAAATCCATTCAATCCTTCTATGAATTCGACTGATGCAAATGTTATGGAGATTTAAATTAATTGACACCCAAAGCTAAGATGCAGTTCATACTAATTTTCATTCTTATCCGGACCGTTAAATCCATTTAAATAAATATTTCCGCATAAATAAGTAATACTCGCCTTTGATTCCTGGTTAAGTCTAATATTACAAATTACCATGGAAACAGTTTTAATAGTCTATCATTAATACTTACATATGTATGTACATATGTATGTACTTCAAGTGACATTTACGATGTCGTGAATTGCTGACTTAAACGCTGGTCTCCTCCCAGGGATAATTAGTATTAGTCTAGAATCTAGATGACCACTAGCTATTACTGTAACAATCTTTCAAGAACTAAATAGGTACGATTTTATTAAGTTATCTGTAGGCAGGTAAAGTGTAGGCTCAATATAGAAAACGTCTGGCAAATAAAACTGCGCGCGTGCCATAAATGGTGCAGTTTAGTTTTTCTTATTCGTTTACATTTTACCATAACTTGATGTTTTTGTTTTTATCATTCGGCTGCGATCGGTAATCACGATAAAGTCATTTTGCCATCTGAAGCTACTAAATTATTATCTTGATGTACTGGTTATGTTTTTATATGTATCTTGTTTAATTTGATTTTTCTTTGCTTTTTAGAATTCTACGAACCGTAAGATGTTATGGTTATCATATATGATCATGGAGTTGTAAATCGATCTCTCGTGATTACGATCGAATTTTCAATATAAATTTTAGTTATAAAAACTAACCAAAATGTATGCACTAGGAGTAAACAGTTAGAGAATAATAAATATGAATTATTTATGCGTAATGAAATTATTGGAATAGTTTTTGTATGTGTGAGAAACTCAATAAGAAAACTGTAAGATTTTGATCGTCTTTAGTTTAATGCGAGTACGAATTACCACTTAATCGAGATCGTGTAGTTACGAGAATTGTGCGAGTATAAACGTTTCATAGATCCTTCGACATAGGAAAATATGAGATTAAAATTAGTTTGAAACATAAATGAAGAATTCATTCCATTTTGAACAGATGTATCGATCGTCGGAATTCGCTTGAGGAGAGCAACATTTCGTTGGGACATGAAAAAACTTATGGGAAATATTTTCGAATTTTTCACGTTGTTAATTTTTTCCAAGCGGTTTCAAAACATTTCTCCTTTCTTCCAAGGATTTAAACAAACTGAGGGGTCGGCGGCTCGAATATATCAGTTTCCGTTTCCCAAATGCGCAGGTTCATTTTAACTTAAGCATTCAACTAATTTAAAGGAATTTATTTTTTCTCTATTCCTAAGATCTGATTTATCTACTAGTAAATCAAAATAAATTTCACTGTCTATCCATTGTAAAATAGCAGATTATTCAGGACAACCATGCATCAAAACTAAAAAGCACACTAAGAAAACAAAAATGTTCTACAAATGATGATTTTGTTTTTGTTAAATATTATTAACATCTTTTTTCGGTTGGCCACCAACCTCACAAATAATAGTAGTCTGTTTGCCGACGTTACTGATCTTTAGCGACCACTTCCACCCTTTCCTGTTGAGTTTTACTGGAGCTATCGCGAAGCCACACAGACAAAAATAAAACTGGACGCCGAAATTGTTCGTGATTACAATCTTTATTTCAAAACTAGCAATGCAACCCAGCTAGGGTGTAGCCTAGTGGGTAGCGTGTTGGTCTTGTAATGCGAAGGTCGTGAGTTCAAATCCCGGTCGGCGCAACATATAATTCCAACACATTGCCTGCTTGGATATACCTTGGTCACCTCAATCTACGAAAATGAAAAATTCGTGGAAAGAGGGTTGTGCGAAGGACTAACAACCTTTCCACAATAAGTAATGAAAAACGTTAAGGAACGTTCATGTCAGGAGGCCGAGGTCCAATTTGGGCTGTAGCGCCATTGAAGAAGAAGAATGGAACCCAGCATTGCCTGGGTCGTTATTGGAATACTTTGGCTAATACTCTTACGGCTCTTATAAGGTAATAATCATGCTTCAATTTGTATTCCAAAATATTCGGTTAACAGGACTTCTGAATATCTACAACTAAATAGAAATCAGAATAAACATATTCATAGAATGGGGCTCTCAGAGGGCAATTTCGACAGAAGTTGCAATGAAGAAGAGCAAACACCAGAATACATTCTCTGTACAACTCGTCAAAAAAATATTCATTCAAAGATTCATGTTCTCAAAGGAATTTTTGACCATTCCTCTTCGAGATATCCCAAGTTTCAGCCTGTCTCAGTTTGTATGTCAGCTTACTTACTGGAGGTGTGTAGTGTGAGCTGAATTTGGAATATACTCTAGCAGCATCTATTAATAGGTTCATTTTGTCCGTAATCTGTACGATGTAGATATTCCTTAAGTGGTCTTGAATGTAGAAGGCATACAGATTCACCATAATCAATGTACTTGGTGGTGAATAATTGTGGAAAAACTCGCATGGTATGCGGACCGCACTGGGTTCGATTCCCGGTCGATATCTTTTTTACGATTTGACTACAGTAAAAATATGATAATTTCAAATAAATTTTATTCCATGCATGAGTTCAAAATAAAAAAGATTTTTATTAGTTCAAAACTAAATTGATTCTAATTAAAGTAAAAATTGGGACTACATTAAGGCTCAATAAGTTCATCAGCATCGGTGGTTGTGTGGTGGAATGTTCGCTATTTTGTAAAAGCTACCTTTTCTATCTGCTGACAGTGACAGTTTAAAGAACAGTTGATTGAATGAATGCACAAGCCTAAATTCGTGGGTTGTCCAAAATGGTTGGAAGAAAAGGTGATGTAGATAGTCTTTTGTGCATTCAGTGTCATATATCAAAATTCATACAATCTTTTAATATTAAAAGACTGTGATTAGCTTTGACAGTTACGCCTTCCCAGGTATTATCCTTAATGAATAGAACTGTATCATCAGCATATGAGATAAGTTGGCCCCTTATGTTTTGTGAATGTAGATCGTCAACACATAACAAAAATAAAATAGGCCCCATAACAGTCCCCTGTGGTATACCAAACTCAAAATCTAGCTCGTTGCTTAGGACATTATTTATTTTAACTACTTGTGATCTTTTTGTAAGATAGCTTGATATCCAATCTATTAATGATTTATTTACGTCCATTTTTTGAAGCTTGGAAATAATTTTTGTGTGTGGAATCGAATTAAAAGCTTTGGCTAGATCCAAAAAAATTAGGACAAGATTTCAATCCTTTGTCTAAAGCTAAGGCGATATGCTTACTCAACAGTGCAATGGCATCTTGTGTACTGCGTTCAGCTCTAAAACCAAATTGGTTCTTGGCCAACAATTTTTTTCTTCTAATTCAGTTACAAGTCTTATTTTGGCAAATTTTTCAATTATTTTTGCGATATTAGAAATGATAGATATTGGACTAGCTAGGGTGTAGCCTAGTGGGTAGCGTGTTGGTCTTGTAATGCGAAGGTCGTGAGTTCAAATCCCGGTCGACGCAATATATAATTCATGCACATTGCCTGCATGGATATACCTTGGTCACCTCAATCTATGAAAATGAAAAATTCGTAGATAAAGGGTTGCGCGAAGGGCTAACAATCCTTCCACAATATGTAAGTAATTAAAACTAAGGTTTATTATGTGACAAAGAGGCTTTGCGATGTAAGTGCTAATATGTTTGATACATTCAATTGTTAATCCGTTAAACCCAGAAGATGTTCCTCTACCCATTTTTGCAATAACAAAGGTTATTTCTTCTTCCGTCACTACATCCGCTTAGAGCATTAACATACTCATCTCGTTCTCTATTTGTTTTTGCAATTAGATCAATATTGATATCGCCCGTGAATATTATATTATCCCCCTTAAGACTGTGAAATAATCGTTCTAATTCTGTATTAAAAGTGTCAGCACAAAAGCTTGGGGATCTGTATAGTGATACCAATTTAAAATGTATTTCATTTTCAGTACAAAAATCTGATATAAGGAAAGTAGCTTCACTAAAAATATAAATATGTTCCTCGCTATTCATTACTTTTACACTTTTTTTTTCAAATAAACCACTACGCCACTATTCTGATTGATATGATTCATTGAAAGGAGTCCCGTATAATCCTACACCGCTACAGCCCAAATCGGACCTTGGCCTCCTGATATTCAGGTTCCTTAACTATTTTATTATTTATTATGAAAGGATTATTAGCCCTTCGCACAACCCTCTTTCTACGAATTTTTTCATTTTCGTAGATTGAGGTGACCAAGGTATATCCAAGCAGACACTGTGCTGGAATTATATATTGCGTCGACCGGGATTTGAACTCACGACCTTTGCATTACAAGACCAACACGCTACCCACTAGGCTACACCCTAGCTGGGTTGTACAGAGAATAATGAACATGATTCGCGCAATCAATTAAAAAGTTATTAACATCTACCCACTCTTTTTATCAATCCCCGCTCTGAACTCCATACAAAATCACACTTGCATAAATAAACGAATGAAATATTGATTAATTGTACTGGAGCTATTGATCGTAGTCGCATTTAAGTGTTAAATAATTTACAAAATCCCTGTCTTGGTACCTCCGTTTACTTAGTCTTTTCTATTCACACTAACATTTATGTAGGTTGACTTCCTACGCATCCTCAACTTATCCCAAGAATAATAAAGTTGCGCCCGTTTTTTTGGTAGATATTTTAATTTGTAACATTGTTCAGTGTCCATTGAACATTTTGCAATTCCATTTTATTTGATACTCATGGTTCGTCATCATCATCATCAATGACACTGCAACCCGAATCGAGCCTTGGCTTCCTGACCGTCAGGTTCCTTAACGTTTTTATTCGTTATTGTGGAAGGGTAGTTGAATCTTCACACAACCCTCTATTCACGGTTTCTTATTATTTTCGTAGCTTCAGGTGGCCGGCATGTACATATACAACCCAGATTTGAACTCATGACCTTCGCATTGTAAACCTACACACTACCCACTAGGTTACTCCCAGGAAGAAAATTTTTAGGAGGAGCCAAAAATAATGAAAATAGTTTCTTACATCTAAATCTGATTTCCAATTCGGTCTAAATTGAAATTTTTCCATTTCGGGTTATGATTATTTTGAAATTTTTCACATAAGGACAGCTGACATAATTATTCGTGTGTCGTGCATCATAATAGCTTAATTTACTTCATCCAGTTGCAGTTGAATTGCGTGAAGGAGAATTTCTTGAAATCGATCATTCTCTTATCTCTGTCGGTTTTAACTATCTGATCATCAATAATAAGATTTAAATGATAGATGCAATTTATATTTAGTGAAACTATTCGAGTTCATTTCAATTTCTTCGCTGCTTCATGTATTACTTATTCGCGGCAGGCTCATTAAATTCAACTACTTATTCGATTGATTGGCATGTTTTACCCGCAACCCCTGAGGCGACTTTTAACATAAACATAAGCCTGGGCATACTTTTTCAGCCATAAGAAACCATAATTGGATGCATTTATTTTGCATTAAAGTAGTTGAGACGTATATTCACGTTTCGTGCAATAGTGCAATGCCAGCGAAGTGTGGAATTGAGCTCTAGGAAAGGAAATATTGCAGACTTTACTCACCGTGTATGTCATCCACACAAATTCCAAGATCTTCTCGGTAGGTGTTTAAATGCTGAAGACATCGGCATTGACATTTTTCGGACCCGCCGGTGGACAACACTTCTATAGATGGAAAGTAAGAAAAATAGTTAAATTTTCGTAGGTCGATGGCAACATTGATCAAACTGTTTGTTGTTCGAGCTGCTTAGTATTACCTGCATCGCTATTTGATAAAAATAGTCCTGCTGTTCCACTCGACAGTCCTACGCAAGTGTCCGTGTCACAAGTCGACAAAAGATCTGTAATTTAATATAGTTAGCTTGAAATAAAGGTACCTTTTACCCATGTCATGTCTAAGGAAGCACTCGAAATCGTGAAAAATCGAGTAAGTCTTAGCAACAGCGTGGAGGTGAGGTCGAAAGACGGTTGGAAATATCAGGTGTGGTGGGTATACTCACCGTTAGCGGCAAACACGTCCCCATCATGCTGTCTTGTAAGATTTACGGCTTGCATTGTTTCCGAGATGCTTTCCATGGCTCGTTCATGTAATCGGGGACTGGGGCTCGGCGTCGCAGCTATTGGCTTACAATTTGGCATTGTAATTGCCGCGATTGCCAATAAAAAAATTAGGCGAGCCGGAGAAAGAAATGGATCCATCGCGACGGCCGGCTGAAGCAACTTGCTAGCTCGTTTGGCCCTTCGAATCCCTTTCACACTGCTGATAACCGACGTTGTGGTTGTGGATTAAACGCACCAGGTGAGCTGGCCAAGTGCATGGCGATCGTGCCTTAAATTGTTGCCTCGATCTTGTAACCAATTCCATGTTATTGTTCACAGCGATGATGCAGCGACATCTCAATGGCAAGGTTACCTCCTGCGGGCTCTCCCAGCGCGCCGATATCTTCCTGAAACGAAAGACAAGATGTTGTTATTTTGTTGCTTTATTGCACAATCGAAGCATTCAATAAATTCCTGATCAAAATACATCTCTATTAACCATGATCGCTAAATTTCCATGTCCGCATCTTGCGGTTTGTTTATTGGGGGGCTGCGATAGGACAATGGTCTAAGAAACAAATTGTTCATTTTCCATTTAGGTAGGTCCATCTTGGAATTGAGAGACGAGAAAAACGCAAGTTGGACAGAGGCGATTCATTCTTCAAGAAAATATAAGTCTCTTGTGATGACCATGATCGCAGAAGGAAGCATATTACAATTGAATGGGCCGGCGGTTACGCGTTGGACTGGACAATGGTTCGTTGTACGAATAGCGATAAGTTTCGTATCTTAAACTCCATTTACGTTTGATTTTGTGTAGGATTGAAATTGATTATTACTGAAATGTAGGCTTCGGGCGAGTAAAAGGTATGTCAGAGCTATTTGTGGTGAAGAAGTATTGCTGTCAATTATAGGGTCTTGGGTTGCCTTCTCTTGTACAATACTGATGGTTTTATTATTCACTGCATACAATTTATATAATTTTAGGTCAATATTGTGATTTTATTTAGGTCAGAGTAACTTAGATAAATTTGTAAACTAAGAAAAATGATCAATTGCGACAAAGTATCAACGAAAAGATATTTTCATGTATACAAGAAGAAGTTGCCGAGGATTTGGTGCATTTTAAACGGTGGACACGAAATAATGTCAGTTAAGTAAATTATTTTCTATTGTTGCCACTAGAATTCTTGGGTATTTTCACCTTGTTACCTGAAGCACAAATTGGCCCTCCGGTTCCTTAACATTTATTTGTTATTGTGAAATGGTTCGCACCACCCTCTATCTACGAATTTTCATTTTCGTAAATTGAAGTAACCAAGATACTCCCACGCAGGTAGTGTGCTGAAATTATATGTCAGTCGAGATTTGTAGACCAACACGCTACCCACTACCCTAACTTAATCAGTTTGTTTTTTAAATCTTATCTTATAAATTGATATGAGTATCTTGATATAAATGATAACAATAGAAGTTTGAAGGTATACATGACATAAAGGAAAATATATCCTCGACTTACTAGTACTTTCTTTTTAAAATATGGAAAGATAAGAACACATCCAGTCCCGGATGGTAAACCGAAGGTATGTATATAATTTCCCGAGGCGAAAAGTTTTTGGAAGTGGAAAATATATTCGAAGAAATAATCATCAAAAGTGTGGGTATAAAATAATGTACGTCAACAGCCTTATAATGGTTTAGGTAAAAATTTCCTCATTATAAGAAAAAAAAATATAAATAAATAAATGAAAATAATACAAAAGGTCGGGAAACCCGAAACTTTCTTCCTAGTAGTCACATACTCGGAAAAAAAAACCTGGAAAAGGCGACGAAGTCCCGCCACATTTTTATACTAGATGAAATCTGAGAGTATATTGTGTTTGCCTTACCGTTTGTAACGCTAAGAAATAATGCTCGCACAGAGCCGCCAAGGGTACAGAATAATAATGTCACTCAAAAACTTCGATTCCGAGTTGCTGTCTGTTCGTCTGTCTACAGCATAACTCTCGAACGATTTGAGCTATCGTGCTGAAATTTGTCACTCAAAGACTTCGATTCCGAGTTGCTGTCTGTTCGTCTGTCTACAGCATAACTCTCGAACGATTTGAGCTATCGTGCTGAAATTTGTCACTCAAAGACTTCGATTCCGAGTCGCTGTCTGTCCGTCTGTCTACAGCATAACTCTCGAATGCTTTGAGCTATCGTGCTGAAATTTGTTGTGTGTCATTTTTAGCAAAAAAGAAATTTTAAGTTCGTGAATGGGCCACATCCCCAAACTCCTTCTACCCCCTCCCATACAAATTTCACGAAATTCCGAAATTTTAGAAATTGATTTTTCTTTGAAACTATTTAAGCTATCGATTTGAAACTTAGGTCAAAATATTATAATATAGATCTCATTAATATGACGGAATATTGATCCGATCCCGTCACTCCTTCTACTCCCTCCCATACAAATGGATAATTTTGAAAAATGCAGTTTTTCGATTTTCATTGAAACTAGCAAAGTTATAAAAACGAATTTTTGCCAAAATTAATTTTATTATAATTCCAATCAGAATTGAAAAAATTATCAGCTTCACCTCACTAGAACCCCCACCCATACAAATTTCACGAAATTTTGAAATTTAAATTAAATTATTTTTCTTCGAAACTGTTAAAGCTATCAATTTGATATTTAGCATAAACTATAAAATTAGAAATATCAATAACGAGAAAAAAATGTGTTTTGATCCGTACACTTTTTCTACCCCCTCCCATACAAATGTATAATTTTTGTTAAGTGCATTATATCGATTTCCATTAAAGCTAGAAAAAGTATAAACTTAAAATTTTGCCAGAATTTGTTTTTTAATAATTGCAATAAATGCTAAAAAAAATTATCAGCTCCTCTTCACTCCTTCTACCCCCTCCCATACAAATATCTGTATTATAAATTCAAGAAAAGCATTTCTCCTTCGAATATATTCAAAAATCAAATTCCTGTTAAGACCCCCTATAGGGGCATAGGACAGAAACAACTCTCTTCCACAAGGCGCGATCCTGCGCATCGGCTTTAAGCTGTTGCCAGGACTTGTTTATTCCTCTGGCCTCCTGCTCAACTGCTCACTTCCATGTGTTACATGGTCGACCAACCCGACGTCTTCCTTGAGGGTTATAATCCAGAGCCTGTTTTGCGATGTTTTGCTCTGGTTTCCTCAAAGTATGACCGATCCACTGCCACTTTCGCCGTTGAATCTCAATACCTATTTTAGTCTGGCGAGTTGTACTCCAAAGTTCGTCGTTGGAGATCACTTCTGGCCAGAATATACCTAAAATGCGTCGGAGGCATTGGTTTACGAAAGTCTGTAGTTTCTTGGTAAGTCGAACGGTCACTTTCCACGTAGTACAACCATATAACAACACGGATTTGACGCATGCGTCAAAAACTCGCAGCTTCGTGCGAAGGGAGATCTCTCTTAACCTCCAGAAAGGGGAAAGGATACCGAAGGCCTGACGAGCTTTATTTAGTCGAGCCTCAACATCCTTTTCGGCTCCGCCGTCCATGCTGACAATGCTTCCGAGATAGCAAAAATCTTGCACCTCTTCCACATCCTGCCCATTAAGAACAATCGGTGTGCTTGCGTTCGAACCCATGTGCATGTACTTGGTTTTACGCACATTTATTTTCAGTCCCGCCTCTTTGCATTTAGAATGCAACGAGCGAACATTTGACTCTAAGTCCGAACGGGTATGTGCAAGCAAACACACGTCATCAGCATAATCAAGGTGACTTAAGATGTTAAATAGTCTCCATTGAAGACCTTTACCTTCCCCACCTTCCAGTGCAGCTTTCAAGATGTCATTTATTACCACCAGAAACAGGGCTGGTGATAATATGCAGCCTTGTCTGACACCCGTTCGCACAGGAAAGCTCTCGGACAGCTCTCCTCTATGCAAGACGCGACACCTTGCATCTTCGTAGGATTCTTTAATCATAGCTATGACCTTATTTGGAATACCTCTCCTACGCAAAGCATTCCATATGTAATCTCGCTTAACGCTGTCGAAAGCCTTCTCGAAGTCCACAAACATGAGATGTAGTGGCGAACCCATTTCGGCTGACTGCTCTAACATTATCCGTAGGGTATTTGTGTGGTCGGTACAAGACGACCCTTTACGGAATCCAGCCTGATAAACTTCGAGAGTGCTCTCGACGACATCACTAATCCTATTGAGAATTACCTTAGCCATAATTTTTGATACGGCAGTAAGTAGACATATACCACGCCAATTGCCACAATCCCGAAGGTCGCCCTTCTTCGGAATTTTCACAATGACGCCCTCCTTCCATTCAGTCGGATATCTTCCATCATTCCACACCTTAGTGAAGAGTGGGAGGAGTATATCGGCTGTTATTTCCGGG
This sequence comes from Chorisops tibialis, assembly GCA_963669355.1. Classification (NCBI taxonomy): domain Eukaryota; kingdom Metazoa; phylum Arthropoda; class Insecta; order Diptera; family Stratiomyidae; genus Chorisops; species Chorisops tibialis. Next base: position 190,965,016 of record OY770262.1, read on the forward strand.
TCCGCTTTGAGGAGTTCGGTTGGTAGTCCGTCTATACCTGGAGCTTTCCTTCCCGCCATTGACCGAATGGCGGAAACTATCTCTTCCTTATCTGGGGGATCGTCCCTAATAGAGGATTGTTGCGGTTGGATGTTTGGAAGTTGTTCTGTTTCCGGAATATCTTCATCTAACAAGATGTTTAAAATATTAGAGAAGTATTCCTTCCATCGTCGCAACTGGTGTTCACTCATATTAAGGAGAGTTCCGTTGACATCTCTCACCAGGTGGTTGGCGGTGAAATTCCTGTTCGTCAACTGTTTCATGATTTTAAATAGTGAACCCATATCCCCAAGGTAAGCCGCAGACTCTGCCTTGTTTGCCAGATCTTCAATGGCCTTTCTCTTGTCGCGTCTAACAGCCTTTTTAAGCTGTATATGAGCATCGCGGTAGTTCTGCCTCAAGTCGGGCGTTCGTTGATTGACATCGGGTTGAGAGATGATTGCCAATTTGGCTTTTTTCCGATTGTCAACCTTGTCCCATGTGTCTTGTGACATCCAGGGTTTCTCACCGCTTTGCGCATATCCCACAGATTCTTCAGCACTAGTTAGAAAAGTGTTTCTGGTTGCCTCCCAATTGGCGTCCAGTGTGCGCATTTCATGTTCACCCAATGTGGATGACTTTTCGCGTAGAATGGTGGTGTATTCGAGTTTTTTGTTGGGATCTCTGAGTTTATCCACATTAAGCTTGCGCTTCATTTGAAGAATTTGTGGTCGTCGGATAGCTGCTGTACACAATCTCAAGCAGGCAACCATCAAGTGGTGATCGCTCCCCACGTCAGCTCCACGTTTCGCTCGCACATCGAGGAGACATCTTCTCCATCGGCGACTTATAGCCAAATGGTCGATCTGGTTCTGAGTAACACCGTCAGGGGAAACCCAAGATGTTTTATGATGACTCTTGTGTGGAAAAAGGGTCCCTCCGATGACCATTTGCCGAGTACTACAGAACTCCACAAATAATTCGCCGTTTTCGGGTCTCTTAATCCAAGGTCGTGAAGGGTCGACCCAAGGGTCACCATGCCTCCCCATAACGTGTTCTAGTCCAGTGTTGTCTGATCCAACCTGGGCGTTCATATCTCCCGAGATGATAATAATATCACCTCTCGGAACACGTTCGAAGGTGGCACTCAGTTGGCTATAAAACTCCTCTTTGTCACCAGATGTTGCGGTATTAGTTGGTGCGTAGCACTGCAGAATTGTGACGTTTCTGACACTGGTCCTGAGCCTGACGACGATAATCCTATCCGAGATTGGTTCCCAGCTAATGAGACAGTTTCTCGCTCTCGGCGTAAGGACGAACGCCACGCCATTTCTGGCTTCATTTTCAGGGCCAATGTACAGAATAGTGTTTCCGCTAGGGGTTCGTTCTTCTCCTGATCCTGTCCACCTGACCTCGCTCAAGCCCAAGATTTGGATGTTATAGTGCTCCATTTCACGGTCGATCACTGATTGGCGGTGCAAGGACCGAGTAACCCCAGCTCTTCCCCCGTCATTCAATGTTCGAACGTTCCAGAAGCCAATCATAGTCCGTTTTCGAATGCCAAAAGTCGTTACCGTAGGATCAGTCCGTATCCGAGGCGATGTATCCGTTTCTCGTATCATTTAGGTCTTAAGATCACGGGTGATAAGCCCATGATCCAGTGAGTGTCCATTTGCCATTTTTAGGGCAAGCAGGACTGGCTGTGGGTGAATTCTACAGCCCCCATCCCAGAGGGGGATAGTTAGCTCAGGTCCGTGGAGTCGCTAACTCCAAAGATAGTTGCAGGAATTGGTAAAACCTCATACTACAACTACCCCCTTGCGAATTTGAAATTGAATCAAAGCGTGGTGATAAGGATGATGATAAGCGGTTTCAAAATCATCTTAAACGCTCCACTTCCTCTGCCACCTCCCATACAAATGCTTCAATTTCAGGAAAACTATGTCCAATTGAAAATAATGAAAGCTACAAACCTTAAATTCTGCACGAAATATTTTGCATACCACATTAGGTGTCGTATCCAAAAATTACAAACCTTCCTCCTCTCCTTCTACCACCTCCCATACAAAAGTCACTATTAATTATTTAAAAGAATTGGAGGTGACATATTTTCCGGTACATTGAACTCTTTCTCATTTCATCTAGCGTATCATATGATTGGGCTTTACGCCCAATCATAATTCTCTTATGTTTTTTTTCAAAACCGAGATACAGTGGCTTCGTTACAATCTCCTTGGCCATGAATAATAAAGTTGCACCGGACTTGTTGGAAAATTTTTATGATAATTGCGATCTACGGTTTACAAGTTATTTGAATCGCCACACTCCTTTTACCACCTCACATACAAATTGCACTATTTTATGAAATTCTATAACCAATTTACTCATCGAGCTAAGATTGTGCACTAAATAGTTAATTAGCAATATAAGTAAGATCGAAAAAATATATTGATTAACTTGTATCATCTATGACAAAAATTTAGAACATTACTAAAAGTCGATTGTAATTTAAAACATGTCAATTGCATGTTGATTTTACTTATTTTTGAAAAAAACACTAAAAACCTCTCACTCCTAATGCCTCACAAACAAAATGCATTATTTTACTAAATCCAATACAATAAATTTCTCAGTACCTATTAATTATTTGAAGCTTACATTTTGCATAAAACATTTTGATAGCAACTCTAGTCTGATGTGAAAAAAAAAATCTTTAATGACATCACTCATTCCATTACACCCCACACAAAATTTCGTAAATCTACTAAAATTTCTATTTCATTTGTTTATAACAATTTTTGTTACCTCGGAAGCATTGTCAGCATGGCCGGCGGAGCCGAAAAGGATATTTAGGTTCGTCTGAATAAAGCTCGTCAGCCCTCCGGTATCCTTCCCCTTTCTGGAGGTTAAGAGAGATCTCCCTTCGCACGAAGCTGCGAGTTTTTGACGCATGCGTCAGATCCGTGTTGTTATATGGTTGTACTACGTGGAAAGTGACCGTTCGATTTACCAAGAAATTACAGACTTTCGGGAGCCAATGCTTCTGACGCATTTTAGGAATATTCTGGCCAGAAGTGATCTCCAACGACGAACGAGTACAATTGGCCAGACTAAAATAGGTATTGAGATTCAAAAGCATAAGTGGCAGTGAATCGGTTATACTTTGAGGAAACTAGAGTGAAACATCGCCAAATAGGCTCTGGATTATATTCCTCAAGGAAGACGTCGGGTTGGTCGACCGTGTAGCACATGGAAGCGAGCAGTTGAGCAGGATGCCAGAGGAATAAACCAGTCCTGGCAACAGCTTAAGGCCGATGCTCAGGATCGCGCCTTGTGGATGAGAGTTGTTTCTGTCCTATGCTCCTATAGGGGGTCTTAACAGGCATTTGATTGATTGAATAACCTGTTTCATCAAGAGTATTGCATGATTGGGCTTTATGCGCAATCGTAATCCTGTTGTTTTATTTTGAACGACAATGGTGAATCCTCGGACTTATTTTGGAGATTTTAGAACTTTGCGGTATGCAAAATTCAGTGGCAGGGTTTTACATGCTAAGAATTTTTCATAATAAAAAACATTTGCCAGATTTTTGTAAATCAGACTTAAGTTTGCCTGACTTTCATATGCCAGACTCTTATTTGCCAAATTTATGTAGAGTATATTTCGCAAGCAGCCCAACAAAAAAATAATTCAAATTCAATTCAAACTCAATTTAAAATCACAAAAGAATTATGATTGGGCTTTAAGCCCATGATATGATACTCTAGATGAGATGGAAATGACTTTAATATACCGAAAAATATATCATCTCAAAATCCTTTCGAATAGTTAATAGAGACTTTTGCATGGGAGGTGGTAGAAGTAGAGGGGAAAATTTGTATTTTTCGTATATGACACCGAACATGGCATGCAAAATGTTTTTTGCTAAGTTTAAAGTTTTTAGTTTTCATTATTTTTAAAGAAATTGGTCACAGTTTTCCTGAAATTGGGGCATTTGTATGGGAGGTGGCAGTTGAAGTGGAGCGTTTTAGATGATTTTGAAACTGCTTATCGTCATCCTTATCACCATGCTTTGATTCAATTTCAAAGTCGGTAGCTCTCACATACTTGAAGGAGAAATGCTTTTCTTGAATTTATATTACAGATATTTGTATAGGAGGTGGTAGAAGGAGTGAAGCGGAGCTTATGATTTTTTCTAACACTTATTTCAATTATTAAGAAACAAATTCTGGGAAAATTTTAGGTTTGAACTTTTTTCCAGTTTGAATGGAAATCGATAAAATGCATTTAACAAAAATTATACATTTGTATGGGAGGGGGTAGAAGGAGTGTACGGATCAAAATAAATTTTTTTTCGCATTATTAATATTTCTATTTGTATACTTTATACAAAATATCAAATTGATAGCTTTAACAGTTTCTAAGAAAAATAATTTAATTTAAATTTTAAAATTTCGTGAAATTTGTATGGGAGGGGTTAGAACGAGTGAGGTTGATAATTATTTTTAAAATAAATTGCAATTATATTAAAATGAATTCTGACAAAATTTCATCTTTTCAGCTTTACTAGTTTCAATGAAAATCGAAAATATGTATTTTTCAAAATTGTCCATTTGTATGGGAGGAGGTCGAAGGAGTAAAGGGATCGGGTCAATATTCAGTGATATTAATGACATTTATATCATAATACTTTGACGTAAATTTCAAGTGGATAGCTTAAATAGTTTCAAAGAAAAATCAATTTCTTATTATTTCGAAATTTTATGAAATTTGTATGGGAGGGGGTAGAAGGAGTGGGGGATGTAGCCCATTCACGAACTTAAAGTTACTTTTTTGCTAAAAAGAACACACAAAATTGGTTAGCACTAAAGCTCAAAGCTTTCGAGAGTTATGCTGTAGACAGACGCACAGACGGACAGACAGCAACTTGGAATCGAGGGTTTTGAGCGACAACAAATATTTCTGTACCCTTGGCGGCTCTGTGCGAGCGTTATTTCATAGCGTTACAAACGGTAAGGCAAACACAATATACTCTCAGATTTCATCGAGAGTATAACAACTTAAATTTTCCACAGGTGAAAATTAATTTGTTTGAATTTTAGCTGCAATTATTATGATAAAATGTTAACCGACATTTTATAAATCCTCATAAAACATTATCGAAAAGAAAAGCTTATGCTGCTGCAGGTAATACTTTAACTTACGGCTCTTCCATACCTGTCTTCTTCTTTTTTTCCGGAGTTTTGCACTTTTAAAGTTTAAATCTGTAATATCGGCTAGTCTTACGCGTTCCCCTACAAGTTACCAAGGTTTTGTAGTTTAATTTATCGCAAAAGTAAATAGAAGTATCTACATTTTAGCTTTCGCCACGAATTACATTATAGAAATTTTGTAACTAATGTAAGAACGTGTATGACTGGCCGAAATTACACATTTATATTTTAAAAGTGTTAAACTTAGCAAAATACACCAAACAAGAAGAAGAGCCTTAAGTCGAACCATGACTTTCGCCTCATATTGCTACTGATGTTAAATAGCAGGTAAGTTAATAAGAATTCTGTAAATCTCCCGAAATGTGTCATTAACAGCACAAAGTTTTGCTGACAAAAAATTTAAAAGTTATACCCTCGACACACGACGCGAATTCCCGTTTCGATATGACTAAAGTACATACACTTGGCAGAAAAAGTCTGCGTTCACCAGCGTTCAGTGAAATTGTAATGTTAAAAAAACCAAAATGAAATAAAATATTTCCAGATTTCGTTTAATACATTTATTAGTTGCTTAAAGGACTATCTACAAGCAGAATTTCATTTCCTTCACTTTACCAGTTTTTAACAAAACGGTACTTTTCATAACAAACATACAAAAGCAAGGCAGAAAAAGTCTGCGTTCACATTTAATAAAAGTTTTAAAATAACTGATAATTACAAATGCGTAACCAATTAATAACTTGTGGAGTAAACTCAATTCTTTATTACTTCTCATAGTCTGCTAGGCATCGAATTGATGAGCTTCGCTGTCTGTTCTGATGGAGTTTTCTCCACTCTTCTCTGAGAATATTTCTTACCATTTCTTTGCTGGTTATTGTACCTATATGTTGTCGAATTCTTCTCTCGAGCAAGTCCCATAAATGCTCAATGGGGTTAAGATCTGAAGATTGTGGAGGCGTATGTAGCTGTTTTGGGGCATTATAAAGCAACCAGAGCATCACAGTTTCTGCTGTATGCTTGGGATCATTATCTTGCTGGAAGTAATGTAACGATTATTACTTCCAGCAAGATAATGATCCCAAGGCGAGATTTCGGGCACTTCTCTCCAAATTATTCTTTAAAATATTGATGTAATCGAATTTATTCATTGTCGACTCAATCCCCCTGTGATATGGGGGGCTGTAGAATTCACCCACAGCCAGTCCTGCTTACCCTAAAAATGGCAAATGGACACTCACTGGATCACGAGCTTATCACCCGTGATCTTAAGACCTAACTGATACGAGAAACGGATACATCGCCTCGGATACGGACTGATTCCACGGTAACAACTTTTGGCATTCGAAAACGGACTATGATTGGCTTCTGGAACGTTCGAACATTAAATGACGGGGGAAGAGCTGGGGTTGCTCGGTCCTTGCACCGCCAATCAGTGATTGACCGTGAAATGGAGCACTATAACATCCAAATCTTGGGCTTGAACGAGGCCAGGTGGACACGATCAGGAGAAGAACGAACCCCTAGTGGAAACACTGTTCTGTACATTGGCCCTGAAAGTGAAGCCAAAAATGGCGTGGCGTTCGTCCTTACACCGAGAGCGAGAAACTGTCTCATTAGCTGGGAACTAATCTCGGATAGGATTATCGTCGTCAGGCTCAGGACCAGTGTCAGAAACGTCACAATTCTGCAGTGCTACGCACCAACTAATACCGCTACATCTGGTGACAAAGAGGAGTTTTATAGCCAACTGAGTGCCACCTTCGAACGTGTTCCAAGAGGTGATATTATTATCATCTCAGGAGATATGAACGCTCAGGTTGGACTATACAACACTGGACTAGAACACGTCATGGGGCGGCATGGTGAACCTTGGGTCGACGCGTCACGACCTTGGATTAAGAGACCCGAATTATTTGTGGAGTTTTGTAGTACTCGGCAAATGGTCATCGGAGGGACCCTTTTCCCACACGAGATTCATCATAAAATATCTTGGGTTTCCCCTGATGGTGTTACTCAGAGCCAGATCGACCATTTGGCTGTAAGTCGCCGATGGAGAAGATGTCTCCTCGATGTGCGAGCGAAACGTGGAGCTGACATGGGGAGCGATCACCACTTGATGGTTGCCTGCTTGAGATTGTGCACAGCAGCTATCCGATGACCACAAATTCTTTAAATGGAGCGCAAGCTTAATGTGGATAAACTCAGAGATCTCAATAAAAAACGCGAAAAGTCATTCACATTGGGCGAATATGAAATACACACAATGGACGCCAATTGGGAGGCAACCAGAAACACTTTTCTAACTAGTGCTGAAGAATCTGTGGGATATGTGTAAAGCGGTGAGAAACTCTGGATGTCGCAAGACACATGGGACAAGGGTGACAATCGGAAAAAAGCCAAATTGGCAATCACCTCTCAACCCGATGTCAACCAACGAACGCCCGACCTGAGGCAGAACTACCGCGATGCTCATATACAGCTCAAAAAGGCTGTTAGACGCAACAAAAGAAAGGCCATTGAAGATCTGGCAAACAAGGCAGAATCTGCGGCTTACCTTGGGATATGAGTTCACTATTGAAAATCATGAAATAGTTGACGAACAGGAATTTCACCGCCAACCACCTGGTGAGAGATGTCAACGGAACTCTCCTTAATATGAGTGAACACCAGTTGCGGCGATGGAAGGAATACTTCTCTGATATTTTAAATATCTTGTCAGAGAAAGATATTCCAGAAACAGAACAACTACCAAACATCCAACCGCAACAATCCTCTATTAGGGACGATCCCCCAGATAAGGAAGAGATAGTTTCCGCCATTCGGTCAATGGCGGGAAGGAAAGCGAGAGAGAGGTATTCCAGATAAGGCCATAGCTATGATTAAAGAATCCTACGAAGATGCGAGGTATCGCGTATTGCATAGAGGAGAGCTGTCCGAGAGTTTCCCTGTACGAACGGGTATCAGACAAGGCTGCATATTATCACCAGCCCTGTTTCCGGTGGTAATCAATGACATCTTGAAAGCTGCACTGGAAGCTGGGGAAGGTAAGGGTCTTCAATGGAGACTATTTAACATCTTAAGACACCTTGATTATGCTGATGATGTGTGTTTGCTTGCACATAACCGTTCGGACTTAGAGTCAAATGTTCGTTCGTTGCATTCTAAATGCAAAGAGGCGGGACTGAAAATAAATGTGAGTAAAAGCAAGTACATGCACATGGGTTCGAACGCAAGCACACCGATTGTTCTTAACGGACAGGATGTAGAAGAGGTGCAAGATTTTTGCTATCTCGGAAGCATTGTCAGCGTGGACGGCGGAGCCGAAAAGGATGTTGAGGCTCGGCTAAATAAAGCACGTCAGGCCTTCGGTATCCTTTCTCCTTTCTGGAGGTTAAGAGAGATTTCCCTTCGCACGAAGCTGCGAGTTTTTGACGCATGTGTCAAATCCATATTGTTATATGGTTATATTACGTGGAAAGTGACTGTTCGACTTACCAAGAAGCTGTAGACTTTCGTGAACCAATGCCTCCGACGCATTTTAGGAATATTCTGGCCGGAAGTGATCTCCAACGACGAACTTTGGAGAACAACTCGCCGGACTAAAATAGGTATTGAGATTCAAGGTCGGAAGTGGATCGGTCATACTTTGAGGAAACCAGAGCGAAACATCGCCAAACAGGCTTTGGATTATAATCCTCAAGGAAGACGTCGGGTTGGTCGACCATTTAACATAGAGAAGCGAGCAGTTGAGCAGGAGACCAGAGGAATAAACAAGTCCTATTAACAGCTTAAGGCCGATGCTCCATACTATTTTACGTTCTTTTATTCCGAAAATGCAAAATTTGCTTTCGTCTGAAAAAAGCACATTGTTCCAAAACTCTTCAGGTTCATTTAAGTATTACTTGGCAAAGGAGACGCGCTTTTTTCGATTAATCGGCGAAATGAATGGTTTTCGCCGCGCGACTCGTCCATGGTACCCAGCGTTTTTGAGAATTTTCCTGATGGTATGAGGACAAATTTTTTTCTTGAACTTTTCCTTAATTTCAGCCCTTGTAGTCAGCTGCGGATTTTTTTTTACCAATGTCAGAATATTTTGCTTTTCTCTCCATTACAACTTTGATGGGCGGCCAGAACTGGTTTTCGAGGAAAGTTCTCCTGGCAATTTGAAATTGTTCACTACCCTTTGAATTGACGAATATTGTCTTCCGGTGACTCAATATGACAATATTTCTGTAGCTTTTTCCCTCCTTCCATAAATGAAAAATGATTTTTCTTTCCGTTTACAGCAATTTCTTTTCTTTTATTTGCCATTGCAAAAAAAACGTTTATTTCGCAATGTAAACTTTACAAAATCACGTACCTGAACAAAAACAAGACAATATTAGGAAAGTGCATTTGAGACGTTATATTTCGAACATAATTCGGCCTACTTCTATCGAAATTGTGTGTTAAAATGTTTCAACTCGCGTCATGTGTCTAGGGCATTATGGAACATTAATAACAATAACAACAATAATAAGAACTACAACAATTTTCTATTTTTTTTTTAATGTTCGGGAACTTCTAGACAATTTTCTAGGCTTCCGTATCTGGCAAATGTATGTCTAGCTAGTGAAAGTCTGGCAAATAAAGGTTTGGCTAATGAAAGTTTGGTAAATGAATACGAACACCAATAGAAATTAAAATTCGAGTTGAACGAAGTAATAGAATGAAAATACATATTAGGGTTCGAAGAAAATGTGTAATTTGAGGAGCGCCCTGATATCGGTAAAAAAAAGCCCCGATCTTAAAGTTCCGAGTGTAACTTTTTGCCTTTTTCGGTCGCCTCTAGGCACCGGCGCTTCTCGAACCAAAATGCGCCCCCCAAACTTTGGGAAAATATTTACGCCACTAGTTAGTCAAATAAGATACAACAGACAAAGAACAACAACATGGCAACTTATTAAAGTTATAGCCTACTCAGAAATACCATACTCCCAGTCATTCACTAAGCTTAAGCATATATCCAGTTAAGTAAGAAGTTGTTTATTAGATAAACATGAATTCATTTAAAATAAACGAGGAACCCATCAATGTAATTATAATAATAATTACCGAACTGATAGCCGTAGCTAAGACACGCGATAATTAAAAGATTGGTACGATCCAGCTCGTTTTATGGAGAAAACAAAATACATATTTGAAAATTTAAATACACAATCTATCTTATCTGCAGCAGGTACTCTGCCAATGTAATTTTCACTGCTTTGGAAAAAAGGTCAGGTGCTCCAATTGAAATTAACGAAATGTTGAATTGTCGTTAATTTGAAATGACGATAAGCATTTCAAACGGTTGCAATCAAATTTAATTAAAACGGTGGTTATTCGTAAGAATTATGCACCAGATCCATCCGTTTCGTATACAAATAGCACGATATATATTTAGTTACTTACTGGAACGTCGGGAAAAACTGTTAAAACGAGTTTCATTGGTCGATATGAAGATAAACTACGACCACAACAACAAGAAATCTTATTGGTTAGCATCTTCGTTTTTCAGATAATGACCAAGGAGAATTTATTACCGAAAGACCATCTCATCTTGATTGAGTACGGATACAGACCGAACCGAAAGCAAATCTTCACGTTTGAATCTATCGAAGAGCAGGTGTTTCTGGTTTGGCCGTTTTGCAACTCTTTGTGGAAATAGTGAAATGGTTTTTTCTTTTAGAATTCCAACTCATCGATGGTTTCCAATAAGGAAATGAACCTTCTTTATACCACATATCTTCCATAAACAAGGCACTAGATCTTGGAATCTTCTATGTACGATCAAAACTTTTTGTTATAAATATGCGTTCGTCGGCATCGTTACGCATTTAAGATAAAAGATCTTATACGAAAATAATATCAATAAAATATCTCTTCTATATTATTCAATCGATTTGTGTTTAACATCACAAAAGATTGCTATTTACCGACAGTGCTAAAATAAAAGGCAATTAAAATTTTTATAAGTATCAAATTATTTGAATTTATAGTCTCCTCTAAAGATAAATTTGCAGCTTGACTTCTTGAGAATAATATACAAAGTAGCTCCTTGTCTAATTGAACAAATTAGTTTCATGCAAGTACGGACTATACGATCGCAACTCGTAAGAAATTACCCAATCTGTATACTTTAAGATGATTATTTATAGTGTTTATATTAGAATCTGACCGTTCATTGTACGATACACCGAAATACTTAAGATTATAAAGAAGGTAATAATCGCTTAATGTGGACCATCTTTGAAGAGTATTCTCCCAACATGACTATTGTATAGTTAAAAATGTAATTGGTCAATTATTTTGTAGAATACTGCGAAAAGCATCCAATAAGTGCGTATAATCAAGTTTTATACTATTTGAGCATTTTAATTGTAAGCAGAGTACTTAGAAAGTACCTTACTAATTATTTTTAATGATAAACCGTTTTTGGAAATCTGTTTCATAATATATCAGTCGTTTAGCAATTTTAAAAGAATAATAAATGTAAATGCTACCAATTACTATAAGAATAGAAAATTTCGTATCTACTGGTATAATAAAAATTTAACTTTAACAAATTTATGCTAATGTTTTTGGAATAATTTCGGAGAGTAAGAAATTTTTTTTCCAATAAAAATATAATTTATTTAACAAAATAATTTGGATTGCACAAATGTTTAATAGTTTAAAAGCGTCATATTCGAGATAACATAAACATTATTCATTTTAAAATAATATGACCGCAGCTGAAAAAATTGGAGTATAATACTTAGACATATTTAATTTTTTTTAAATAAAATTTGTTGTTCCATCTCGTTGATTGTGACTTAATAGTGTAATATAACTTAAAGTTCAACTTCTACTACAATGGCCTGACCCTCCTGACCTTTCGGTTTCTTAACATTTTTCATTATTTATTGTGTTAGACCTTCGTACAACCCTCTATCTTCCAGTTTTTCGTTTTCGTAGGTTGAGGTGACCAAGGCACACCCAAGCAGGCTAGAATTATGCGTCGACTGGGATTAGAACTCACGACCTTCGCATTGTAGACCAACACGCTAACCAATGCATACCTAATGCATTTCATTAATATTCTTAAAGATTTTGAGTTAAAACCTTTGAAAAGTTTTTATAAATTGTATGAATAATATCGTTTTGGATGGAAGACGAAAGTCCGTTAAGAGGAATTTCTAATTGGAATTGTTGTGAACGTAAAAATAAGAAGGTTCAGGTACTTATACTGCCTATTTCACCTTAGGTTTGCAGATGAAATTGTCGGTTATGTTTCTGAGAATAACTGGATCCTTAAAAATACGAACTGATCTGGCGAAAATTTCGTTTTAAGAATATCTATTTTAAATAAAATTATTACATTTTAAATTAAAAACTTGTTATAAAATCACAAAACATAATTAAAATCTAAAATAATACTATGCAAAGTTAATACGCGAATTATATCCGAGCAGTATGGAAGGTGGTAGAAGGAGTATGGCGGTTTTAGTGATTTTTTTTCAGAAATAACTATGAATATTATGAAGTTGACATCTCTCGAATTTTAGACCAGTAACATTCGTTCTTTAAAAAAAAAAAAGATTTTGTGAGAAAATGGGAAAATGTGTCATATTGTATGAGAGGAGGGTACAATTAAGTGTTTAGTGCAAAATTTGAGCTCGACTAATGTTATACGTACTGAGAAAATTGGTTTATATTTATATATTATATTTTATGAAAAGTGCAATTTGTACAGGGGGTGGTGAGAGTAGTGTGGGGATTCGAAAATTATTTTCCCATACATCAAATTTATGATAAAAATAATATATTCTAAATTTGAAATGATTAGCTTTTACAGTTTGCAAGAAAAATTGATTGTTGTAAAAGTTTAAAAATGAGTTATTTTGTATGGGAGGAGGTAGAATGGGTGGAGCAATTTGGCCCATTCACGAACTTGACATTAATTTTTTGTTAAAAACGATGTGCTCAAAATTTGAACTTTCTAGCTGAACCCGTTCTCGAGCTAGAGAGCGAAAGGACGGACGGACAGATGGATGGACGGACGAGCGGACAGACGGGCGGACAGACGGACATCAGGTTATGAGTTTTTTGAGCGAGAACAAATATTTATGTATCCTTCGTGACTCTGTGCGTTACAAATTTTAGAGCAAACTAATAATACTCTCAGATTCCATCTAGAGTACAAAAATCCATCTGATATTTAGTGGGCTGATATCATTATCCGCAAGGAAAAGACGCAAAAGAGCCGTATTGATATTGCAATACAGTCGTTTTCTACGTTTATTGAGTTCAAAATTTTATACGATTGCATATCATTGGTAATTTGGCATTTTCCATGGTGAATTGCAAAACAATAGGAACAGATAACTGGACGAATTATTTTTTCGTCGCGAATATATCGATGCAATATGCTTGCTTCGTCTGTAAACCTGGGTTTTTCGTGTCCGAGCCAAATTTTTTTTAAGAAGGGTAGAGGGGGCGCTGCTACCCATACCTAAAAAAAGTTATGTAAGGAGGGGAACCGACGAATAAGGTGGAAGATTTCAGACCCTGCTGAACAGTTGCTATGAGCAGCTCATATCCGGAGCGGACACGAAAGACCCAGGCTTACAGATGGAAGATGCCGTTTACACGGACATGAAAAGCCCTTTACAGACTAAAATTCCATCAAAAGGTTTGGAAAAATAATTTTATTTAACCTTTTAGTTTGTGAAATCAGTTTGTAAAATTGACGGTTTGAGAAAGGAGGAGGGAACATGGAGCTAGCCTGAATGACCAGTAATACCAGTGCGTCTCAGGAAGTAGGCAAAAAGTATGACATAGTTGGATTTGCAGCATAGCTGTGAGAACTCCAGCATGTCATATTTAGCTCAAAAATCCCACCCTTTTTCTACTAGGGTGTAATAATTAAGTAGGACCGGTCCTCCAGGTCGGGGATTGGGCGAGGCACCGACAACGCATCACCGGAAAAAGAACACTGTCCAGAAACCTGAAGAACAGCCTCGGAATGGATGGACTCAACGGCAACGACTCCGCAAACGAAAAATGGAATACCCTATTGGATCTTGGAATGTTCGATCCTTATTTAGGACAGGAGTTGTGAAAGAGTTTCTCGAAGAAGTGGCAAAACACAACATCAACATAACTGCCATCCAAGAAACGAAATGGCTCGGTAGCGAAATCATGGACATGAGATCACACACAATCTATCCAAGTGGAAAATTGTCGGGAAGCAGAGAGTTTGGAGTCGCTTTTGTTTTTGAAAAAAAATTTAAACAGCAGGTCACGACCTTCAGACCAGTAAGTGAAAGATTGTGTGCAATCCGAATTAAGATTAAATTTTTCAACACTTGGTTGATCAACGTTCACGCACCAACAGAAGACAAGGACGATATAACTAAAGACGAATTTTATGCCACCCTAGAGACAATCTATGATTCACTGCCCTCGAATGACCTAAAAATTATATTAGGGGATTTTAATGCAATAGTCGGGAAGGAGGAGGCTCATAGAGGAACAACAGGAGGGCACAGTCTCCATGACATAACCAACGACAATTATTGATTTCGCAAGCACAAAAATATCATAGTAAGCTCTACGTGCTTCCCACATCGCGATATTTACAAACGAACGTGGGCATCACCAGTTGGTCACACCTTCAACCAAATAGACCACGTTCTAATTGAGAAAAGGGCTGCTTCCAGCATACTTGATGTACGAACTCTCCGCGGTGCGAATTGTGACTCTGATCATTATCTAGTCAGCTTGTCGTGGATATTCGAAAACGAGTAGAGCTCGCAAATTTAATGTCGATAAGCTTAACGACGAAACGGTGGCGCAGGCTTATATGTTAGCATGTAATAAACACCTGACACCAATATATGAAAATATCCCAAATATGCCAGTGGAGAATGCGTGGATGAAAATACGAGACGGCATCAAATCCTCCGCAGAAGAGATATTAGGATATCAAGCACGGCGAAAAAATAATGATTGGTTCGACCAAGAATGCCGCGATGCAATAGACAGAAAGAACGAGGCTTACAAAATTTTTACCGAACGACCAACACGAGCCTAAAGAAAGATATGACGAGCTTAGGCGATATGCGAAAAAGACCTGCAGGCGAAAACAAAGGAAGTACCATAATGACAAAATACAAAAAATGGACGACGACATGAGAAAAAATAGAACGCTGGACGTATACGCAATAGTAAAAGATCTAAAAAAGGGATATAAGCCAAAAACCAGTCTCTGCAAAGACGCAGAGGGCAACATCATCAGCGAAACACAAGAAATCAAAAGGAGATGCGCTTCCTACTTTGAACATCTTTTGAATCCCACCCCATTAGCACCGATCAACTGACGAAGATGAGCTATCATCGACACTACTCACGCATGCTGAAATCAAAGCAGCTCGTGCGATCAAAAACTAAACAAAGAGCCGGGAATTGACGAAATACCAGTTGAACTTCTAAAAAACGGTGGAAATTGTGTCGCTGAAATACTGCACAACATGATATGCAAAATTTGGACAGAGGAAATCATTCCCGACGACTGGCGAAAAAGCATTATATGTCCAATTTACAAGAAAGGAGACAAACTCTGCTGTGAGAATTACAGAGGTATATCATTGTTGTGTACGTCCTATAAAATACTGACAAAAATAATTGAACGTCGTCTTAAGCCCTATACTAATGAAATAATTGGCGAATACCAAGGTGGATTCAGAACCGGCCGATCTACAACAGACCAGATATTCTCAGTGAAACAGGTGCTTGAGAAATGCTGGGAATATAACACAGATGTGCACCAAATCTTCGTAGATTTTGAATAAGCATACGACAGTATCGACAGAAGCTTACTGTACTGTACTGCTTGATTTTGGAATTCCCCCAAAACTAGTCCGACTAACAAGACTCACAATGACGAACACTGAATCCCAAGTGAGAATACAATTCGATTCCACAACCAGCTTTCGAACGGAGTGTGGTTTAAAGCAGGGAGATGGTCTAGCCCTTATGCTTTTCAACTTGGCACTAGAGTATGTCGTCCGAAAAATCCCAGTCGACTCCAACGGGACACTACTTTTCAAGTCCGCCCAACTAGTAGCATACGCTGACGACATTAACATTCTAGCAAGATCCTTCCCTAGTGCTAAGGAGGTATTTGTCAATCTTGACTCCGCGCAAAAGAAGTCGGGTTGCGCATTAATGAAAGCACAACAAAAGTAATGACGCAAACAAGAAGGAGAACGCCAAACAGAAAAAACATAACAATTGCGGAATATAATTTGGAGAGTGTGGACAACTTCATATATCTTGGTGCTGATCTAGCAAAGGACGGTAATGAAACAGATGAAATCAAACGACTGATAATACTAGCAAATAAGATGTATTATTCGGTATTTCCAATAATGAAATCCAAGAAAGTGCACAGGAATAATAAGCTGCGGATTTATAAAACTATTATACGACCTGTGGTCTGTTAAGGCAGCGAGACGTGGACATTAACGCGAACTTCCGAAAAAACAGTTAACGCATTCGAAAGAAAGGTCCTCCGAAGAATTTTGGGACCTGTGAAGGAATGGCGAATAAGATACAACCATGAGTTGTATCAACTCTACGACGAGCCAGAAGCTTCAACGTTCATCAAGCTACGTAAACTGCAGTGGGCTGGCCATGTAGAGCGAATGAAAGACAGAAGAATCCCCAAACGTGCTCTTAAAGGCAAAGCGCGTGGTAACCGGCCAGAAGGCAAACCACGCAAGCGATGGGAAGACTCGGTTGATGAAGACAGCAAAGCCATTTTAAAAATTAGCAGCTGGAGGATGCGGTCTTTGGATTGAGACGATTGGAGGCGACGACTTCAGGAGGCCAGGGCCCGTTTTGGGCTGTCGCGCCATTGATGATGATGATGAAAATTGACGATAAAAAATGTTTTATGATAATAAAATATGTAAATAGTAATGCCTAGTACATAATTTTTTGCCTTTTTTACTTGTCCAAACTTAATTATTTCTACTTCTACAATGGCGCTACAGCCTAAATCGGACCTTGGCCTCCTGATATTCAGGTTCCTTAACATTTTTCATTTCTTATTGTGGAAGGGTTGTTAGCCCTTCGCACAACCCTCTTTCTACGAATTTTTCATTTTCTTAGATTGGGGTGACCAAGGTATAGCCAAGCAGGCAATGTGCCGGAATTATATATTGCGCCGACCGGGATTTGAAGTCACGACCTTCACATTACAAGACCAACACACTACCTACTAGACTATACCCAAGCCTAACTTAATTATTTAGTTTTATACAAATGAAACAAAATAATTTTTTTCTTGAAGTTAAACTATTAACTTTTAATTTGTGGTTTTACAAGTTCCGTTCTTGATTTTTCTCAAAGTTAAATTTTTTGAGTATATTACAGCTTTCTTACCGAGTTGCTTCATTTATTTAACAAAAATATGTATATGAATTTTTTTTTCAGTAATCTTATGATTGATATATCAAATTGAATGTTCCGAATGAATTTTTCCCAAATTTTTTGGATGTGTTAACAGGGTGAAAAACGGCAGGACGTGAAAGACCCAAGTTTACAGACGGAAGGTGCCGGAAAAACGTTTACAGACGAAGTGCTTAAATTGATATGAAATAGCGCAATAATGCGTTATTATTACTGGCACATAACATAGTTCCAAAAGTTTAGATTACAGGTTTGTAGTGGATACCTTGAACGAATGGAGCACAGACCTTTTCGTTATTATTAATTTCTTCTTGGTCAACAAAAACGCTTTACAACACGTCAAAATTTTGCGAAGGTGTGTGAAAGTTGTTTTCTAGAGGTTTTCCGGTGGGACAAATGTCGTAAGCACACAAATTAATTAAATGGTAAGAAAAATTTCAAAGATTTTCCCGATGCTGCTGATCTAAATCTCAACTTCTGGATATTTATACTCTAGATGAAATCTGAGAGTATTATAAGTTTGCTCTAAGGTTTGTAACGCTAAGAAATAAGGCTTGGAGAAAAAAACGAATGATACAGAAGTTAGTATTATCACTCAGAAATCTCAAAACCGGATGTCCGTCTGTCCGTCCGTCCGTCTGTCCGTCCGTCTGTTCGCTCTCTAGCTTGAGAACGCGTTGAGCTAGATTGTTCAAATTTTGTACACGTCGTTTTCGACAAAAAAGTAAGGTCAAGTTCATGAACGGGCCAAATCGCTCCACCCCTTTTTCCCCTCCCATACAAAATGACACAATTGCGCAATTTGACAATAAACGGATTTGCTCGAAAAGTATAAAAGCTATTGGCCTGAAATTTGGAATATATTACTTTTATGGCAACATGAATCTACCGTATAAAAATTATCCGTGTCATTCCTCTCCTTCTACCATCTCCCATACAAACTGTACTTGTCATGAATTACTCTAAGCCAATTTACTCAGTGCGTATAAAATTAAGCGGGCTGAAATTGAGCAAAAAAAATTAGACGATTAGCTTCACCCCTTCTACCCCCTCCCATACAAAATTACACAATTTTGCAATTCGACAATAAATGGATTTGCTCGAACAGTATAAAATCTATTGGTCTGAATTTCGGGATATATTACTTTCATGATGATTTCAATCTATAGTATAAAAATTATTTGCGTCCACCCTCTCCTTCCACCCCCTCCCATATAAACTACACTTTTTCATGAAATGCTCAAAGCCGATTTTCTCAGAACATATAACATTTATCGAGCTCACATTTTGTAATAAATACTTATTTAGCATTATCACTAAGATCGGAAAAAAATATTTGACTACCTTCACTGCATCTACCCCCTCCTATACAATATGACACAGTTTCACAACTTCATAAAAAATCTATTTTCTTGAAAAGTATGAATGTTACTAGTCTAAAATTTAAGAGATGTCAATTTTATGATATTCTTAGTTATTTCTGAGAAAATCACTAAAATCCTCCTACCGTTTCTACCATCTCCCATACAAACTGCACATTTTCATTAAACCTAACACACTAATTTCTTCAGCTCCTATTCAATTTTTGGAGTAAGCATTTAGTATAAAACATTTTTATAGCTACTTTAGCATGATGGGGAAAAAATTAGTTCAATGCTATCACCCCTTCTAACACTCCCCATACAAAATTTCTTGGGATCACAAAAAATTCTATTTCATCTAGAGTATCTTAAGATTGCGTTTTACGCGCAATCGTAGCCCTGTTATGTTTTGTAATAAATTTAGTTAGTGACACTTTCTTCTAATCAGAATGATCTTTGTTGACAGGAATTTATCGATCACGTTAAGTTAATGTAATAATGATTAACGTGTGCTCTTTCTTAAATATAACGAACGCTATTACTTTTTTTTTAACTGTTAAAACTCCCGACGTTTCACAATTTTTTCGAAATCTAAACTTATAAAATTTCATGATCAACGTTCCTATGCCTTATTCAAACTGATTACACATCGTTACTAGCTATAGTTTATGATGATGATAATCATCACGCAAAATAAAACGAAGAAAAATTTCCGGTGCTTAGGTGAATCCTAAATACCTAGCACCAGCCAACTATCATCTAATGAATGACATTAGCTGTAATAACGGAATACGGCAGGTTCCATAAATCGTCTCGTATTTAACCTGGAAAAGATTCTGCAGTCTGCACAATAGTCGTCCTATTAAAGACCGAGAATTGTCCATCAGGTGCCGGTGAGTATTCTAAGTCGAAGGGTGAAGTCACTTAAGAGATCGTGACATAAGAGGAATAATCATTCGACTGGTCTTCCTTCAACCTTCTTTGGAAAGTCGGATTGTCTCGTCAGTTGTGCAATTGCTGACAGATGTCGCATATAATTAACTTAAACAATAACTTCAGATCGATACGGTTCCACCTATAAAAAAACCTGTCTGCCTAAGAAAAACCCTCGTTGCAGTTTTTATCTTTTATCCTTCCCCAATGTCTTGGCCAAGAGACAAGTACAAGATAGGAATAATTCAACTTGTGCTCGCTCATCACTGGCCGTAATTGCTTACGGTACGAGCAAAGTATAAGACATATATTTGAAAAATAACCGGCATGTAGTATAGGAAGATGAATGGTTCCATGCTTGCAGGTAATCAATCTTGGCAATGATCTTTCGTCGCTCTTGCAAGCGATATTATGAAACATAATGAGTCAGTATGAGGCAGCAATGACCCAATCGGTTCATTACAATATTCCATAGCTGGAGCTGGCTTCCTTTTCAGAACACTGCACTGCATCGCCGGGTAATGAGCTAACTGCATAACAGCAGTGCGCCATACCAACTCTTATACGTTATTGAGATGTTTGTTCGCTTCCTTGCTTCTGTTGTGATCGTTTGTTGGGATAACGATAATCCAATACAAAAGGTTCGACTATGAAGCGACTGTGGGCATCACAACAAGATATCGTTCCAAATGGTTTCGTTTGCCCCTATAGAGTCCATCACTTGAGCAAAAATCACAGCTTGCAGGTACCATAATAGCTGAACTATCGCACAGGTTGGATCTGAAATCTCAATCTTTCAACGCAACCTTGAAGCAGGCCATCATCGACAATCGATGAATTCTCAACAAGTTCTTTATCAACACACGTGGATGATGATGAGACATGAGAGTAGTGAAAAAGCACTCTGCCGTGCATTAAAGAAACAATGTTATGGGACAAAACGACGTGATGGATATTGCCGTAAAGATTACATCACATTAATCGTACTTTATGCATGGCACGAGCTCGATACGAATCATTTGCGTTACGCATACGACGTAATTTTATCGCCGATAGCCATGTCTTGTAAAAGTTTATTCTTATTCTCTGGTATTAACAAGAGAATATATTTTTACGATGTAACATTAATTGACGACAAGCAGGCAATAATTTATGTTGGTTGATAACAGCTCGTGCCTCTTGTGCGCTTGTTGCAATATGTTATTGCACTGAGGCACTGTATTATAAAATTACTACGGTGCGGTATGCTAAATCTAATTAATAGACAATGCGCCGACGTACACCGTTTTATGAATGGCGTGAATAATAAAGGTATTTCATAATTGAATGAAAAAATTGTTTAATGCAGTTTTCATAAGGATAGAAAATACAAAAAAAAAAAATATATATACTTGGTTTTCATTGATTGTCCCGGTTTCGGGAACTTAGTTTGGCGAATAAAGAAAGAAGTCACTTTCTTAGGTTAGTGTATTAGTTTATTTCTTGCGTCCAAACTTTTGCTTTTGGATTTTTTCGTAGTTTAATATACTCGTATCTAATATTAGCACACTCAGATCATGCATGCCTAGCAAGATTTGTCATCACATTGTTACAAAATAAATAAATAAATAAAATATAATTCCACAAATTCAGGTTAATTGCTGTTAATTTTTTCATTTAATTGTTCTAAAGAGTGCCTATGATCCAGCCGAGGTATATACACTAAGTGGAAGAAAATGAAAGGAAATTGCATACCATTTATTCGTTTTATTTATTTATACAAATGAATAAAATATGGGGATGTGAAATTATGAATAAATTTATGATGAATCATGAGTAATTTGAAAAAAGTTTCAGTCTTCCGGTTATTTGCATTGTGATATTTTCGGAATATAGATTTTCAAAATAGTGTCCATCTTTTGACTCAAAAGCCAAAAATATTAGATTTCTCAATTGTTCGCTCAACAAACATAAGTATGGTGCCAATTCGAGACAATGACGAAAATTATGCCTCATTTTGAGAGCCGTTCTGCATACAATCAATCCCACTGCTTTTAACGTTTAGGAAAAGCTAATTCAATCGATCACGTTTGTAAACTCGATAGCTTTTCTTTTGTAAACTCCTGCAGAAACCTCTTTATATGACTCTGTGCTTGCCTTCTATTCAATCGGATCAAGTAGAGCGTCGATTGTCTGGAGCGAGCCAACTATAGGGTGTATCAATAAGAGGATGATTACAATGCGCAACATTCGAGCAAATTTTGATCGTGATCATGTGCCTTCTGAGACGTGTGTTCGCACCCTAATCAAACAATTCTAAGAGAATGGCTCTATGCAAGATGAGAAGACACTGAACCGACTTTGCCTGGGACGTTCGACCGAAAATATCGCACAGAAGGAAAGTGTTGAAAACGACCCAAACACAAAAATTCGTTACTGTGCTGAAGAACTCGAAATCTCAGCAGAGACCGAAACGTCACGAATAATAAAGCATAACAGTGTAGAATCCGGAAATCTTTTCTTTCATTTCAAAATGCACTGTGAAAACATTCACCAAACCGCTACACTTCTTGTTGATACACGTCATATTTCACGACTGAGGACGACTAAATATAAAATATATAAGCAATAAGGTGGGGGGTGAAATTTAAACTTTAGGCAAGCGTTTAAAATTGAATTGGAGGCCTCTGTGGCGTAGTGGCAGCGTACTTGCTTCGCAGCCAATTGGTCATGGGTTCGATTACAGTCCAGGTAGAAGAACTTTTTAATTACGAATTTTTCAGTTGCTACTGGCAATAAAAAATGAATCGAAATTAAAAAAAAAAGATGTAAAATGAAACAGTTCCACTTCTAGAAGGTCTGTGTACTCAGTAAATGGTTTCTGTTCGCTTTTTTATTCAGTCACCCATAACATCTGTAAATATTCGTCAGTAAAAGCCAATACAATTGAACAATTTATAACAGCTTCACCACACAAATAAACTGCCAACACGTCGGGCGAAACTTAATTATTCTTGGGACAAGTTGCAGATGCTTGGAAAGTTATAGTAGTTAGGAAAGACTAAGTGAAAGGGGCTTCTTGGGCAGGGCAGTTCTCATTTTAACACTTTGTGAAAACGTTCAAAAGCTCCAGTACATATAATCAATATTTGGTTCGTTTATTTATGCAAGTTTGAGTTTTCATGAAGGGAGGGGTAAGGGGTGATAGTAAGGGTGGGTGGATGCTAATAGTTTTCTAATTGATTGCTTGAATCACGTCCAATATTCTCTGTATAGAATGTCAGTTTTATAGATGAAGTTGCATAGAATTTTCATAGGGTTCGGTGTATTTTACATTCAAGAAACCAAACATTTGTATGGGAGGGGGTAGAGGATGAAGGGTAATCGTAAAATTTGAGATGCAATTTTATTTCCTTTCTCTTGTAAGGCTCTCGTACAAAATTTCAAGTTCGTAGCTTTTAATTTGTTGGTTATTAGTTGATTTAATAAAATTGGTCGAAATCATACTTTTGTATGGGTGGGAGTAGAAGGACAAGTGCGATTTCAATACTTTTAACGTAATTTTGTAAGTTTTTATGCAAAATTTCATATTGATAGCTTTTAATAGTTAGGTGATAATTGATTTCTTAAAAATGGCTGAAAAATAATTTTGTATGGGAGGGGGTAGAAGTTTTGAAGGTATTCGACCAGTTAATATTTATATATATAAACTTTTAAAGATTTTTCTTAAGGCATTTCGCAAATTTCCAAGTTTCTACCTTAAAATTTCATTCAAAAATTTTCAGTTCATGTGTTTTTTCATTGCACATGAAACACCTTGTGCACGTTAGACCCCCACTTCGGCGCATAGCAATTTTGGGACAAATTAATATATATCTTTCATGTATATCAAATAGATGTATCGACGTGTAAAATTTAAACTTTGTATCTTTTCCCAGAGCCCTAAAAAATCAGTCAAATATTTCAACATTTTTGCTTTTCACCTCCCTCCTCTTACACCCCCCAAACTTAAATCTCTTACCAAAAACAAAAACTATATAGTTCTACAATCTGACAAATTTTTGATTTGATATCTGTAATAAATTTTGAGATATACCGATTTGTAATTTTGGAAAGTGCGCCAATTTTGAAATGCTTTCAACTTCCCCCCACTACTATTAAGTCCACATGCTATATCTTTTTGATATTTCGCTAGTGAAGCTTAGTTTCAATTACATAGCTTAAGAGACAGTCGAGATATTCATGTTTAAGTGTTTTTCTTTGCACCTCCCCTGACCCTCTCCCTTACAATAATTAGCCTCTTTCTAAGCTGATTCTGGTGGATCTGTATGCCACCTTAAGGGTCCCAAAATATGAATTTTTTGTGATTAGAAATTTCGAAGATCATTTGGAAATAAAAATTCGGACGACAATTTGTTTTTAGCCCCCCCCCCCCCCCTTTTCGGATGCCAATGGATAAGAAAATTAACTTATTTTTAAAGTTTGTCCCACAATCCTTTTCATACTGCTGCTGATTTTCAGCTTCCTAACTGCATTCGTGGTGGAGATATTAGCAAGTGAAGTTTTTGACTCATCCCTCCCCCGCGCCCCTTTAAACCTGACACTGTCCAAAATTTAGATAATGGAGCTCACTTATCCAATCAAAAATCCACCCAAAAACGAACATTCTACCTTTAACGGTCTCGGAGATATGGTTTCATATGTACGGCGGGACGGATTTTTTTTTTTTTGCATTTTCAGGGTAATTTAGTCAATAAACAAATTTTTTTTCTGTGTCTATCACAATACTTTATTATTAGAATAATAAAGTAGTAATTTTCTTAAGAAGATTCGTTAATTGAAAAAATGAAAAAGATTTAAATCGCCATATAGATGTAAAGAGAAAGCTGATCGTAGCAGAATTTTTCGACATTAACAACATTTACATTATTATTAAGTTTATTTTTTTTTGTATTATTAATTATTCTTCAAATTCTTCGTAATAGCTGAAAATCTGTCTTCCAGGGAATAGCTAGAGTAAGTCTTTTTACTTAATGGTGCCAGGAGGTGTACGCTTATCGTCTATATCAGCACCATGTTAAAGGAATTTGAAAATTAACATAGAAGTAAGTGAAGCTGGAAAGTGACTCGTGTAACAACACGAAGATGCTATGGGGTGACGGAAATCAATAAAAATATTGAGACTCGATTGAAACTCCCTACGGTTACGGAAAAGTATAGTCACGTGCCACTGACTTCTCAAGAAACACGCTCGAAGCTTTCACCATAAAACCGGTGACATTTGCAGAGGCTGCGGGGAGAAGGATGCTTAGAATATGTAGGCCTGGAAACGAATACCCTTATAGAGCCCCTTAAAGCCAACTGAAGATTCCCGTACATAAAAAAAACGATCGCCACCTGCCGCCAAACCGCTCTCAAAAACAGAAAAACTAGCCAATTCACTCTCAGCCCGACGAAAAATCAAGCGAAATCGTTACCATCTCTCTTGTTTCCATCCCAAATCATTTCTCTTGCATTTAACTCCGCCAGCACCTACAAAAGCATTATTTAGCCGTTTAGGTCCCGCCTATTCTTTTTGTTGGTATGATCCACTTGGTACGAAATATTGAAAAGACCAGCGAATAAATTAACATATTTTTAGTTAAGCTTAAAAAAGGTAAAAGCGGTCCTAATTTGAGCTTTTTCTTCAGTTTAGATTGAAGAATCTCGAAATCAATTGGTGAGATGAATCTCTCTCTATCCCTCCGTCTCACTGTCTCTCTCAAAATGAGAGGTGTGGGTTGTTATTAATGGAATGTAGTACAAACAATTGTAATGCTGGGGAAAAAAGTTGCTGAAGTAGATTCACAGCTTTGTATGTTACTTAATATACAAGAGCCCCCATTATTCAAATTTAACGGCGGCACTGGGGTTCAAACCGATTTCTGTTTTTTTTTTTTTTTTCAATTATCAGAATTACTTCGATTCTCTTTCAGATTTGGTCTTCCTGTATATACATATTCTAAGGGCGGATGATATTGTAGGGAATTTCCTCTACAACTGCCCATGCCTTCGAACAATTCTCGGAGAGTACTACTCGCTGAGCTGAATGATCCCCGGTCCCTTGAATCGGTGAAGCTCATAAGCTTATAGGTAGAGCATGCTGACTAAATGAAGTCCGCGTGGTATAAATATGGAGGCGTACAATGGGCTCTCTGGCCTACGTAAATTGGTGTCCAACCCCTCCACAAACCCAACCTAATCGAAGCGAATTTGAAACTATTAGACACTAGAGATACTCGATACACTAACACTTCTGTCCTGGTAGAGTTTGGACAATGCTATAATACCAACAGTTCAGCGTGAGTTTAGAAGCACAAGAAGGAAACATAAGAAATGTGAAAAACATGCAAACTTGAGTTTGACGGTTTTCTAATGTACGTAAAGGAGCACAAACTTGCGTTAAACCTACAAGTTTCTATTCTAAAACTTAAACTCATAAAAATCGAAAATAAATATGACTTTCATAAATAACAATTCGTTATGATTGTTTTTACTTCATAACAGAAAAAGAATTGAGAAAATTCAGATTTTGGGCAAAATTTCCCGCGCAATCGCTGTACATGCATTGTCCAAACTTTATTAGGACAGAAGTGTTTCTAGTAGAAACCAGTTTCTAAATCGATCAAATCCTTTCTGCCACCACTTATACAAAAGAAACAATTGTGAAAAGTAAATTTATCAATTTTCATAAATATTATCACATTACAAACCAGAAAAATGTTCATACCGACTGCAGCTACATACATACTCAAAGACTACAAACTTTTCCCACTTAATCTAACACCTCCCATACTTACTGTCACTCTTTAATATTCCAAAAAAATTGGTGTGACATATTTCCAGCGTATTAAATTCTTACCCACTTCATCTAGAGTATCGCATGATTGGGTATTAC
The DNA here is from genome assembly GCA_963669355.1 of Chorisops tibialis. Lineage (NCBI taxonomy): Eukaryota > Metazoa > Arthropoda > Insecta > Diptera > Stratiomyidae > Chorisops > Chorisops tibialis. Next base: position 190,991,938 of record OY770262.1, read on the forward strand.
GTTATTTTAATTTGTTCTCTCTGCTATAAATTAAAATGCAATTTAATCACTTTTACTAGGTTTTTAACGTTGTTTAATGATTTGTAACCGTTCAGCTAATGACAATCTACTTTGGCTACTACCCGTAATTCGCAATAACCTAGTCATGGCGACTGTGCAAAACAAATTATGCTGGCTAAGTATTACATATCCCAGCAGAATATAGTGAGAAGATGGCAAATATAATCTCTCAAAGTTTACACATCACGTGCTGTGCATAAATTAATTGACCGGCAAGATGACTAATCAGTTCCATTAGTTTAGTTTGGCTATGCGGTCAGGTTCTAACTTCCTATATAAGTGGCGTTTTTATGTGTTTTATGTATGGCGGAAGGTAGGTATCCTATAGAGTCCGTTGAAATGACATAAATTTAAAATAACCAGAACCACTGGCGTACTATAGTACGATCTAAACAGCGGCGGCGTTGAATTGCATGCATGCATAATAATCGTTTATTCATTGCACCAAAGGAGTAACATATATCGCCGATGCACTTTATACGCAAGGGCACTCTCCTATGTATATTGCCTAGAATAGAGTGTTTCGTGGCCACTAGAATGTTTCTATGTTTCACTGAATGCGATGTGACCAGCAATGGTGGCTCCTCTTTATCCCATCAGTATCAGTCCTCCTAAGTCTTGGGAATTACCTTTTGAATTCCGGCTTTACTGGATTTTCAAGTCAAGTTTTCACTAAACCGTTTGATGCGATTTTTCTTCGTATTAATGCCAGATTGTTTGTTAGTTGCTTGCTATTTCTTTTTCGAATTTTTTTCCTTATCCTATTTGTTTCATTTCTTGTAATCGTTTCAAACGTCGACAACGTCGTTCGTTGTCGTCTTCAAACTCTTCGACTATTATAGAAACGGAGGTTCGTAATATATTCCAAGAATCTTGCAAATTAAAGTTATTACTATCGAAGGAACTTGTTTTCAAATGACACTTGACCATTTTATATAGATAAGTTGGAGTTTTTGAGTGGATTCTTCTTCATCTTCATCTCGGTGCAGTTAGTACCATTTAAGCTTACGATCATTATGATTTTCTAGAAATACATATATAAGAAACTGTGGATGTATGATACTTAAGATAAATTGCTATCTATAAAACGTAAATATACCCATATCATAAAGTTCGATTGTAACCAGTTTCGTCCTAGCGGTTCCGTATTGGAGTAATTCAAGCGCATTACTCGCTGAATGCATAACTAGTTATTTGTTTTAATAGGTGTTCTGGAATGAGGTACTCTTAATTTATTAAGAATTGTAATTATAAAAACGCAACATAGTGTTTTTTCGCCGTTAGAAATTGATATTACATGGGCTTTAGATGGATTCTTTGTTAAACCTCCGTTGTCACGCTTCGTTCGCGGAGCGTAAAGGAATTCGCTGGATCACCAGTCATTGCTTTTGTATTTCAAACCTTTCTATTTGTTTTTACGTTTGAAATGCTGAGATTTCAAATGCCTACGTATTCGATAGTTCAAATCACTCCCTCTACCACACTTTAAAAATATTCAATTTCAAAAAGACAACTATAAAAGTTAGAGATGTTTATAGCGATTGTAAACTGCGTGTTAAAAAATTATCAACTTAGCAATGTCGCTCAAAATTTGAAAATTTTGTCTTGGTTTTGGTTGTTCGTCTCTTTTGAAGTTAGGATATTCGGGGAGACCGAGGACACTTGGACCACTTTTAGAATTTTATTTTTTAAATTTGTTTTTCTACTTTCGAGTCAGTTAATAAACTAATAAATTACTATGTTAATATTCATCTATGATATTGGATAAATCTGATACATAGAAAACAATCCTGTATGGGCGTCATGTTTAAATTATAATTGCTCATGAATTGGTCCAAGTGTCCTCACCAATAAGGATACTTGGACCACCCCTTGGGGACACTTAAACATGGGTAAAGAAACATTGACCACAGTTGCAAGTAGCAATTATATTTTCAATTATAATAAAAAAACAACTGAAATAATAATACATGACAATTAAAACTTGTCTAAAGCAAATCTTTGGGTTCCTGCCTTGCTAACCTATAACTATAATACTCTTAATGTATTCGTTATGGAGTCAGTGAGTAAGGACAGCGTCTTTAAATATTGTAATTACAAAATAAAAGTATTGGATAAAAAGAATAATATACAACAATTGAAAATATATATCAGCGGTTCAGCGGATTTTGTTTATAAAAAATAAAAAAAGTTACTTACTCTACTGCATGCTCAAATTCGATATCAAAAATAAAACACAATAATCTATCATTTTAAATGTCTTTATTTGCCTTAGCCTCTTCCCTAGCTGCCCTCGCCTCTGCCCTAGCTGCCCTCGCCTTTTCCCTAGCTCATCTCGCCTCTGTCCTAGCTTTATGTTCTAACTCCAGTTTTCGTTTCACTGGAGTGTCGGTTAAGATCCGAGTCGTTCCTCTCTTCCATCCTCCGCGAGTTGACTGTCTAGGCCCCGCTCTGGGGAACGGCCTCAACTGTTCTGGGCTAAAATGCTCCGAACGCGGTGACGTCAAAGAGCCACCAGACGGCGTGGTGACACAAGAGCTTGAAGCGACTGCTGAAGTGGGTGGGCCACCATCCTCTGACCTGGATGGATCAGGCCTGTCCGTCACGTATGAAGACATATATTCTTCTTCTGTGAAGATATCGGGGTTCACAGGATACAGCCCACTAACTTTAAAACCACTGACAATGTTCCCAGCAGAAAATGCTAAGGGAAATGCTGTGGCAAGTAGTGAAGGAATGCCGTAAATCGTCATCGGCTTCCCAGGATTGCTCAGCATCCACGAATCAGCAGCCCTGTTGTAATGTTTTTTAGCGGGCCGTAGACAGTGCGATCCAGTGGTTGGGTCTTGTGGCTGCAGTGGGGTGGAAATGTAATCAAAATTATGCCGCTGGCTTTGGCAAAATTAATCGCATCCACCGAAACATGGCTGTCATGGTTGTCCATCGTTAAAATAACTTTTTTGTCGTCAGAACATTTTACATATTTGACAAAATGTTTTAAAAAAACCAAAAAGTTGTCGGCTGTCATAAAACCCCGAAGCCATGAAACACTAGCAGATCCCTCTTCCGCCCACATACTGGGCAAAGCAATTCTATTAGCACTGCAAAATTGAAACGCTTATTCGCGTATGCAACGAGTCGTTAGTCCGTGGTGAAGTTTACTTGCTGTTATAGCGTATTCTACTAACTCTTGCTCCTGCTGAATATTAAAATTCAAGCTGCCTTGATATCTCTTAATAGTGGGAACAGCTTCCTGCTCACCAGGTATATCAAGGTCCAGGTACCTCTTGAGAGTGGCTCTTGGGATATCATATTTTTTTTAAATTTCCCGCAAGGATGTATGTTGTTTTTTGTGCTCGGTGATGGCTCTTTTTAAATATTCTTCGTTTATCGGCTTCCGTGCCTTTGCTCCTTCCTTCCTCTTATAAAATTGAGGCGCCATTTTTTCTAAAGAAAAAACAAGTCTTAAAAGATGCTACAGTCTTCTCCATATTTATTTAGTTTGTAAACCCCATAGAACACGTTAAGTACAATATGACACTTCTCTATAAAAATTATGAAAATGTGAAGCTAAATTTCAATACAAAAGAGCCTTATTGAAAACAGCTGATTTATTTATTTACGTGACCTGTCAACAATCTCTATTTAAATAAAAAACATAAGTAAAATAACAAACTATTATTTTGAATTTTTAGAATCGAATAGGCTTCACTATGTCTATGCTATCAAATGTTCACTTTCTGAGAAAGTCCTAAAATTATTTTTATTGTTGCTTTACAGACTAAATAAATATGGAAAGGAGTATAAATAAATAACTTCACAATGGCTGAGGAGACTTGGCCCATCAGAGCGAGGTGGTCCAAGTCTCCTCAGGGCAAGGTGGTCCTTAAACAAAAGCCATAACATAACCACAAAAAGTGTGAAAAATAAGCCAACTCACCTTGGAAATTTTACTTTGGCGCCACCCAAACACTCTTCACTGAACTGAGACACAGCTACTTGACTACTGACCACGGGAAGCAGAGCCACCTGCTTCTGACAACTAAAAGAAGAGTTGCCAACTGTTGCAAATTAGAACTTAGTAAGAAATCACTAAAAACGAACCAGTGGTCCAAGTCTCCTCTATGACCAAGTGTCCTCGGTCTCCCCTATATCACAAAAACATTTGGTCACCAAAATGTTTTATTATTTTACGATTTTAAAACTTTTGACATAAAAATTAGCACTTTTAAACATATCGAATTCACGATTACCATGCTAAAGATTAAAGGATATGTTCATGAGTAATTCGGAAAAAAAAATCATGAAATATGTATGTCGCAATAAGGAAATGGTATTTTCATTTTAAATCTATCTTTTCCTATTGGGATAAGATTTTTTGTTAGCAAAAACGACCGGAAATCAAAGACTTTAATCGCAAATCAACTATGATAGTTCCAGATCAATTGGATCATCAATCAAATGATACTATTTTCTAGTTAATACCATTTTCATAAGTTTAATGGGCATTTAGACCACAATGCTGATTAAGTTTTGATATGTGTACATGCGCATTATTCCAAAAATAATGAGTAAAAAAGAAATACTGTCGAAATTAAGTTCGAGATTCAAAAGGTAGTAAGCGATCATAAATCGCTTAAGGGCTTCGCTCAGAAGAATCTAACATTAGTGGCTTTGATTTTCGGATCTAATGCGAAATCTAAGGCGTGAGAAAATCCGATCCACATTAAGTACAGAAATTCAAATATTTCTTTAAAGACTCTCGCGCCGTTAATGCTCGAATGAATTTTCGAAAATATTTTCCTTCTTAATTTCCATCATTACTCGAATCAGAGTTACTTACGGTAATTCACCAACGAGAAATGCTTAATTTTGTTTTTATGCTTATAAAGCATAGCGCACAATAGAGAAAATATATAAAATTCTAATGCTGCTATGGTGAATTCCGGGATTGGCCGATGAGGTCTTAAGTACGTACCATACGTGTGCGCGCTGGCAATATGACCGAAGTTGAATGATTGCCTGAACTGACCACTGGTCCGGAAGACACGGTCGTAACCAGAAGAAAGTCCGAAACGAGAGTGTGAGAAGAAAGGGCTGGCTATAAGCTATGCGTGGTAATATAATTAAGTGCTGCATGATTATAATTGTTCACAGTGGCTGATTATCATGCGAATATGTTGTAGTGCTTACTGACCGGCCGGTATTGCAATAGAACGTTCTTTGAACCGTGCGCCGATGCCGAGGTGCTCGGCACAATTATAAATGATTGTTAATAAAGGAACCTGTCAAGTGAGACATAAACAACGGACATGAGCTGCATTTTTTTTTCGACCGTTCAAATCCATTTTACAGAAATGTGGGGAAGCATCCAGGTATACCACTAAACTTTAATATGAGCACTATGCTCACCTGACCACGACCTAAGATCATCTACTTAAAAAAAGAAGAAGAAATCATGTTTCTAATTTCGGTAGTAATGACCATGTGGTCTTTAAGGCTATGACTTATGAGTTATGGTGCATAGAGAGCAGACAGGTAAGACTCTCATTAATTGGATTAACGCTTCTAAATTAAAGTGATAAAAGTCTTCGACAATTGTAAATTTGATTTATATCTGGCGACAAGAAAAAGAAAGTATCTTTAACTAATAATGGCTTAACAAAACGTCTAAAACAGAAATATTGTTGTAATTTTTGGTCGGACATTCGAAACGCCTTTATATTTTTGGAATGTTGAGTAATTTCCGGTATAAATGTTTTATAAACTTGAAATGAACCACGCCAAAGACGGGATTTATTTATAGGTCTTTGGGTTATCTTGCAAATTGACAACTATTTCTCACAATTGTTTTGAATTTTTTATGCACGGGTTTTATGCTTCCAGTTTTAATCTTTAACTGATGGCACATATTTTTTAGTATGCTAGTTTAAGCCGTTAATATGTGCACATTTTTTTCTTAATAAAATTTCGGTTAAATATAAATCTTTCGTAAGATTGTTTTGTTGTTAGATTAAATCGAAAAAATTATTTTAGCCGATGGAACCATTAAAGGAGAGCGCGAAATAACTTGAAACTCTTGTTCTTAAGATAATAAATTAAAAATGCAGAAACTCACAAGTAGTTTACGACTTTTTGAGGAAAAATATCAGGTAGCTAGCTATACACTACACTGGTCTTCCTTTTTTACGTTTACATTGCTTCCAAACGCAGGAAGTTATTCAGTTCGCTGGACGCCGACCTCGTCTTAATCCTGTAGTGGGGCAGGAAAAATAGAGTAGAGTTCAACGCTGCTAGAACACAGGCTTGTCATCTTTCCCTTAAACGTGATGTTCCAGAGTCGTCGTCTAATTTAGCCTTTAATGGCGTACCAATTAGCTCTTCAGATGAATTTATCGTATTAGACGTAAAGTTAAGCTAGGGTGTAGCCTTAGTGGGTAGCGTGTTTGGTTTACAATACGAAGGACGTGAGTTCAAATCCCGGTCGACGCATATTTCCAGAACACTGCCTGCATGAATATACCTTGGTTACCTCAATCTACGAAAAAACTTCGTATGTAGGGGGTTGTGCGGAGAGGTAACAACTCTTCCGCAATAAATAATGAAAATGTTAAGGAACCTGTGGGTCAGGAGGACAAGGCCCGATTTGGACTGTAGCGCCATTGAAGAAGAAGAGGCGTAAAGGTAAAAACTCATCTTGATTGGAGCAACCATATCTTTCATGTTGCCCTGGATACCTCCAAACGCCTTGGTATTCTTCGCAAATAAAAAAAATATTTTACGCCTCACGACTTAACAACAATCTACAAGGCATTCATTCGACCTCGTTTAAAGTACAATTCGCATTTATGGGCTGGGGCACCTAAAACACACATTGCGCTGCTCGATCGAGTCCAAAAACACGCGTTCCGACTAATTGGAGATGACACCATAACGAGTTCTATTGACTCCTTCGAGCATCGTAGGAAAGTTGCAGTACTCAGCATTTACTATCGCTACTTTCATGGTAAATGTAGTGCGGAACTTAGATCACTTATTCCTCCCCTTTACAGTTTTCCCCGAAATACTCGTCAAGCTAAACGCTCGCACGAGTTTATCGTCAACCCTATTCCTACTCGTACAGTGAAATATAGACAGTTATTCATCCCCGAACGTCCAGACTTTGAAACGCATTGCCTGCTAGCATATTTCCAAGCAAGTATAACCTTCAGCGCTTCAAAAATAATATCCATCGCCATTTCCGTCTCTCTTCCTCAAAATTCCCATAACACTACAAAATTTCATCTTCTCATCTTCTCTTCTCTCTGTCTGTATAGACCGACACAACTGTGCAATGCATTAAAGGGTGACCCCCTAAGTTATAAGCGGTGCCTTAAAAAAAACATAGGCGAATGAAAACTCAAAGAGGCTGTGTTTCATCACCAATAATTATTATTGGCTTTGAATCGCACTGGCACATCTGCTGCCGTGTTAAAATTTATGTACATGGGATCGACACCCGGTCCACCCGCACGTCGAGCGTGCATTGTCTTGCCAGAGACTAGTCATTATCTGGGTAACCATTTAAACCTTTTCCGGAAGTTTAGGGTTTAATATTTTTCTGCTTTTTACCTTAAAACTAAATTGAAATATGAAAACTTCATTTAATTCAAGGAATTACCAAGTTTTCAAGAGTATAACAGGCAGTGGAGGCTCGTGAAATTCGGTATAAAATGAATCGAAAAATTACCATTATTTTTTAATCACGTTGTACAATTTAATTGAATTACTATCTTTATTTTGCATGCAAGTATGAAGCTTCCGTGGCGCAGTAGGCAGCGTGCTTGCTTCATAGTTAATAGGTCCTGTGTTCGATTCCCATTCCAGATAGTAGAATTTTTAGAAGCACTAATTTTTTAATTGCTACTGCCAATGAAAAATTATTCGAAATAAAATTGGCAAACGATGTAAAAGTGAACAAGTTCCACTTCTAAAATCATTCAATATTTGTCAGTAGCACCCAGTAAAACTGAAAAATATACTATTTTCACCACTCGTTGCGGTCGCTCTCACCACACTTCCTCAACTTTGTGAACGAATTCGATGTCTTTGTACTAAATAAGGAAGTTGATTCATTTCAAAAATTTAAGCTAACGCTATTGAAAATGAAAGAAATTGGTGCGCGGTACCCAGAAACTTTTTTTTACCTTGCGATATCACACAGATATTCATAACAGGGGTCAGTACTCATCAATGAGAAATTTAACTAGGAGTCTAAAATTGCGTAATTATATTCGAAATATAATATTTTATTTTGAAATCATGTATGTTTTCTCACAAAAATTGTATGATTGTCTTTATTATAAAGAGTCCCCCTGTGGAATGGGGGTAGGAGAATACACCTACAACAAGTCCAAGTCTTGCTTGTCCCAAAAATGGCAAATAGACAGTCACTAGATCATGGGGTTATCACCCGTTAACTTAAAATCTAACTTATACGAAAAACAGATATATCACCTTGGATACGGACGGATTCTTCATTCGAAAACAGACTATGATTGGCTACTGGGACATTCGAGCATTAACAAGTCCTGGCGATAATTAAAGACTCCGATGTCGAGGATCGTGCCTTATGGAAGAGAACTTTCGTGAGTTTAAATCCCGGTCGACGCAATGTATAATTCCAGCACATTGCCTGCTTGGCTATTCCTTGGTCATATCAATCTACGAAAATGAAAAATTCGTGGAAAGAGGGTTGTACGAAGGGTTAACAACCCTTGCACAATAAGTAATGAAAAATGTTAGGGAACCTGAATGTTAGGAGGCCAAGGTCCGATTTGGGCTGTAGTGGCATTGTAGAAGAAAATAGAAAACAGTAATATCATTTCAAATTTATGTTTTATATTAATTAGAGGTGTGCCACATCTCTTTTACATATCCCAATTTGTTTTATGTGTGTGTTAATAGATTGCATTCACAAATGAACATACTCTTGAAAAATGTATCTAAAACTTTGTTTCCTCGAAAAACTTTAAAATATGCCCAAATTCTGTACAATGATGACATCGAGAAATGTTGAAAGAAACAAAGAAGCCATTTATGAATATAACGAGAGAAAGTAAGATATATTCAGTTTTTTTTTCTGGTAAGCTAATGTCTAAAAGAAAATATTCAGTGCATTAAAATAAGTATAAATAAAGACGATTTTTTAAAGACCACCAGTAGAGTGCATTTCGCCATTGACTTTTCTAAGCCCACTCGAATTTTCGAAAACACCAACGCATCATCTCGAAAATTCTGTTTAAAATTAAGCAGGACAGACATAATGCTTTTGGTCAATTTATTTAAATTTAAAGGTGGTAATATTTCAACTATTTTGACAAAATATAAATTGAATGGATATATAAATTATTATTTTTTCTTTATTGTTGTTATATTTACCTTATAAGTATAACTTAATCCCTTCCAGTGTTGGGTATAACATATCTGAAAAATTAGATAAGAAAGTTAATTATAAAAACACATTAGCATTATGGAAAGTCTTTAAATAATTTAGATGTTCCGAAATATTTTAATGTAGGTCACTACTCGTCCGATTCCAGCGAATTTAGATCATTCGAAAGTTCTCTATACCAACTTATAGGTCAGAAGAATCAATAAAATTTATTTGACCCACTTTACAAATATTTTAGCTAATAAATTAAAAGAATTTAATGCGCTTTTATGTAAATTCGTTAGAATATATCTGTATTTTAGATGTCAATCAAGAAAAACAAGTTCGACAAGTTAAAAACGTATTAGTCATCTTATAGAGGACAAATTTGTAAATCAATGTAAACTATCTTGATATTGTAGTATTTTTAGGCGGACGAGATACAGTGGAAAATTTTAGTATCATCAATATTAATTTGAATTTTGTTTATATTTTATTTTATATCAATAGTAAAAGTGTTGCCTAAATTGCATACAGTGTGTACTGTCCCTGTTGACAACAGTTTGTTAAAAGTGTTGAATGTCTCGGATAATCGGCAATAATTTTGTATTCGCCCTTCAAGAACGTTGCTAGTCTGAAGAGCTACGTCTAGTATTGATGGGAAAATGTTAAATTAGAGGTGCATCTCGAAGTGATAATTGCATTAAGGTTGTTACATTGAATTGAATTAGTTAAGTGGTTAGCTATAGTAATAGAACTAGAAAAGGTTTATGATCTTCGATACTGGGAACGGTTGAGAGATAATTAATTGGATAAATTTTATCATGTTTATTATGGCTATAATTGTAAAAAAATTTAACTTGTGAAGAATAAAACAAGATTTCGAATTAAACTGCAATGCTCTTAATGAACTGCAGTTTCTAGACTCTAGAACAAAGATGAAATCGGAGAGTTAGCAATTATAGTTCAGAGGGCTCCATGTATATGCATGCATAAATATTATACAAAAAAGTTTGTTAAACGTTAAAAAATGAAAATCTTCAAAAATACATAATTAACAATAAACATTAATTAGCTATGTTTTTCTAAATAAAATATTTAATTGATCAAGCAAATGAGCTGCCAAAATTTTTTGAATAAATATTTGGAAAATTGATTTTCTTGAATCTTTTGATATCAAACACAAGTAACTGTAAAATTCAGCGTGAACATACGAGTATCAGGCTAAATTAATTCTATTTTGGAAATTGGGACAACGAATTGTGAATATGAAAATAATTTTCCAAATTAATTAGCTTGGTGTAATTTCCAGTGTACAAAAAAACAATTTGAGAACTAATATAATTTATTTTGCTTGGCACTGTCATAAAGATCGACAAAAATTTAAAAATTTATAAGACACAGTTGTGTATTTTTTTTTCACTAAATGTGCTTAATATTAACCATTATACTTGATGTTTATGTCCTGAAGCAATAGTTTTTTAGATTTGCGTATTAAACAAGTGTCTGATAGTATAAAATTATTGAAATAAAAATGAACAAATAATATGATTTGCTTGAAGAAATAATAAAATAGTAAACGGTCTCTTTCAGTGTACGTTTACGTACCATAATGAAAAATTCCCCTATAGGGGTTTGGAAGGAAGGAAATTGATTGATTGATGAGCCATCAGTTTTTGTAGATTAATAAAACATCAGCTATCTTCGGATCTAGTAATATTGTTCAAAATTACAATATTTTTATATATATTATTTACTTTCCCCGCAAAGGGGTAGTTGTAGGATGAGGTTTTACCAATTCCTGTAACTATCTTTGGAGCCTAGCGACTCCACGGACCTGAGCTAACTATCCCCCTGTGGGATGGGGGCTGTAGAATTCACCCACAGCCAGTCCTGCTTGCCCTAAAAATGGCAAATGGACACTCACTGGATCATGGGCTTATCACCCGTGATCTTAAGACCTAAATGATACGAGAAACGGATACATCGCCTCGGATACGGACTGATTCTACGGTAACGACTTTTGGCATTCGAAAACGGACTATAATTGGCTTCTGGAACGTTCGAACATTGAATGACGGGGGAAGAGCTGGGGTTACTCGGTCCTTGCACCGCCAATCGGTGATCGACCGTGAAATGGAGCACTATAACATCCAAATCTTGGGCTTGAGCGAGGTCAGGTGGACAGGATCAGGAGAAAAACGAACCCCTAGCGGAAACACTATTCTGTACATTGGCCCTGAAAGTGAAGCCAGAAATGCCGTGGCGTTCGTCCTTACACCGAGAGCGAGAAACAGTCTCATTAGCTGGGAACCAGTCTTGGATAGGATTATTGTCGTCAGTCTCAGGACCAGTGTCGGAACCGTCACAATTCTGCAGTGCTACGCACCAACTAATACCGCAACATCTGGTGACACAGAGGAGTTTTATAGCCAACTGAGTGCCACCTTCGAACGTGTTCCAAGAGGTGATATTATTATCACCTCAGGAGATATGAACGCCCTGGTTGGATCAGACAACACTGGACTAGAACACGTCATGGGAAGGCATGGTGACCCTTGGGTCGACGCGTCACGACCTTGGATTAAGAGACCCGAAAATGGAGAATTATTTGTGGAGTTTTGTAGTCCTCGGCAAATGGTCATCGGAGGGACCCTTTTTCCACACAAGAGTCATCATAAAACATCTTGGGTTTCCCCTGATGGTGTTACTCAGAACCAGATCGACCATTTGGCTATAAGTCGCCGATGGAGAAGATGTCTCCTCGATGCGCGAGCGAAGCGTGGAGCTGACGTGGGGAGCGATCACCACTTGATGGTTGCCTGCTTGAGATTGTGTACAGCAGCTACCCGACGACCATAAATTCTTCAAATGAAGCGCAAGCTTAATGTGGATAATTTTGGAGATCCCAACAAAAAAACTCGAATACACCACTATTCTACGCGAAAAGTCATCCACATTGGGTGAATATGAAATGCGCACACTGGACGCCAATTGGGAGGCAACCAGAAACACTTTTCTAGCTAGTGCTGAAGAATCTGTGGGATATGCGCAAAGCGGTGAGAAACCCTGGATGTCGCAAGACACATGGGACAAGGTTGGCAATCGGAAAAAAACCAAATTGGCAATCATCTCTCAACCCGATGTCAACCAACGAACGCCCGACTTGAGGCAGAACTACCGCGATGCTCATATACAGCTTAAGAGGGCTGTTAGACGCGACAAGAGAAAGGCCATTGAAGATCTGGCAAACAAGGCAGAATCTGCGGCTTACCTTGGGGATATGGGTTCTTTTTTCAAAATCATGAAACAGTTGACGAACAGGAATTTCACCGCCAACCACCTGGTGAGAGATGTCAACGGAACTCTCCTTAATATGAGTGAACACCAGTTGCGGCGATGTAAGGAATACTTCTCTGATATTTTAAACATCTTGTCAGAGGAAGATATTCCGGAAACAGAACAACTACCAAACATCCAACCGCAACAATCCTCTATTAGGGACGATCCCCCAGATAAGGAAGAGATAGTTTCCGCCATTCGGTCAATGGCGGGAAGGAAAGCTCCAGGTATAGACGGACTACCAACCGAACTCCTCAAAGCGGACCCGGAAATCACAGCCGATATACTCCTCCCACTCTTCACTAAGGTGTGGAGTGAGGGAAGATATCCAACTAAATGGAAGGAGGGCGTCATTGTGAAAATTCCGAAGAAGGGCGACCTTCGGGATTGTGGCAATTGGCGTGGTATATGTCTACTTACTGCCGTATCAAAAATTATGGCTAAGGTAATTCTCAATAGGATTAGGTGATGTCGTCGAGAGCAGTCTCGAAGTTTATCAGGCTGGATTCCGTAAAGGGTCGTCTTGTACCGACCACACAAATACCCTACGGATAATATTAGAGCAGTCAGCCGAAATGGGTTCGCCACTACATCTCATGTTTGAAGACTTCGAGAAGGCTTTCGACAGCGTTAAGCGAGATTACATATGGAATGCTTTGCGTAGGAGAGGTATCCCAGATAAGGTCATAGCTATGATTAAAGAATCTTACGAAGATGCAAGGTGTCGCGTCTTGCATAGAGGAGAGCTGTCCGAGAGCTTCCCTGTGCGAATGGGTGTCAGACAAGGCTGCATATTATCACCAGCCCTGTTTCTGGTGGTAATAAACGACATCTTGAAAGCTGCACTGGAAGGTGGGGAAGGTAAGGGTCTTCAATGGAGACTATTTAACATCTTAAGTCACCTTGATTATGCTGATGACGTGTGTTTGCTTGCACATAACCGTTCGGACTTAGAGTCAAATGTTCGCTCGTTGCATTCTAAATGCAAAGAGGCGGGACTGAAAATAAATGTGCGTAAATCCAAGTACATGCACATGGATTCGAACGCAAGCACACCGATTGTTCTTAACGGACAGGATGTGGAAGAGGTGCAAGATTTTTGCTATCTTGGAAGCATTGTCAGCGTGGACGGCGGAGCCGAAAAGGATGTTGAGGCTCGACTAAATAAAGCACGTCAGGCCTTCGGTATCCTTTCCCCTTTCTGGAGGTTAGGAGAGATCTCCCTTCGCACGAAGCTGCGAGTTTTTGACGCATGCGTCAAATCTGTGTTGTTGTATGGTTGTACTACGTGGAAAGTGACCGTTCGACTTACCAAGAAACTACAGAATTTCGTAAACCAATGCCTCCGGCGCATTTTAGGAATATTCTGGCCAGAAGTGATCTCCAACGACGAACTTTGGAGTACAACTGGCCAGACTAAAATAGGTATTGAGATTCAACGGCGGAAGTGGCAGTGGATCGGTCATACTTTGAGGAAACCAGAGCAAAATATCGCAAAACAGGCTCTGGATTATAATCCTCAAGGAAGACGTCGGGTTGGTCGACCATGTAACACATGGAAGCGAGCAGTTGAGCAGGAGGCCAGAGGAATAAACAAGTCCTGGCAACAGCTTAAGGCCGATGCTCAGGATCGCGCATTGTGGAAGAGAGTTGTTTCTGTCCTATGCCCCTATAGGGGGTCTTGACAGAAATTTGATATCTTCGGATCTAGTAATATTGTTCAAAATTACAATATTTTTGAAAATAAGCTAGACGTTAAGTATACTTTCATCAACTTCTGCAATAGAACTTCAGCCCAAATCGGGACTTGGCCTCCTGACCTTTAGATTACTGAACATTTTGATTGCTTATTGTGGAAAGGTTGTTAGTCCTTCGCACGACCCCCTATGAACGACAGAGGTAACCGAGGTACCTTGACCAACACGCTTTCCACCCTAGAACGTTTACTTTAAACAAGTAATACTTAAGTCGTAAAATCGCAAAAAACTGCAAATCATACAAAATAAGTTCCTTAAAATTATTCTAAATAAACCGTGGTACTTTTCAACTCGTCTTTTGCACGAATTAGCAAAAACGCAACAGATTAATGATCTTACCAATGAACTAGAATACAAATTTAAAAATAAATGTTTGAATTGCGGCATCACCACAATCGAATCGATCTTCGATTAGAATAGTCATTAGTTTTAAGTTAATTTTAGTTTTAGTTAAATAAGTAGAATTAATAATTTAAACTTTGGGTTTTGCACTTTTTCCCAAACTTATTAAACCTACTAAAAATGTTAGTAATAAATCTGCACATTTGCTACTCAGTACAAAACAAAGTTGTAGAGACAATGTTTAGTCTAAGCTCTGAAAACGAAATCATTAATTAAATTTAAGTTGAAAACATACGCAATAAATATACATACATACATACATAAGTCGTAAAATAAATACTCATTATTTACTTTGAGCTCTATAATTTCAACGTTTCGAATAATATCAATCAATAAAGTTCCGGTTGAGACATAAGATAGTTCTCATCCACGAGGCGCGATACAGAGCATATTTTTTCTGAACTCCTTTTCTACTGCTCCTTTCTATGTGCTACCAATCCGAAAACTCACTTGAGGGCTATAATTCATTGCTCCTCAAGATGCATCCGATTCACTGCCACTTTTATTTTGCAATATCAATGCCTATCTTGGGCCTGTTCAGTTGCACTCCAAAGTTCGTCGTTAAGCTTATCGGTCATCTTCTATGTTGGAAAATTTTATAACAACACCGATTTGCAGCATCGTTCGATAGAAGAAGAAAAGTAAAAGCATACAGAAGGTCTGATGAGTTTAATTAACATGATCTTTAATATCCTTTTCAGATTCGGACAAACCATCCATGTTGACAAAGCTTCCAACGTGACAAAAATCTTGCACCACACCTTACCTGATCAGGACTATCGATTTACTTTGGATCGAACCCATATGCATGGTTTTATGTGCCTTTATTTTCAATCGCGTCTTTTTGCGTTTGGAATGTATAAAGCTGACATTTTATTTTAACTCCAAACGGTTATGTGCATGGATACACACCCACCCCATCAGTCTAATCAAGATGACTTAAGTTTCCAGTGCAGTGCTGTCGACCAGCTCTTCCTTATGTAAGATGCAACATCTTGCAGATGCCAGGAATCCCACGAAGATTGTAGGATTCTGTTACGCAAAGCATTTAATAAAGAAGCCTTCTCGATGTTCACAGACTGGAGATGTCGAATACAATTCAGCGAGCTGTTCCTACATTGATCAGCCCATAGCTTATTGATATGGAACATATTTTCGGTCGCAATGTTAAATTCCGTGATTCGTTTTAAACCGGACTGTTCAAATATGGAACTCGCTGCCCATTTGAATATTCCGAGATGACAACAACATTAAACAATTCAAGAAAAGTATTCATAGCCACTTTCGTCTCTATCCCCTTGATTCCCAAAAACCAAAATCCTTTCCACCTTACTTGAGCTGTGCTTCAGTACAAAAGGGTAATTCCTCTAGTACTGGTGTTGAATGAAAAAATAAACTTGTTTGTGATTATTCATTATTGAAAGATAAACGTAATTATTCCTAATTCCTTAACTAGAAAATGCTACCGGTCTTGATATAATCATAAAGGAACCGATAAACAAATTTTAATAGACATGTTTAATTAAAATTACAGTTAAATAGGCCCATTAGCCTATTACTATTAGTCTGTAATTTCTCAATTCGTTTTTGAGTACACATTTTTTTTTTCTATTTCTACATTTTCTAATCTATCTTTGTGCTATATACATACATATGTGCTTAAGTAGAATTAGAATAGAATTATTATCGTTTTCCTGGTAATCAAGTCATAGCTAAAGAAGATACAGTTCGCGAAATAAAAACTTGTTAATGATTAAGCTATTTATTGAAAAAAAAAATAAATAAATAAAAAATCGAGAATAGTTTGCAATAATTGTGTGCAAGATTCACTGTAGTAAAAAGTTCACATTAGTTCGACCGTAATCTTTAATTTTTTAGTAGTTTAACATCATATTGGAATTTCATTTTTAAGTTGTGCAATCAATTTGTCAAATCGCATAATAATAATTTTAAAATATGAATTGACATTTCGACAAATGATATTTTATGTTTATTAGGGAATAATGCTAATTTTTTTTTTTTATGATGTCAAGTGTTAATTTTACGTAAATAACTGCATGATGAAACATCGCATAGAGTATATTCGAAATAAATTGATTATCAAATATCCAAAAAGAAAGTAAAAGTAAATTTCCTTGAATTTAACTTGACTGTAGGATTGTAGGGAATATTTATTATTGATTGAGTTATTAGAATTTATGTAACCGTGAAAGATACAATAGCTAGGGTGTGGCTTATGAATATGATATTATATTCTGATTACAGTTATAAATTGACCTTAGATGCCTTAATGTTATACAATTTAAAGATATTTGAAATATTTTGTAGTTACAATCGCTCGTTTTATTATTGTTTGCATTTAGATTAGGTTACTTTTGCGGGGACTAAGAAAGCGTCATTTTGAATTTGAATACAAGAAACTGCATGAATATTGGAGATCGGTACGTGTTAACGGAGCAACCAAATTTGTGATGCTTCTGTATTAAATATTACGAAATTCGTCAACTCTGCGAGCGGTCTTTCGTCATACCAAGTATACACGATTTACAATAAAAGAAGTTTTATCATTACTGCAAGCAGGAATTAAAACAGGATGAAATTCAAGCGGGTTCTTACTATTTTTCGTACGTAAGGTCCAACATGGTAATTTTGGGGTTTGTATGAGTGGAAGGAGCAGGAGCTAATAAAGGATTTGGTTTGATCTTGTAGATGGAGTTTGTGTGCTGCAACTTTCAACTTAGTCGTTAATTTTTTCATGCAATACATAGGCTTGAGATGAGATAGCTTGCATGAAAGAACTTTGGCAGTAAGAAATGAAAGTGAGGAAAGACGTTTTATTTGGAGCATTGCTGGCATTGCAAGTATTAAATTCAATTGTATAATCGTAGATCAAGAAATAAAAAATTTACATACATTTAGACAATTTTCGTGTTCGAAAAATTAAGATTCCCTGCGGTATCTGTCTGTGTGTCTGGACGACAACTTAATTAAGCCTCAACAGAAAAGGCTGGGAATGATCTTAAAAAAACTTTCTCCTCGGCTGACAGAGCTCTTATTATTTTGGAAATGACTGCCAATCGAATATGGAAGCTATTAGTAATTAAATAACAAACGATAAGAATTATAGCTTTCGTCTGATCGAAAAATTATTTCCATCAATCAAATTCCTGTTAAGACCCCCTATAGGGGCATAGGACAGAAACAACTCTCTTCCACAAGGCGCGATCCTGAGCATCGGCTTTAAGCTGTTGCCAGGACTTGTTTATTCCTCTGGCCTCCTGCTCAACTGCTCGCTTCCATGTGTTACATGGTCGACCAACCCGACGTCTTCCTTGAGGGTTATAATCCAGAGCCTGTTTTGCGATGTTTTGCTCTGGTTTCCTCAAAGTATGACCGATCCACTGCCACTTTCGCCGTTGAATCTCAATACCTATTTTAGTTTGGCGAGTTGTACTCCAAAGTTCGTCGTTGGAGATCACTTCTGGCCAGAATATTCCTAAAATGCGTCGGAGGCATTGGTTTACGAAAGTCTGTAGTTTCTTGGTAAGTCGAACGGTCACTTTCCACGTAGTACAACCATATAACAACACGGATTTGACGCATGCGTCAAAAACTCGCAGCTTCGTGCGAAGGGAGATCTCTCTTAACCTCCAGAAAGGGGAAAGGATACCGAAGGCCTGACGAGCTTTATTTAGCCGAGCCTCAACATCCTTTTCGGCTCCGCCGTCCATGCTGACAATGCTTCCGAGATAGCAAAAATCTTGCACCTCTTCCACATCCTGTCCATTAAGAACAATCGGTGTGCTTGCGTTCGAACCCATGTGCATGTACTTGGTTTTACGCACATTTATTTTCAGTCCCGCCTCTTTGCATTTAGAATGCAACGAGCGAACATTTGACTCTAAGTCCGAACGGGTATGTGCAAGCAAACACACGTCATCAGCATAATCAAGGTGACTTAAGATGTTAAATAGTCTCCATTGAAGACCTTTACCTTCCCCACCTTCCAGTGCAGCTTTCAAGATGTCATTTATTACCACCAGAAACAGGGCTGGTGATAATATGCAGCCTTGTCTGACACCCGTTCGCACAGGAAAGCTCTCGGACAGCTCTCCTCTATGCAAGACGCGACACCTTGCATCTTCGTAGGATTCTTTAATCATAGCTATGACCTTATTTGGAATACCTCTCCTACGCAAAGCATTCCATATGTAATCTCGCTTAACGCTGTCGAAAGCCTTCTCGAAGTCCACAAACATGAGATGTAGTGGCGAACCCATTTCGGCTGACTGCTCTAATATTATCCGTAGGGTATTTGTGTGGTCGGTACAAGACGACCCTTTACGGAATCCAGCCTGATAAACTTCGAGAGTGCTCTCGACGACATCACTAATCCTATTGAGAATTACCTTAGCCATAATTTTTGATACGGCAGTAAGTAGACATATACCACGCCAATTGCCACAATCCCGAAGGTCGCCCTTCTTCGGAATTTTCACAATGACGCCCTCCTTCCATTCAGTCGGATATCTTCCATCATTCCACACCTTAGTGAAGAGTGGGAGGAGTATATCGGCTGTTATTTCCGGGTCCGCTTTGAGGAGTTCGGTTGGTAGTCCGTCTATACCTGGAGCTTTCCTTCCCGCCATTGACCGAATGGCGGAAACTATCTCTTCCTTATCTGGGGAATCGTCCCTAATAGAGGATTGTTGCGGTTGGATGTTTGGAAGTTGTTCTGTTTCCGGAATATCTTCATCTGACAAGATGTTTAAAATATCAGAGAAGTATTCCTTCCATCGTCGCAACTGGTGTTCACTCATATTAAGGAGAGTTCCGTTGACATCTCTCACCAGGTGGTTGGCGGTGAAATTCCTGTTCGTCAACTGTTTCATGATTTTAAATAGTGAACCCATATCCCCAAGGTAAGCCGCAGATTCTGCCTTGTTTGCCAGATCTTCAATGGCCTTTCTCTTGTCGCGTCTAACAGCCTTTTTAAGCTGTATATGAGCATCGCGGTAGTTCTGCCTCAAGTCGGGCGTTCGTTGGTTGACATCGGGTTGAGAGATGATTGCCAATTTGGCTTTTTTCCGATTGTCAACCTTGTCCCATGTGTCTTGCGACATCCAGGGTTTCTCACCGCTCTGCGCATATCCCACAGATTCTTCAGCACTAGTTAGAAAAGTGTTTCTGGTTGCCTCCCAATTGGCGTCCAGTGTGCGCATTTCATGTTCACCCAATGTGGATGACTTTTCGCGTAGAATGGTGGTGTATTCGAGTTTTTTGTTGGGATCTCTGAGTTTATCCACATTAAGCTTGCGCTTCATTTGAAGAATTTGTGGTCGTCGGATAGCTGCTGTACACAATCTCAAGCAGGCAACCATCAAGTGGTGATCGCTCCCCACGTCAGCTCCACGTTTCGCTCGCACATCGAGGAGACATCTTCTCCATCGGCGACTTATAGCCAAATGGTCGATCTGGTTCTGAGTAACACCATCAGGGGAAACCCAAGATGTTTTATGATGACTCTTGTGTGGAAAAAGGGTCCCTCCGATGACCATTTGCCGAGTACTACAGAACTCCACAAATAATTCGCCGTTTTCGGGTCTCTTAATCCAAGGTCGTGAAGGGTCGACCCAAGGGTCACCATGCCTCCCCATGACGTGTTCTAGTCCAGTGTTGTCTGATCCAACCTGGGCGTTCATATCTCCCGAGATGATAATAATATCACCTCTTGGAACACGTTCGAAGGTGGCACTCAGTTGGCTATAAAACTCCTCTTTGTCACCAGATGTTGCGGTATTAGTTGGTGCGTAGCACTGCAGAATTGTGACGTTTCTGACACTGGTCCTGAGCCTGACGACGATAATCCTATCCGAGATTGGTTCCCAGCTAATGAGACTGTTTCTCGCTCTCGGCGTAAGGACGAACGCCACGCCATTTCTGGCTTCACTTTCAGGGCCAATGTACAGAATAGTGTTTCCGCTAGGGGTTCGTTCTTCTCCTGATCCTGTCCACCTGACCTCGCTCAAGCCCAAGATTTGGATGTTATAGTGCTCCATTTCACGGTCGATCACTGATTGGCGGTGCAAGGACCGAGTAACCCCAGCTCTTCCCCCGTCATTCAATGTTCGAACGTTCCAGAAGCCAATCATAGTCCGTTTTCGAATGCCAAAAGTCGTTACCGTAGAATCAGTCCGTATCCGAGGCGATGTATCCGTTTCTCGTATCATTTAGGTCTTAAGATCACGGGTGATAAGCCCATGATCCAGTGAGTGTCCATTTGCCATTTTTAGGGCAAGCAGGACTGGCTGTGGGTGAATTCTACAGCCCCCATCCCAGAGGGGGATAGTTAGCTCAGGTCCGTGGAGTCGCTAACTCCAAAGATAGTTGCAGGAATTGGTAAAACCTCATACTACAACTACCCCCTTATTTAGATATCATAAATTTTAAAACATAGTTTTTCTTGTTTCAAGTCATTCTTCGATAGGATGCTTTCGAGATAAATTATTTCGATTTTTTTCAGTTAGGCCAAAATACGCCCTTAGTAAAGGCTAAGCCTTCGAACCCAATAATGGATGACTTGACAGCCCCTAAAAGTCTCGCAATCATCCTCAAATTATTTTGATTTTCCAAAAATGATTTTACAAGAATGACCATTTTATATTATATTATAATATTTTTATATATTTTTTAAATTTTGTATTATATTTCTTTAGTTGATTGGAATTGGTACTTTTTTTGATATTTACATGTTATGCGAAACAAAAACATGCCGTACTTCGCTGAAAATATCATAATTTGAATATTACTTTTGCCAAATCTTAAAAAAATAATATCTGTAATCGAACCCGGCCCGCATTCTACCACTGAGCTACCAATACTGATAAACACATTTCGCTAAAATGTTATGTACATGTCATCTACTTAATATGTATCGCTCTTTACCCTTCAAATCCACTTTCGGAGGTTTGGGGTGTAATATTTTTTGAATTATTAGAATTAAATAAAAAAATCCGCATGTCTGTAGGTCTGTAGGTATTTGATAGTCTAGATGTTATCTGAGAGTAAATCGTGTTTGTAATGCTGAGAAATAATATTCGCACAGAGTCGACATGGTTAAAAAATATATATTGTCAAACAAACTCGATCCCGAGAGACAGTCTATCTACAATATAGCTCCTTTTAGCACCATTCACATAAGGTTCACAATTTTCGAAATTTAAAGACATTTATTTCTCCTCGAAGCTATCAAAACAAAGTATAAAGATATGACTACTATTAGTATTAGAAAAATTTTGTTGTGATTCGCCTAGTTCTTCTACTCCATCCAACACAAAAGTAAAACTTTATAAATACATTATCAATTTTTTTTTACCAGAACTCGTTTTTTATGTTAATTACAAGAAATATATGACAGCTATCGAATATAACGTAGGCAGTTTCAAAATTGCGCAAAACACTCCTTCTACCACCTCTCACACAAATGCCTTAATATCTGATCGACTATCAATTAGTTTTGGTGTAGCCTAGTTGGGCAGCGTGTTGGTCTACAATGCGAAGGTCGTGAGTTCAAATCCCGATCGACGCATAATTCTCCCACGTTTTTTTTTATGTGACACCGGAACTAGGGGGGTTGCCCTTTTGCACTGAAGCACAGCTCCGGTGACTGGGGAAGGATATTGGTTTTTGGGAATTAACGGGGTAGAGACGGAAGTGGCTACGAATATTTCTTTTTAATTGCTGAATGTTGTAGTCATGTGGGAATACTGAGATAAGCAGCGAGTTCCATATTCGAACAGTCCGGCTTAAAAACGAATCACGAAATTTAACAGTGCGACCGAAGGTGGGGTTGAGAGAATACTTATGAGCGCGTGAAGCAGCTCTAGTATTACGGGGTAAGGGCATACATCGAGGCATGAGATTAGAGATTTCGTCCGAACAAACGCCATTGGAGTAGCGATACAAAATTTCCCATAATTTAATAGTCCGAGACTGGATACTATCCAGTTAGGAGAGAGAAGTTTTTGCAGCTCTCACCCATAGGTGGGTATTAAAGTCAAGACGAGGTCTAATATACATAGGCTTCATAAATTGTCAGTAACCCAGAAGCAGTGAAGGAGTTTTTACATCGTTGTAGGTAGCCCAAATATTTAGATACTTCCTTGGCGATGTTAAATATATGATCGGTCCAAGATAAGTTATCTGTGATTTGGATACCTAAAATCTTAACATTTGAAGAGTTTGTTAATGACTGCCCTCCGAAGGTGATTGAATCAAGGTTAGAGTCACGTTTGTGGGACACAAGACAGTACTGGGTTTTCGAAGCATTAAGTTCAACTTGATTCGTATTGCCCCAACTAAGAATTTTAGCCAAGTCGTCATTCAATGATTAAACCGTGTAACTATAAAAGATTTTGGTGCCAACTCTAGCCTGATATGAAAAAATTAGTGCAATGTCGTCACCCCCTCCACCACTTCCCCTAAAAGATTTCTGTCTCCTGTGTTGGTCCCTGACTGTAACAATTCCTCCGGCGTTCAAGCGTATTGAATTGCGGTACTCAAGTAAAACTCTGAAGTATAAACAAATACATTCATCACAATCACTAAGTGCCTGCAGACCGGATAAATGTATTTTGTACATACATATGTACATTTTGGATAATTATTATGCTCTAGATGAAATCTGAGAGTATATTGTGTTTGCCTTACCGTTTGTAACCCTAAGAAATAACGCTCGCACAAAGCCGCCAAGGATACAGAAATATTTGTTGTCGCTCAAAAACCTCGATTCCGAGTGACCGTCTGTCTGTCTGTCTGTCCGTCTGTCCATCTGTCCGTCTGTCCGTCTGTCCGTCTGTGAGTCTGACTACAGCATAACTCTTGAAAGCTATGAGCTATATTGCTAAAAATTTTGTTGTGTCATTTTTAGCAAAAAAGTAAGGTCAAGTTCGTGAACGGGTCAAATCGCTCCACCCCTTCTACCCCCTCCCATACAAAATGACACAAATGTGCAATTTGAAAATAAACGGATTTGCTCGAAAAGTATAAAGGCTATTGGCCTGAAATTTGGAATGTATTACTTTTATGATAATATCAATCTACCGTATAAAAATTATGCGTGTCCTCCCTCTTTCTACCACCTCCCATACAAACTGTACTTGTCATGAATTACTCTAAGCCAATTTACTCAGTGCGTATAAAATTTAGCGAGCTGAAATTGTGCACTAAATATTTATTTAAAATTGTTAGTAAGGCCAAATAAAATAAGACCGTTAGTTTCACCCCTTCTACCCCCTCCCATACAAAATGGCACAATTTCGCAATTCGACTAGAAATGGATTTGCTCGAAAAGTATAAAAGCTATTAGTCTGAATTTGGGGATATATTACTTTTATAATGATTTCAATAAACAGTATAAAAATTATTTGCGTCCTCCCTCTCCTTTCAACCCCTCCCATACAAACTACACTTTTTCATGAAATGCTCTAAGCCGATTTTCTCAGAACATATAACATTTATCGAGCTCACATTTTGTGATAAATACTTATTTAGCATTATCACTAAGATCAGAAAAAAATGTTTGATTAGCTTTACTGCTTCTACCCCCTCCCATACAATATGACACAGTTTCACAACTTCACAAAAAATCTATTTGCTTGAAAAGCATGAATCTTATGATATTCTTAGTTATTTCTGAAAAAATCACTAAAATCTCCCCACTCGTTCTACCGCCTCCCATACGAACTGCACATTTTCACTAAATCTAACACACTAATTTTCTCAGCTCCTATTCAATTTTTGGAGTAAGCATTTTGCATAAAAAATTTTTATAGCTACTTTAGCATGATGGGAAAAAATTAGTTCAATGCCATCACCCCTTCTAACACTCCCCATACAAAATTTCTTGGGATCAAAAAAAATTCTATTTCATCTAGAGTATCGTAAGATTGTGGTTTACGCGCAATCGAAGCCCTGTTATGTTTTTCCATAGAAATTGATTTCTTCTAGACATTTATGTTTCGTGCTAAGTTTATTGAACTATCATCCTCGTTGAGCTCACAATGAAATAAAAAATGTAAAAATTAAATATTTCATGATTGGTGAACAGCTACAGTGGTCATTTCCATATTTCTTATGAAATCAGTACAGAATACGATTTTAACAAGTTCTGCACAGTTATTTTTTCATTTCTGTTCCAGTACTGGATCGATAGTGAAGAGGTATTTATTTCAATCAAAATCAAATTCCTGTTAAGACCCCCTACAGGGGCATAGGAAAGGAACAACTCTCTTCCACAAGACGCGATCCTGAGCATCGGCCTTAAGCTGTTAACAGGACTTGTTTATTCCTCTGGCCTTCAGCTCAACTGCTCGCTTCCATGTATTACATGGTCGACCAACCCGACGTCTTCTTTGAGGATTATAATCCAGAGCCTGTTTGGCGATGTCTCGCTCTGGTTTCCTTAAAGTATGACCGATCCACTGCCACATCCGCCTTTGAATCTCAATACCTATTTTAGTCTATCCAGTTGTACTCCAAAGTTCGTCATTGGAGATCACTTGTGGCCACAATATTCCTAAAATGCGTCGGAGGCATTGGTTTACGAAAGTCTGTAGTTTTTTGGTAATTCGAACGGTCACTTTCCACGTAGTATAACCATATAACAATACGGATTTGACACATGCGTCACAAATTCGCAGCTTCGTGCAAAGGGATACCGAAGGCCTGACGAGCTTTATTTAGTCGAGCCTCAACATCCTTTTCGGCTCCGCCGTCCATGCTGACAATGTTTCCGAGATAGCAAAAATCTTGCACCTCTTCCACATCCTGTCCGTTAAGAACAATCGGTGTGCTTGCGTTCGAACCCATGTGCATGTACTTGGTTTTACGCACATTTATTTTCAGTCCCGCCACTTTGCATTTAGAATGCTACGAGCGAACATTTGACTCTAAGTCCGAACGGTTATTTGCAAGCAAACACACGTCATCAGCATAATCAAGGTGACTTAAGATGTTAAATAGTCTCCATTGAAGACCTTTACCTCCCCCAACTTCCAGTGCAGCTTTCAAGATGTCATTTATTACCACCAGAAACAGAGCTGGTGATAATATGCAGCCTTGTCTGACACCCGTTCTCACAAGGAAGCTCTCGGACAGCTCTCCTCTATGCACGACGCTACACCTAGCATCTTCGTAGGATTCTTTAATCATAGCTATGACCTTATCTGGAATACCTCTCCTACGCAAAGCATTCCATATGTAATCTCGCTTAACGCTGTCGAAAGCCTTCTCGAAGTCCACCAACATGAGATGTAGTGGCGAACCCATTTCGGCTGACTGCTCTAATATTATCCGTAGGGTATTTGTGTGGTCGGTACAGGACGACCCTTTACGGAATCCAGCCTGATAAACTTCGAGTGTGCTCTCGACGATATCACTAATCCTATTGAGAATTACCTTAGCCATAATTTTTAATACGGCAGCAAGTAGACATATACCACGCCAATTGCCACAATCCCGAAGGTCGGAATTTTCACAATGACGCCCTCCTTCCATTCAGTCGGATATCTTCCTTCATTCCACACCTCAGTAAAGAGTGGTAGGAGTATATCGGCTGTTATTTCCGAGTCCGCTTTGAGGAGTTCGGTTGGTAGTCCGTCTATACCTGGAGCTTTTCTTCCCACCATTGACCGAATGGCGGAAACTTCTTCTTTCTTATCTGGGGGATCGTCCCTAATAGAGGATTGTTGCGGTTGGATGTTTGGTAGTTATTCTGTTTCTGGAATATCTTCCTCTGACAAGATGTTTAAAATATCAGGGAAGTATTCCTTCCATCGTCGCAACTGGCGTTCACTCATATTAAGGAGAGTTCCGTTGACATCTCTCACCAGGTGGTTGGCGGTGAAATTCCTGTTCGTCAACTGGTTCATGATTTTGAATAGTGAACCCATATCCCCAAGGTAAGCCGCAGTTTCTGCCTTGTTTGCCGGATCTTCAATGGCCTTTCTCTTGTCGCGTCTAACAGCCTTTTTAAGCTGTATATGAGCATTGCGGTAGTTCTGCCTCAAGTCGGGCGTTCGTTGGTTGACTTCGGGTTGAGAGATGATTGCCAATTTGGCTTTTTTCCGATTGCCAAACTGTCCCATGTGTCTTGCGACATCCAGGGTTTCTCACCGCTTTGCACATATCCCACAAATTCTTCAGCACTAGTTAGAAAAGTGTTTCTGGTTGCCTCCCAATTGGCGTCCAGTGTGCGCATTTCATATTCACCCAATGTGGATGACTTTTCGCGTAGAATAGTGGTGTATTCGCGTTTTTTGTTGGGATCTCTGGCTTTATCCACATTAAGCTTGCGCCTTATTTGAAGAATTTGTGGTCGTCGGATAGCTGCTGTACACAATCTCAAGCAGGCAACCATCAAGTGGTGATCGCTCTCTACGCCAGCTCCACGTTTCGCTCGCACATCGAGGAGACATCTTCTCCATCGGCGACTTATAGCCAAATGGTCGATCTGGTTATGAGTAACACCATCAGGGGAAACCCAAGATGTTTTATGATGACTCTTGTGTGGAAAAAGGGTCCCTCCGACGACCATTTTCCGAGTACTACAGAACTCTACAAATAATTCGCCGTTTTCGGGTCTCTTAATCCAAGGTCGTGACACGTCGACCCAAGGGTCACCATGCCTCCCCATGACGTGTTCTAGTCCAGTGTTGTCTGATCCAACCTGGGCGTTTATATCTCCCGAGATGATAATAATATCACCTCTTGGAACACGTTCGAAGGTGGCACTCAGTTGGTTATAAAACTCCTCTTTGTCACCAGATGTTGCGGTATTAGTTGGTGCGTAGCACTGCAGAATTGTGACGTTTCTGACACTGGTCCTGAGCCTGACGACGATAGTCCTATCCGAGATTGGTTCCCAGCTAATGAGACTGTTTCTCGCTCTCGGTGTAAGGACGAACGCCACGCCATTTTTGGCTTCACTTTCAGGGCCAATGTGCAGAATAGTTTTTCCACTAGGGGTTCGTTCTTCTCCTGATCCCGTCCACCTGACGTCACTCAAGTCCAAGATTTGGATGGTATAGTGCTCCATTTCGCGGTCAATCACTGATTGGCGGTGCAAGGACCGAGTAACCCCAGCTCTCCCCCGTCATTCAATGTTCGAACGTTCCAGAAGCGAATCATAGTCCGTTTTCGAATGCCAAAAGTCGTTACCGTAGAATCAGTCCGTATCCGAGGCGATGTATCCGTTTCTCGTATCAGTTAGGTCCGAAGATCACGGGCGATAAGCGTTAGTCTCCAAAGATAGTTGCAGGAATCGACAATTATATTTATATATTTAATAATAAATATTTAGTAGTTCGTAATTTATATTCAGAACTAAGACTAAATATTTACGACTCATTTCAGTATTGACTTTATATATAACAAAATGGTACTGATGGAGTATTGATAAATATATTAACGAGTTTAAGCTCGTCTGTCCCTGAAGAGTGTTCGAAATACCCAGGATGTTTCGGTACTGAAAGTGGAAATTAGTACCAGCAAAGTTTCAGTGGAATTATACAATGTTGCTTGTTATAAAAGGAATGCTGCTCTTCATTCTCTTTCTATCTAAAAGCTAATGGTTTATCAAAGACTGTCTCGTTGCAATCTAGGAAAAAAACTTTATTTAGCAGGGTCAGGACACACTCCACCCAGGTCAACCACTTCGTTTCTATCTCGAGCAAGACAAATGTGTAATGAACTACCACCTGCCGCTTTTACTGCAATATGGAACATGCAACAATTTAAGAGTAACTTTCACCGTACTTTTTATCCTGTCCGCCCTTTCATAATTTGTTTGTATTCTTCTTCATTTTTGTTTTGGCTTATTTAGTTTTTTCCACTCCTTGAACAAACAAAAAAAAAAAACATTTATCCATTCCCATAATCAAATGTTACAAGAAGGTCAAGAGGTCAAGAAGAAGATTTTTCAATCATTCAAAAATCCATTAAAATATATTCGTATTCGTCATGGTTCTAAAATATCAATCATATGAGATTGAATTAGCCATTCATAAGCGTCAAAACTTGCGTTTAAAACTAAGAGTTTTCCTATCGTGAATTAATTAGCCTTTAAACATCGGTACTGTGTAGTTTTAACTACGGAACTAATACAAAACGTATCGTGATTAATGCACCGCACCGCGGCGATCTGAACAACTATATGCATTATAGATATCATCTCATATGTATGATCATCATCACCCATACGAGAACTTCAACTGCAGTAATTTTCTTTAGATTTATTACCATTGTCGGCGTTTATTGTGCATGAACAGGTGTTGAACGTAACGCAGAACAAGAAACACAGCTACTTACAAAAAAATACGGCTAATTGAAATTTAAAATGGAAACGTATATGCATGATGATAAGTGCCCGCGTTCAAGTTCTTTGCTCAGTGAAAAGAAATAAGAACCACTTTTTTTTATTTCATATTCTAGATTGGTAAGAAGCTAGTTCGTTCATGTCTAACGGCCTGATAATAATTTCCTTAACTGTCTATGTATGAAATGATCAAAATAACGAGTTGTAAAATTACAAACTGTGAAATTCAAATGCTTCTGGAAGACCGGAACGTTCCTTTGATTATTATAGCTTTTACCAGAAGTATCTAATTTAAAAAGGAGCGAGCATGTTAAGTGTTTTTTTTCTTTTATTGCATAATTTTTTTAGGGAGACAGGATTAATTTTCATATGGCAGACATGCAGTCCGTTACTTAAACTATCGGGTAAAGTAAAAACTCTTATACCATTGGCAGATAGCGGTCCTAATTGTAATGTAGGAAATTTGTAATTTAGCTCGTCTTCATCGTTAGTAGAATGGTGACACATAGCACTTTGCTAATTAAGAAGAGCCACTCACTCATCTGTCATATTTTTAAAAATTTGAATTGGATAGCCAATAGGCAATAAAATTTTGCAAGGAAGGCGACGAAAGAAGAAAAACGATCCTTAGCGCTGCTTTGGAATCGTTTGCAAGTCATCTTTCATAGCTAGGCGTTTAAATCACGCATCAAAGATTTTATATACATAAGTCAGAGCTATCAATAAATAACCTTTTTTCTTCTCTCTTGCACGAAAAAACTTTTATGAAAACTCCAGCTCTAGCCTAAATTTTGAGAAAAATGAGAGGATTTAGCTAAATGAGATGATTTAGTTGATAAATGATCACTATTTTGGTAATTTAGCTAAATTAGCGTATGACACACAGCCGTTTAATGATAATTTAGGCCTTAATTATAATTTAGCTGCGCTTTGTGTCAATCGTATTTTGCCGACTGATGTCTTTGAAGTTGATTATCTCTGGTAATTCCAAACAGAATTAAGAAAATATATATATGTTAGAAAGTGCGCAATAGAAGTTATTCAAGTTTGAAAATGGAAGTACCTAACTGAGAAATTCGTGCCATTTTCAAGTTTTCTTCTTTAAAGGCAAGAATGTGTCGCAGGCTCCTGAAAAAATCTGTGCCATTGTGGAGACAATGCTGGATAAATACGTGTAGCACAACGATGATTCAAGGGATTTCGCTCTGGAAATTTTGATGTCAAAGATGCTCCTCGCTCTAGCCATCCAATCAAGGAAAAAGTTGACAAAATTCTTCGAAAAGTTGATGAAAATCTACATGCAACCACTTATGAGATCAGTACGGCGCTGAACATTGCTCAGAAAACTGTTTTGAATTATTCGCGTGCGGCAGGATTTGGCAAAAAGATCAGTGAGTGCGCATGAATTGAGTTTGAAAAATGTATTCTATCGAATTTGCGCATTTAATCAGTTTCCCGGTGAAAACTGGATGAGCTTGGTTGGGAAGTTTTAATTCATTCACCTGACCCCTGATCTTACACCTTCAGACTACCATTTATTGTCGTCTCATTAAAACTCCCTACAGGGGAAAAATTGAATTAAAAAAATTACGGCAAAAACCACTTGCTGCATTTTTTGGCCAGAAATCACAGAAGTTTTACGAGGATGGAATCATGGCTCAGCCAGAAAGATGGCGAAAGGTCATCGATAAGAATGTACAAGATTTGTATTAATTATGTTTATTTCAGGCAATGAAAAAATAAAGTTGAATTTACTCGAAAAATACTTTCCACTTCACCCAATATTTTATAAAAGTAAGTATGGAGGCAGTTGCAACAACTGAGTCAGAAAAGTTTGATACTAACAGTAGGTTCGAAATTGTAATAATCAGGAATATTAAAAACAAAACTTAAAGCTTCGATTTACCCTGCTCCTGGTTAGGTTGAGTTCCTTTCAACGTCCCATATCACTAATCCATTTATGAATTTCCTCACTGTATTTATAGTGTTTGGTGAGATCTCACGAAATAAATGGGAAAGTGATGCAACGACTTATCATCCGCGTGCGATTTGATTCCGAATTGTGTTCAATGGTAGTTTATCTTGATCACATTACTCAGAGTTGAAACATCAACACATACCAGCAGAGTTCGAAACTCCCAAAGGAGTGCACTGAAATACTATGATGGCGTTTAGCGTCATCTAAAAGTAACAGTTAAAAGGAAATAGAAAATTTAAGGAAATAAACATATATAGACAAAGACGACAAAGTTCATACAAACTACAAAAAAAAAAAAATACCACAAAGGAAAAGTTGCGCTAATTGAGGTGAATTGTTTGCAAAGTTGCACTTATCGAATCAACAATAGCAAGAAATTAAGTGTTGCGTTAATCCTGGACTTGCGTGAATCGAGGGTTCTGTTAACCATGCCTGTACTGTAATTACGAATAAGAAGTCATATATGATTTAATTTTTAATTAGTTTCTTTCTATATCTATATAAATATAATTGTAGTGTCTGTCTGTTATTTGCTTATAAATGGCTATAAATAAGTTTTTTGCTTCATTTTAGCAATAACTAAGCAGAATCAAACGTTTTTAAAAAATTTCTCTGTCTGTCTGTCTTTCCGGCTTTCACGCAAAAACGGCTGCACCGATTGCAATAAAACTTTCACAGATTATTAGGTCTGCCTCGGGGAGTAATCTGCTTCAGGTTTAATTTTTCTCCCCTCACGCCTTCTGCTCCCTCCCATACAAAGTGACTCATTTTCAGAAACTTATAATAATCAAATTTTCATGGAAACTATGAAAGCTATTAATTTGAAATTTAAAATATATTATTTCTATTATAAATGAAATCTTCAAGTATATAAATAGTTTGAATCCCCAACTCCTTCCACCACCTCCCATACAAACTATACTTTTTCATGAAATACTATACTCCAATTTTCTCAGTACGTATAACTTTGACCGAGCTAAGATTTTGTATCAAATCCTTAATTAGCATTGTTAATAATGTCAGGAAAAAACTAACCAATTAGATTTACTCCTTCTACCCCCTCCCATACAATCTGACACAAATCCACGACTTTGCGAAAATTCGATTTTCTTGAAAAGTGTGAATGTTACTGTTCTGAAATATAAAATATATCAATTCAATGATAATTGTAGTTGCTTCTCAAAAAATAACTAAAAACCCTCCACTCCTTGCACCACCTCCTATACAAACTGCACTTTTTCATGAAATATTCTAAACCAATTTCCTCAGTACGTATAGCTTTGATCGACCTAAAATTTTGTACTAAATCTTTAATTAGCATAATTATTATTATCGGGAAAAAATTAACCGATTAGCTTTACTCCTTCTACCCCCTCCCATACAATGTGGCACAATTCCACGACTTTGCAAAAACTCGATTTTCTTGAAAAGTGTGAATCTGACTGATCTAAAATTTAGAACACATCAATTGCATGGTAATTGTAGTTGTTTCTAGAAAAATTACCAAAAACCCTCCACTCCTTCTACCACCTCCCATACAAACTACACTTTTTCATGAAATACTCTAAACCAATTTTCTCAGTACGTATAACTTTGATCGAGCTAAAATTTTCTGATGAATCCCTAATTAGTATTATTATTATTATCGGGAAAAATTAACCAATTAGCTCCACTCCTTCTACCCCCTCCCTTACAATATGACACAATTTCACGACTTAGCAAAAACTCGATTTTCTTGAAAAGTGTGAATCTAACTGATCTGAAATTTTAAAGATATCAATTGCATGGTGATGATAGCTGTATCTAGAAAAATTACCAAAAACCCCCCACTCCTTCTACCACCTCCCATACAAATTGCACAATTGCACTACATCCAATGAACTAAGTTTCTCAAGTTACCTATTCAGTTTTTCAAGCTTAAATTTGGTGCAAAATATTTTTATAGCTACTCTAGCATGGTGTGAAAAAAATTAATTTAGTACTGTCATCCCTTCTATCACTCCCCACACAAAAATTCTTAAGATTACAAAAATTTCGATTTCATCGGAAGTATCATATAATGGGGCCTTACGGACAATCGAAGTCCTGTTATGTTTTTAAGCTTAATGTCGCGGAATGAAGGGGATGGACAAGGGAGGAGTGAAATATTTTTATCTCGAGGTATTCTAACACGCAATAAAAATCATTTTAGAAAAAATGTCATCTGATTACGGGGACTCTTGCCCTGAAAAGACGATGATTTATAAGTGGCATAATTTATTCAGGCAAGGTAGAGAGTCAGTTGAAGATGATAAACACTCGGGCCGGCCGCTTGAGGTCACTTCCTCAAAAATCATCGAAAAAGTGGAAAAACTTGTTCTCGAAGATGCTCGTTTAAAGAAGAAACAAATCGCCAAAATGGTTGGAGTATCAGATGCAACCATTTTGAATATAGTCCACGATCATCTTGGCATGTCTAAAGTCAGCGTAAGATAGGTACCAAGAATGCTCTCAGCGGTTCAGAAAAAGCAGCGCGTCGAGTTTTCACTTGAGTTTTTGAGTCCCTGTAGCAAGATCAGCGATTAAATTTTGAACCGGATTGTTACTGGAGACGGATCCCATGATGCAAAGATTGGGAAAGGTATTAGACATGCCTTGCTCTTACCAGTGTGATTGCAGAACACACGAAGAAGCACAGACTGGTATCATCTGTCGAGATACGTTGGTCAATAACTAGTGTTAAGCTTGGAGGATGCAGGCGTTAATGATTGTCGTTACAATAATAATCCGAGTTGTTAAAGACAACCGTAAACTCGTGGCTTTTGTCGATACGTTCACGAAAAGCGTTTAAGGTATGTATATATTACTGGAGACGAATCTTGGGTTCATCATCAAAGCAGGAGTCAGTGCAATGGCTCCGTAAAGGCGCTTCGACCTCCAAGAAGTTCAAGGTCTCACAACCCGCCGGAAAAATCATGGTCACTATTTTCTGGGACTCAGAGAGGGTTTTGATGATTGACTATAAAGAAAAAGGACAAAATATCACAACGGGATGCTATGCCAACCTGCTACAAATATTAAAGGATGCCATCAAAGAATAAAGAAGAGGAAGTGGACTCGTGCTGCTTTTGCACGACAACGCACCTGTTCACAAAAGCCACGTTGCAATGGCTGCTGCTTTCAGAAATGCGGCTACGGAATGTTGAACCACCCCCCTTAGAGTCCAGATCTGGCCCCTTCTGATTACTATTTATTCCCAAAACTAAGGCAAGAACTTCGGAGAAGAAAATTTACCAACGATGAAGAGGTAAAGTTGACAATATCATTATATGTTCTCAATTTAATTTAGTTAAATTTTTCTAATCTTCTGTTACATTTTTTTTTTATAAAAAGTGCAAAGATGACTAGGAGGTAGTTATTATTTTGCCCGGCAATCGTCAAGGTGAAAGTTCGACGTTGCAATTTGGTTTAAAGAAATTTACATACGAGTATATCAAATTGAATGCACATTTAATGGCAATATGAATTTTTAAACGGATATGATGCAAATTCATTGTTATGTATATTAATATTAAACATTATTCTGATAAAATACCGTATTCAAGTTTTCATAGTCATAAAATAGGAGTTATATAAACACTAAACTTTCATTCAAGTTTTTTTATTGTTAATTATTGAATTTAATATGTTCCTGTTTATAACTGAAAGTCATTGTAAGGTGCGATCTATGTTATTTGGCACACCTGCCTGTATCAAAACTCAACTAATTGCCATCGAAAAAAAAAAACAATAGGAGGCACATTTTTCTAGTGAAGAATTCCGAGATTGAAAAAAAAATGAGTATAATTGGATTAAAACATGAATATTTATTTCGTAACAGGTGTGCTATAGGAAACACTCGAAAGCGGATAAAAGTTCATTATACAAAAAAAAATAAGAAATCCATTTTTTCTTGAAGTTATTATTTTAAACATTTATTTTCTTGTTTGATGTAGTCCTGTTGATGCTGTTGTAAAAGAATTAATGATGAACAGGATTAGATTACTTTCGCCAGTCAGACCTCTTTTGTTTTACTATATCTTGAAATCTATAATTATAATGTTCAGATAGAATGACGGAGGTATCGACTTTCGTCTTTCTTTTTTTATTTGTGAAGACGTCGCTACTTTGGATAAAGTAATTAACTTTTTTTTTTAAATGTTAAACAAATAATTGCCATAATTATTAAGTTTAAGATTTCAAATAAAAAATGAACATACTTTTATTTTGATAATATAAATTAGAAATAAAATCCTGGTGAATTCTTGGTATTTCTTTAAAATCAAAGTAATGAAGATATCTGTGATAATTATAATTCTAGTAAGATTACTTTTAGTAATGCGTCGTGGTGATCTTAGATCTCATCCAAAAAGAGCGGAATAAAAAGAAAGGTTTATAAATTATAAGATAATTATTTCACAGGATCTACTAATAAAAGTCATTTAGTCCTTCGACCATATTAAAAATTAACAAGAGCAGATTATTGAGAACATTTTTAAATTTCTCTTAAAAGTAGTAGGAAATTCGCTTTTGCAAAGATATGTGTATTCTAACAATTATGTGTTTTATAATGAATTTTTCATCAATCGGAGTTGTAGAAACTTTTGTAGTTGTGAGGAAACACAACAGAACCCCGATCATGCAATACTCTGGATGGAATGGAAGCATAAGAGAATTTGGAAGGTGATTTTCTCGCCATATCAATAATCTTCTTATTAAAGTATATTATGTCTAATTAGAGCATCATTGACATGGAAATTATTTAACGCGTATCGCCAAAATGTAACTTTTGTATAGGAGGTGACAAACAGGTTGAGGTTTGTTCAACGAGGTAGTTGAAACAAATATAAAAATGATATGTTTTAAATTTCAGATCAATAATCCTTATACTTTCTAAAAAACAAAATATTATAAAATTGTGAAATTGTGTGGGATTGTATGGGAGTTATTAGAATGGCTGGCGTAATCGAACTTAATTTTTCACATAGAACGATTTTTTCTTTAATAGGTACGGCGGAGGAAATCGATATATTGTATTTCGTGAAATGATGCAGTTTATGTAGGAGGGGGTCAATTTTTTTAAAGTAAAATATAATAATATCAATAAAAACATATTAAGTGTAAAATTTCATAGTTGTAGCCTTGATATTTTCTAAGTAAATATATTTATTGTGATGGTGTGAAACTGTGTTATTTTGTATGGGAGGTGATAGAAGGTGTGGCGGGATGTTATTTGACATTTTTCCGAAATCGGTATTTTTTCATAGTAAAATTAAAAAATCGAAACAACGTTCATTGCGGTCATCAAAAATTAAAAATTTATTATACAATAGCAAGCGGCCGGAATAAAGATAATGTCGTAAAACTGGATTTATTTTAAATACAAATTTACATACAAATACACTGAACAATTTTGATCACAAACATAACAGGACTACGTTTGGGCGTAAAGCCCAATCTTGCGATACTCTAGATGAAAGAGATTTTTTTTTGACTTAAAGAAATTTTGTATGAGGAGTGGTAGAGGGGCGACGGCAATGAATCAATTTTTTCATATCTTGCTAGAATCAAAATATTTTACACAAAATTTAAGCTTAAAAATTGAACAGGCACTAAGAAAATTTGTGTTATGGATTTAGTGAAATGGTGTAGCTTGTATGGGTGGTAAAAGGAGTGAGGAGTTATTGATGATTTTCTCAGAAATAACTATAAGAATCATACATTTGTCATGTCTTAAATTGCAGATCAGTAGTATTCATAGTTTCCAGAAAAATCTACTTTTTGGGTGTTGTGTCATATTGTATGGGAGGGGGTAGAATCAGAGAAGCTAATCGTCTAATTTTTCTCAGCTTGGTAAATTTTATACGAACTATTTAATTTGACTGTCTTAGAGTATTTCATGTAATAGTGCAGTTTATGTGGGAGTTGGTGGAAGGAGAGCGGGGATTCGAATAATTTTTATACCATAGATTAAATTGCTATAAAAATAATATGGTCCAAATTTCAGATCAATCACTTTAATATTTTTCGAGAAAATCCGTTTGTTATCAAATTCCGAAATTGTGTCATTTTGTCGTTCTCGAGCTAGAAAGAACACAGATGGACGGATGGAAGGACAGACGGACGGTCATCCTGTTTTAAGATTTTTGAGTGATAATATGAATTGAAAGGAAAGTTTTCTGGGTTCGTTGGACGAATAATAAAGCGTAACAGTGTAGAAACTGGAAATGTATTTTTTTCAATTCGAAATGCATTGTGAAAACATTGGTCAAACCATGATAATACGAACTTCTATATCATTGATGTTTTACTCCGAGCCGTATTTTTTAGCGTTACAAACTATCTGGAGTATAAATTTGGTATGAATAGGGAATGAATAATCTTTTGAATAGTAGTAAATTGGACATTTGCACTAAATATCAAAAGCAGAATATTATTTTAGATTAGGTGAAGCAGTGAATTTT
Source organism: Chorisops tibialis (assembly GCA_963669355.1). Lineage (NCBI taxonomy): Eukaryota > Metazoa > Arthropoda > Insecta > Diptera > Stratiomyidae > Chorisops > Chorisops tibialis. The sequence continues at coordinate 191,029,745 of OY770262.1, forward strand.
TCAAAATATCTCTTTATTATAAAAATAGTAAAAATGTTTTTGAATCGGTGAATATAAAAAAAATAAGATTATTTTGTAATTGAGTGTTGTTGATAAGGATAGCTTAAGGAAAACAAATTCTTACTATTAAAAATACATTGTGAATAGTTTTTGGATGGGGCACCATTCTCAAAGTTACTTTGTATGTTTCTTCAAATGTCTAAATTTTACAAAATTTTTTTTTTTAGATATTTGAAGCAAGTTGCATTCCTATAACATAGTAAGGAATCTCTGAACTTGAAATCATTTCGAATGCAGAAATTATTGTGATGACATTCAAAACACTATTACTTACATATGTTTCGAATTGTGACTTGTATAATGGTTTCGTTCCATCAAATTTAACTTAAATCGATATTAATTATACATAATTGGCACCTTTTAAGATACCATGAGAACCACAACGCTATTTTTGTCGAAAATTCAGTATTATCGAAACAATGAAAATCGCGTTAATCCGTATCAGGATTCCTTGATTCAAGAAATTGCCATAAAATCTGCTCGAAATTAAAAAGATGGATGTCGATTTGTCCTTTGGCTCATCATTTAGTGAAAGGACGAAACACACCAAATACATATAACAAAAAGAAAACAAGAAATTGATAAGAATTTATAAAAATTTGTATCAACTAGTGTTAAGTCAACGTTTAACGCACAGCTTATCAATAAAGAAGTCGGTTACATCAGCACTCTTATTAACTTCCCTAGATGCGAAATCGGTTCAGTCGTACCATAGTTTGTCTGTAGAAAACATATCCGCAGCAATCTAGGATATCTCGGTAAAAATTTACCAACAGCAAATTGTATTAAACCAAAAAGGGTAGAGGAATCAACTAATCCTGTAATAAATTGATCAGCGAACACTACATCAGTTACTTCACGTGGTCGAGTTATGACATATTTAATAGCTGAAGTCGATCAGTATAAGAAGGATAATGAACTCTGCCGTATCAATTAAAGTCACTTAAAGCTATTCTCACAAATTTACGCTGAATCGATTCAATTAAGGATACTAAACTTGAGAAGCATATTCAAGGTAACATCTAACGAAGGTGTTGTAGAGACTCAATCCAACAAGGGATTGTTAAATTCCTTTGATGTGTGTAGTGAATTCCAAAAAGGTAGGGTGTAGCCTAGTGGGTAGCGTGTTGGTCTATAATGCGAAGGATGGGAGTTCAAATCCCAGTAGACGTATAATTTAAGCACACTACTTGCGTGAGTATATCTTGGCCACCTCAATATGCGATGAAAATTCGTAGGTAGAGGGTTGTGTGAAGGACTAACAACTCTTCAATAAATAATGAAAAAAAAAGATAAAGACGCCTGAAAGTCGGGAGGAGGCCGAGAGTTAAAGTGCCATTGTGTAAGAAGAAGACATCAATGATAAAAGTTGAGCTCTCTTCAACGGAACAGGCACAGTAATCAGCATAACAACCTAATTCAAGCTGTCTTCCATAGGAATTTCGAACAAGGCGAACAAGTTTCTGGAGAGCAAGTGCGAATAAATCACGAAAATCGAAAGGGCTCATATCGGTTTTTCAAAACTTCTCAGGAGACATTCGTTCTTTATCCTCCAAACTGCCATTAATTTTAAAAATTAAAAATCAAAATACTGTCTTAACAACTGCAAAACAAAATTGTTTTCAAAATCTTGACTTGACTTTAATATACCGGAAAATATGTCATCTCAAATTCTTTCGAATAGTGAATAGAGACTTTTGCATGGGAGGTGGTAGAAGTAGAGTGGGAGGTTTGTATTTTTGGTATATGACACCGAACATGGCATGCAAAATGTTTTTTGCTGAATTTAAAGTTTTTAGTTTTCATTATTTTTGAAGAAATTGGTCATAGATTTTCTAAAATTGGGGCATTTGGTAGGAGTGTACGGATCAAAAAATATTTTGTTCGGATTATTAATATTTCTATTTGTATACTTTATACAAAATATCAAGTTAATAACTTTAACAGTTTCGAAGAAAAATAATTTAATTTAAATTTCAAAATTTCGTGAAAGTTGTATGGGAGGGGGTAGAAGGAGTGATGTGAAGATGATAATTATATTAGAAATAAATTGCAATTATAGTGGAATTAATTCTGACAAAATTTCGTCTTTGAAGCTTAACTAGTTTCAATGAAAATCAAAAACATGTATTTTTCAAAATTGTCCATTTGCATGGGTCAATATTCCGTGATATTAATGACATCTATATCATAATACTTCGACCTAAATTTCAAGTCGATATCTTAAATAGTTTCAAAGAAAAATCAATTGCTTAATATTTCGAAATTTCATGAAATTTGAAGGGGTAGAAGGAGTGGGGGATGTAGCCCATTCACGAACTTAAAGTTACTTTTTTGCTAAAAATTACACGCAAAAATGTTTAGCACTATAGCTCAAAGCTTTCGATAGTTATGCTGTAGACAGACGCACAGACGGACAGACAGACAGCCAGACAAATATTTCTATACCCTTGGCGGCTCTGTGCGAGCATTATTTCTTAGCGTTGCAAATGGTAAGGCAAACACAATATACTTTCAGATTTCATCTAGAGTATAATAACTTTTAGACCAGTGATTTGTGCAATAACTTCATTGGCAGTTGAGCGTAAAGCCCAATCGTGCGATACTCTAGATGAAAGAGATTTTTTTTTATTTAAAGAAATTTTTTAGGGGAAGTGGTAGAGGGGGTGACGACATTGAATTAATTTTTTCACATCACGCTGTTATCAAATTGTTTTACACAAAATTTAGGATTCAAAAATTTAATAGGAACTGAGAAAATTAGTGTATTGGATTTAGTGAAATTGTGCAGTTTGTATGGGAGGTGGTAGAAGGAGTTTGCATTTATAAATAAAGTTCTTAGAAATAACTGAAAACATCATTTAATTGACATATTTTAAATTGCAGATCAGTAGCATTCATACTTTTCAGGAAAATCGACTTTTTGTAAAGTTGTTGAAATGTATATAATTGAATGGAAGGGGGTAGAAGGAGTGAAGCTAATCGCCTAATTTTTTGTGGTCTTACTAATAATTCTAAATAATTACTTAATGCATAATTTCAGCTCGACAAATTTCATACGTACTGAGTAAATTTATTTAGAGTATTTCATAAAAAAGTGCAGTTTGTATGGGAGGTGGTGGAAGGAAGGGGACTCAACTAATTTTTATACAGCAGATTGAAATTATTATAAAAGTAATAAATTCCAAATTTCAGATCAATAGCTTTCATGCTTTTTGAAAAAATCCGTTTATTGTCGAATTGCGAAATTGTGTCATTTTGTATGTGAGAGGGTAGAAGGGGTGAAGCTAAATGCCTGATTTTTTTTGGTCTTACTAATAATTCTAAATAAATATTTAGTGCACAATTTCAGTACGCTAAATTTTATACGCACTAAGTAAATTGGCTTAGAGTATTTCATGAAAAAGTACAGTTTGTATGGGAGACGGTAGAAGGAGGCAGAGGATACGCATAATTTTTATATTGTATATTGATATCAATATGAAAGTAATATGTTCCAAATTTCAGACCAATAGCTTTCATACTTTTCGAGCATATCCGGTTATTGCCAAATTGCGCAATTGTGTCATTTTGTATGGGAGGGGGTAGAAGGGGTTGAGCGATTTAGCCCATTCACGAACTTGTAATTACTTTTTTATCACACGTGTACAAAATTTGAACTTTCTAGATCAACGCGTTCTCAAGCTAGAGATGACACTGACGGACAGACGGACGGACGGACGGACATCCGGTTTTGAGAGTTTTGAGTGATTATATGAACTTCTGTATCTTCATTTTTTTCTCCGACCCTTATTTCTTAGCGTTACAAACTTTGTGGCAAACTTATAATACTCTTAGATTTCTTCTAGAGTATAAAAACATAACAGGGCTATGATTGCGCGTAGGGCCCAATCTTACGACAATCTCTAGATGAAATAGAAATTTTTCTATTGGGAGTGGTAGAAGCGGTGATAGCATTGAACTAATTTTTTTCTATCATGCTAGAGTAGCTATGAAAATGTTTTATACAAAATGTAAACTCCAGAAATTGAGTACGTACTGAGAAAATTAGTGTATTCGATTTAGGGAAATTATGCAGTTTGTATGGGGTGGTATAGGGAGTGGGAAGATTTTTGTGATTTTTCAAAGATAACTATGAATATCATAAAATGGGCATCTATTGGATTTCGGGCTAGAAACATTCATACTTTTCAAGAAAATCGATTTTTTATTAAGTTGAGAAATTATGTCATATTGTATGTGAGGGGGTAGAAGCAGTAAAGTTAATCAGTTAATTTTTTCTGATCTTAATGATTATGTATTTAGTACAAAATTTGAGCTCGACATATGTTATACGTAATGAGAAAATCGGTTTAGAGTGTTTCATGAAACAATGCAGTTTATATGGGAGGTGGTGGAAGGAGTGGAGGGATTAAAATAATTTTTATTCAACATATGCATCATATTTATGATGAAAATAATATATTCCAAGTTTCAAATCATTAGCTTTGATAGTTTCCAAGAAAATTGGATTATTGTAAATGATTGAAATTGAGTTATTTTGTATGGGAGAGGGTAGAAGGAGTGGAGCGATTAGGCCCGTTCACAATCTTGACCTTAATTTTATTTTATTAAAAACGACGTGTACAAAATTTCAGCTTTCTAGCTGAATGCGTTCTCGAGCTACATATCGAAAGGACGGACGGACGGACACCTTGTTTTGAGATTTTTGACAGCAAATATTTCTGTACCCTTGGCGACTCTGTGCAAGCATTATTTCTTGGTGTTACAAACTTTAGAGCAAACTTATAATACTCTCAGATTTCATCTAGAATATAAACATAACAAGATTACGATTGGGCGTAAAGCTCTAGATGGAAGACAACATTTTTAATTTTAAGAAATTTCGTATGCGGAGTGGTAGAAGAGGTGATGTTATATTGGATTTGTGAAATGGTGCAATTTGTATGGGAGGTGATAGATGGAGTGGAGAGTTCTTAATGACTTTTTTCGGAAATAACTACAAAAATCATGCATTTGATATGTTTTAAATTGCAGATCAATAACATTCATACTTCTCGGGAAAATCTACTTTTAGTAATGTGGCGGAATTGTGTCATATTGTATGGGAGGGGGTAGAAGGAGTGAAGCTAATAGTATATATTTTTTCCGGGCTTACTAAAAATTCTAAATAAATGTTTATTGCTCAATTTCAGCAATATGAATGTTATACATACTGAATAAATTGGTTTGTAGTATTTCATAAAAATGTAGTTTGTATTGGAGGGGATAGAAGGAAATTCGAATGATTTTTATAAAATCGATTGAAATTATTATAGCGATGATATATTCCAAACTTCAGATCAATACTTTTAGAGAAAATCCATTTATTTTCAGATTCCGAAATTTTGTCATTTTAAATGGAAGGTGTTAGAAGGGGTGGAGTGGTTTGGCCCTTTCTCGAATTTCTCGTAACTTTTTTGTTAAAAACAACGTGTACAAAATTTTAACGTTCTAGCTCAATGCTTTCTCGAGCTAGAGTGGACACGGACGAGCAGACGGACAGACGGACATCCGGTTTTGAAATGTTTAAGTAATAATATTAATAACATTTTTCATTGCACGAATTCAGACAATTTTAAAAATGATGAATTTTGAATACAAGTCAATTGTTTTATTTTATAAAATAAAATATATATAAATCGATAACGAATTATTGGTTCTATCGACTGTCAAGAATAAATTTTAGTTTCTTACTTCTTGTTAATTAAATTCTTGGCGATTATTCCTGTTTCATATTAAAAGTTGATGTTTTATTGATATAAAAAAAAATTGTTGTTCAATAAATTTTTGCAATCAACTCGATTTAAAGATATTATAATGGCATATCGAATTCTCGTGGCAACTTTTATTGGGATCAAGTCCCAGTAATCCAGCTATTTAGTGTCTATTGCACCATTTCGCAGTTCCAAATTATTTCATCTTCAATAGAAACGGTTATTTCGGACTGATCACTTCTTAATTTTAAAAGTGCAAAATTTAGCAAATAAAAACTTAAGAGGGCAACATATAATCTTAAGTAATATAATAAACAATAATGTGAGTACTTGAGAAGCGAAATTACGGCCTCAGCACTAGTTTTATTACCACTCAATTTAAATTTAGAAATTCATCTACCTTTTTTGAAAATTAGGATTTTCTGGAATTCCCAATTTTTGTTCTATTTATTTTCAATATCATTATGGCAGTGCATTAAAAAAATATTCATAAATTAAAATCGATCGATTAAATTAAACTGTACAAGAGAGTAATCAAAAGAAAACCCAAAGCGATTCACCTGCTGCGCAGCAAGTTTACAACGTGTGTTCTCGTAGCCCATTTTTAATATTTTCAATAAATTTGGATTTGAACGATTTTCCATCATAAATTAATCCATTTTCGATAAAAGCTCTATTGATTGGCCCTATATAGAATGAAAATTTCATATCATTTTTAGCAGATTATATCTTTTCTATAGACTCATCTTACTTTCACTATGTTTTCGGAAATAACCTTCATTATTTTCACAGTCTTGATTTTTTTTTCTGCTGTTCATTGTTTTCATTTTAATGTTTGCATCGAGTGTAAATTAATGCAATTATACGGTAATAATTTGTAATTATTTATTATTGCAGTTGCGGTGATGAAGGAAACAAAAAAGTGGCTCGGAATTTTTTAACACGTTTTAAAGACGAAATTTTCACAAAAAGTAATTTTTGTGCAATAACCTTTTGAATTGTTTAGCTATTAAAACTGTAATTTCCATAATAATTTTTCAAAAAAAAAAACCATATATGAATTTATTTAAAGCTTTCATTAAAGTATCATTATAAACTTGTTAATAAATTTTATTAGGCCGAATTAAATTTCTCAATTTTCCGATAATCAGATCATTAAAATAATACTTTTTTTCAAGTATTTACATTGATTTATTTGTATTGATTTAAACCTACTTAATTCAATTTATTTTCATTTAGAAAGTATTTAAACCAAAAAAAAATAGTTTTTTACCTTTCAACTTAATTTCTTATAGCTTATAAACCAAACTCTATTTTGCGTAAATCACTTTTCTCGGTACAATCAATTTTATTGGAAGGAAACACAATAGGAACATAGCAAAAATGCTTTCACATAATAATGGCAAATTTCTACACCAGTTAACGGTTTAATTACAATCTCGAAAAATAATTCACATGAGCTGGCCTACATAATGCATTGGCCGTATCTGATAGATAGCATCTTAAGCGCAGCGCATCAGCACAAACAACACTATCATTCGAAAGATGAACAGAAAGTACAATACCGTGGAACTACACTGTCGACACCTTAAAAAAGTCTGTTGCACTTCTTGAACTAAGATTGAGGTTGATTCAATCGCCGAGAGTAATTTGCCAAAAGCATAAGACACCAAACGAGTGAAATAAATAATTAACAACACTGCACAAAATTGCACATGATTATCTTAGAGTACACGCACTTAAAAAAGGACAGATAGGTAAGTTCTATGCACATCAGTTAGTAGACGCGGTAAGATTTATTACGTAAATCACTTAGAAGATACGACGAAGAACAAGAATGTTAAAGGTGCTATAAAAGAACTTGGCGCGCTAATACTGGGGCACGGAACCGACAACTCACGCGTCCATCAAGGTCGCTGTCGAGGAACTGAATGCATTGGGACGAGCCGAAGAAACTTTTTTCCCATCAGTCGCGACTAGAAATGAAGAAGATACCTCCACAGCCACTGTAATAGGTAAGAAGACACGGTGAAGACAAGCTAGCATTAAAGACGTAGCAGAAGTAGCAGCAGCAGCAGAAATAACAACAACAACGATGAGCAAAAGAGGTGGAGGAAACTAGCAGACAAGACCCATCCGACGGCCAAAGAAACTCCACCTGAGCATAGAAAGCATTATGCTTCGTATCTGATCGGAAGAAATTTTGTTGGTGCAAAGAGCACTTTGGCGAATAATTTTAAACTACTACGTATGGAAATTGAACAGAATCTGCAAAGTGGTTGCGTTCAATCCTACCACCTGATGATTTGACTGCCTCTGCAAAGTTGAACGATGTCAGAACTGATCGGCATATGCCACTACTTCCCGGTGGTCTTCGGCCCTTTTTCTCGACGAAGCACAGAAATCATCCAACATTCTATGCAGAACACTGCAGGGTGAATGGTTCGAGGATTCAATTCTAAGGTGAAAAGAAAATAATGGTCCTAAAGATAAATTAGACATCAAAGAGGCGGAATTCTACGAATGCTGAATGCATTTTTACTGCACGTTCAGTAACATGCGCCGACTGTTGCCTAATCCCAATGTCAAAGACTGGAGGATGGGTCCCGAGACGCCTGAGGTCTAGGAAATGCAAGAAAGAAGATGCTCATGTGTGCTTAATTATAATGTGCGATACTAAGCTCAATATCATACTGGGAAACCAGTAACCTCCTCTTTGCATATAGGAGTCATCTAAAGTACTAACTGTAAGGACAGAGACAGGAAAATCGTTACTTTAACTGCTAGCTAGCTACCTGCAGTCACTACTCTGCATTAGCTACATTTTGTATTGACTTCTTTAAGAACTGTCTAGTGTCTAGTGCTCGTGAAATAAAGTCTAAGATTGACTCGATTGGGTGTTTTTTTCTTTATAAAAATTATGCTGTAATACCGGTGGTGTTGATGAGGAAATTGTCGAGTAAGCATGCTGGAAGTATTGGGGCTGTCGCCGCGCTTAATTCAGTACTATTAGCTGTTTACAAGCGTTGGCGCATTGGACGTTATTTACGGTTCTTAATTCAATATGTTTGAGCAATTATATAGGATGGAAATTAGTAGTAATATCGGTGTCCTCTTATAATAATTGGAGGCGCTGATTTATCGTTATAAAGCAGCTCACTTAGTTGCATTAACTAAAGAAGCTGTTATAATGCGATGCTTTAGCAATATTACGGCTTGCGTGGTTCTAAAGTTAGAGATCTGTATTTTGCATATTGATTAAATTATGATCTTATCATTTGTGAACGCATGACCCTTTTTTGCGGAAGAGCAGCAGCATTCTTGCGATGGAAGACAGGAAAGAATGACGGACAATGCGGATGCGAAGTGCAGCAAATGATGGCGCGCAGCAATAGACAGACGTGAAGAAGAGATGCAAGTGATGTAGAATGTTGGTGACCCAAGGTGAAATTGAAGTAACGAGTTCAAGGAAACTGTGGCTGAAAGGCTGCAGGCATGATCGGAAACACATGAAATTTGTAATCAAATGCTTGTGTAATGCCGTGGTATATTACCCAGTGTTGAAATCAGGTTCTACCAAGGAAGCATTACTCTTCCACGGGAAGGGCTGACTATAGCGCGCTTAAATCCGGACAAATTTAAGATATCTTTAGAGTAAATTCTATTCGCTAAAAACATAAAAACGAAAATTAAACCGTTTTACGTATCAGTTGCGTGACCTTCTGGATGTTAAGAGAGATCCCAATTCGCACGAAGCTGCGAGTGTTTGACGCATGCGTCTAATCCGTCTTGTTAGATGTTTGTGCTTAATGTAAAGTGAACGTTCGACTTAATAAAAAACTGCTCGCTAACTTTTGTGAACCAATGTTTCAGACGCATTTTAGGGATATTCTGGCCAGAAGTGATCTCTAATGACAAGATTTGGAGCATAATCCATCAAACTAAAATAGGCACTGAAATTCAAATGCGGAAATGGCGGTGGATCGGTCATGCCTTAAGGAAACCACAGAAAACTTCGCAAGACAAGCTCCTCAAGCAAGACGTTGGGTTGGTCGACTATGTAGCACACAGAATCATCGCCCTATAGCCATTACCACAGTTCTTTCAAAGTAATAACCGCTGCCAATCGCAAGATAGTCAAGTCTTGTAGCCAATTTAAATTTCGCTCGGGACGTTTTTCAGGCGATCTCTTGGTCTATCAGACCTAGTGTTGGAATTCCTGCATCCACACACATCCACACATCCACATGCTCTTGACATTGCGAAAGCGTTGAACGAAATTGAGGTGATATGCCAAAAGGGCGGAAATTTTGAATAACCTTTTCAAGGCTCAGGTAAAATATACAAAGTCCTTTTTTCGAATCGTCAATGGAAAACAATTGATTTTTGCAATCATCGAGAGTTGATGAATTGTAATCCAAAATTCCAAATGATTATGGCTTAACACCTACATTTTGAGGCTTCCGTGGCATAGTGGGCAGCGTGCTTGCTTTTCAGTCAATAGGTCGTTGGTTCGATTCCCACTCCAGACGTGATTTTTTTAAGCACGAATTTTTCAGTTGCTACTGGCGATGAAAAATTATTCGAAATAAAATGGGCAAACGGTGTAAATTGAAACAGTTCCACTTCAAGAAGGCCTAGGTGCAGATACTCAGTAGATGGATTCTGTTCGCTTTCTATTATTCAGTCCTCCATAACATCTGCAAATATTTGTCAGTAGCAGCCAGTACAGCTGAAAAATATATATCAGCTTCTCCACTCGTTACGGTCGTTCTCACTCCTCTTCCCCTACCTTCCTAATCCCATTCCTTCCCTCCATGACTGTGTCTGTACATTGCACATAAAGGCCGAAATTGCTTAAGAACACAGATCATTCCATAGAAAAAAAAACCGAATCGCATTAAATTTTTTCCCATTTTTATTTACATGTGTTAATAACACATGATTCATATTATGATTTGATCTTGACTTAATTATTCCACCATAAAATAATTAGGCATACTTATCAATTTCAGCTTAATTCTATCATTTGAATTCTTTGGGATTGTTTAAAATTTTCAAAATATTATACTATTTCCCATCAATCGTTGCAACCTTAATAGTTATGTTTCGCCACGTACATGCAAGGTGCCATACTATTAAATTAATCCAGTCGGCACATTTAACAAATAGTCTGGCGTATCTAATAAATGTTTTCGAACCTCGAATCAAAATTGGAAAAGTCTTAAATTAGTATCACTTAGCACTGTGAAGGCCAATAGGGCGTGCATAAAATCCGCTAAATGCTCATATTAGATACTTTTATTATACGGATAATGCAATGCGCTGAAGGAAATATTTACGTGCTCGCTCCATCTAGGGAAATGTATGAATTTATTCAACTCTGGAGATAGTCAAAGCCTGTTGGATGTTATGAACCCATGTAAAATGCTAAGGTATGGTATATACAAATTAGATAGATTTAAAACACCTGTAGCAATAAGTATCTGCAGAATATTTATGAACTTACTAACGGAAAAAAAACTTGATCCACTTTAAATTTTGCGCACAGTAATTTTTTCTGTGTAGCAATAATGTACGTATATGTGTACATTTCTCAGAATGTAGATTAGAAGAAATTGATAGTGTTCTAACTCTTGAGTAATAAACTCATAACATTATTGGATTGGATTAGAATCTTCAAGCACAGTTACCGACTTTTTTGCATCAACTTGATAGCTAAATATTTTTTTCTTTCATTTACAATATCAGCACAAAGCTCGTAAAAGGGCATACAGAAGACAGCGAATGCTGAAAAAAAATCTCTTATAAATATCTAAGCTGTAACTAGTTAAACTACCGTGAAACCTGATAGTCCAGTGATGTCTGCAAAACTCTTTTTAAGAGTTTAAGATGCAATTGTCGGTATACGCACAGTAAGTGCAAAATAATAACAGAAATCTTGTTCCTTGATCTGATTTTTAGTTTCGGATTGAAGCGGCTTCATAGCACGCGAAGAATCTGCATAAAATGGGCATGGAGACTACTCAAACCTGCAAGTTTCCTATTTTGCTATGATGCATGCATACCTACCTCTTGGACATTCAGTTATCAGATTCCTTCACATTTGCAGAAAAAAAAACGATTTCTTGGAATTTTCTAATGGCACTCGGTGTATAAGTTATGTACTTCAGGAGTCGTTAAGATATCGTCTAAACATATTATGTTTTTCTTCTTATGATGATGACTACTTTCGAATTTAGTAAGTCTTTTATAATCAATATAATTAAACTTATGTTTATACGTGGATGGTACATTGAGCTTCAATTTAGCCGACGTAAGATCATAAAAACATCGTCACTAAATTGAACTGTACAAGTGATGAAGGCATTGGATTGTATCTTACACTAATACGGCACAAGAAATCCTGATACTTCATACTGAATAGTTTAGACGTAAATAAATTCCCAATATCAACAAATCAAAACGACTTTTATGTACAGATGATTTGCAAAAAATTCGGCGATTAGATAAGAGTTACACATGAAGAAATTCAACAGCATTTCCTTTAGAATTTTCCCCTGATTTTCTTATTTCTTTTTCTTTTCACTGCCTTGTTTAATTTTGGAAAATATCATTAATGATTCGCTTTAAAATTTCATACCGAAAAATGGGATTTCCAACCATGTACAGGAAACCCGACTGTAAGGCGGTTAACTTCTACTTTTACAATGACACTACAGCCCAAATTGGACCTCGGCCTCCTGACCTTCAGGTTCCTTTATAATTTTCATTACTTATTGTTAGTCCTTCGCACAACCCTCTGCCTATGAATTTCTCATTTTCATAGATTGAGGTGACTAAGGTCTACCGAAGTAGGCAGCGTGCTGGAATTATATATACGTCGATCGGGATTTGAACTCACGACCTCCGCATCATAGACCAACACGCTACCCACTAGGCCACACCCTAGAATTATAGCGCGGTTAACTGATACCGCGTTATAAGAAAATCAAAATTACAAATTATAAATCATATCAATCCATACTGTCCGCCAGATCTGCAATTCTATAATGGCACTACAGCCCAAATCGAACCTTGGCCTCCTCACCTTCAGGTTCCTTAACGTTTTTACATTACTTATTGTGGAAGGGTTGTTAGACCTTCGTACAACCGTCATATCAGATATACCATATTAGTTTCCCAAATGCATAGTCCCATTTAAATATCAATGGTCCTTGACGACAGAAGCACCCCAAGTCACGGTATTATGAAGTGATACTCAAGATGAAATGAGAAAGAGTTTAGTGTACCGGAAAATGTAATGTCATCTCAAATTCTTTTGAATGATGAATAGTGACTTTTATATAAAATGAGAGGGGAGGTTTGTAATCCTTGTACATAGCACCGAATATGGTTTGCAAAATGTTTTGCTCTGAATTTAAAGTTTCTAGCTTTCATAATTTTGAAGGAAATTGGATATTGTTTTTCTTAAATCGAGGGATTTGCACGGGAGGTGCCAGAGGAAGTGAAAGGTTTCGGAATCTATTCCTTGCCCCAATTTCAAAGTCGATGACTCTCAAATGTTCGAAGGACAATATAGAAATTTGATGGGACGTGAAGCGAAGTTGATATTTTTCTTAACATGTATAGCAATTATTAAGGGAGAAATTCTAGTAAAATTTTGAGTTATTGGGAGTACAAATATCAAACCAGCCGTTTTTTTTCAAAATTTAAGCCTTTATTGTGCAAAAATGGTTAAATATTCATTATTTAAAGAAATGCCACTTTTTCCCATCTTTCTGGCAGCAAACGGATTCCGCGTCGTAACAATTGCTCTTCTTTTGAGCCGATCCACGAATGAATCCAACTTTTGGCTTCTTTGTGAGAATGGAAGTGCTGCTCAGCCAGGCCACGCGTCATCGATCGGAATAGAGGATAGCCAGAAGGGGTGATGTCTGGAAAATACAGCGGGTGGGGTAGGAGTGTTTCCATGTAGGTTTTTACAACGTGAGTAATATGTGGCCGAGCGTTGTCGTGCAGCAAAATCACTTTGTCGTGTCTTTCTTAGTGCTGTGGGCATTTCTCCTTCAATGCTCGGTTTAAACGCATCAATTGTGTCCTCTCTTCCCCCGCCACGCGGTCCTTGATGTCGAAATCACCGCTCTTGAAGTGTTGATACCAACTCACGATACGTTCTTCCACTAATAACACCCTCATCATAAGTTTTAATAATCATTCGGCACGCCTCAGCCGTAGATTTTTTTGAATTGAAGGCAAAAAGCAGAACTTCCTGCAAATGACGCTTATTTGGCTTATACTTCGATATATACGCACTTAAAAAAGCATATGACGCCGATAAAACTTCACAAATCTAATGATGAGGAGTTGGACAGATGCCTATGTTTACCATGTGATGTTTCTGATCCGCCATTGGTGACCAGCATTTACTGCGGGTGCCATCTATTGGGAAACGGTGGGTTTCCCGACAATAATTTTCTAGTTTTAATGAAAATCAATATAATGCATTTGTCAAAATTATGCATTTCTTTGAAAGGGGGTAGAAGGAGTATAAGATCATAACAAGCAAATTTAACATTGATATTTTCATTGTTATACTTTGGTTAAAATTTGAAATTGATAGCTTTTGGCGGTTTTGAAGAAAAACTATTTAATTGAAACAATGAAATTTCATGAAATGTGTATGGAAGGGGGTAGTAGGGGTGAGGTGAAGTTGATGATTTTTTAAAAATTGGTTGCAGTTGCCATACAATTAATTCTGGCAAAAATTCTTCCTTTTAACTTTGTTAGCTGCATCGAAAATCGAATAAATGCATTTTTGAAAATGGTGCATTTGTATGGGAGGTCGTAGAAGGAATAAGGGGATCGGGCAATTATTTTTATATTCATATCGTTATCAATCAATCAAATTCCTGTTAAGACCCCCTATAGGGGCATGGGACAGAAAAAACTTTCTTCCACAAGGCACGATCCTGAGCATCGGCCTTAAGCTGTTGCTAGGACTGGTTTATTCCTCTGGCCTCCTGCTCAACTACTCGCTTCCATGTGTTACATGGTCAACCAACCCGACGTCGTCCTTGAGGACTATAATCCAGAGTCTGTTTGGCGATGTTTCACTCTGGTTTCCTCAAAGTATGACCGATCCACTGCCACTTCTGCCTTTAAGTCTTGATACCTATTTTAGTGTGGCCAGTTGTACTCCAAAGTTCGTCGTTGGAGATCACTTCTCGCCAGAATATTCCTAAAATGCGTCAGAGACATTGGTTCACAAAAGTCTGCAGTTTCTTGGTGAGTCGAACGGTCATTTTCCACGTAGTACAACCATATAATAACACGGATTTAACGCATACGTCAAAAACTCGCAGCTTCGTGCGAACGGACATCTCTTTTAACCACCAGAAAGGAGAAAGGATACCGATGGCCTGACGAGCTTTATTTTGACGAGCCTCAATATCTCTTTCGGCTCCGCCGTCCATGCTGACAATGCTTCCGAGATAACAAAAATCTTGCACCTCTTCCACATCTTGTCCATTAATAACAATCAGTGAGATTGTGTTTGAACCCATGTGCATGTACTTCATTTTACGCACATTTATTTTCAGTCCCGCCTCCTTGCATTTAGAATGCGAACATTTGACTCTAAGTCCGAACGGTTATGTGCAAGCAAACACACGTCATCAGCATAATCAAGGTGACTTAAGATGTTAAATAGTCCCCATTGAAGACCTTTACCTTCCCCACCTTCCAGTGCAGCTTTCAAGATGTCATTTATTACCACCAGAAACAGGGCTTGTGATAATATGCAGCCTTGTCTGACACCCGTTCGCACAGGGAAGTTCTCCTCTATGCAAGACACGACACCTTGCATCTTCGTAGAATTTTTTAATCATTGCTATAACCTTATCTGGAATACCTCTCCTACGCAAAGCATTCTATATGTAATCTCGCTTAACGCTTTCGAAAGCTTTCTCTAAGTCCACAAACAAGAGATGTCGAACCCATTTCGTTTGACTGCTCCAATATTATCCGTAGGGTAGTTGTGTGGTCGGTACAAGACGACCTTTTACGGAATCCAGCCTGATAAACTTCGAGTGTGCTCTCTACAATAACACTGATCCTATTGAGAATTACCTTAGCCATGATTTTCGATAGGCAGTAAGTAGACATATACCACGCCAATTGCCACAATCCCGAAGTTCGTTATCGTTATACTTTTACCTAAATTTCAAGTCGATAGCACAAAAAGTTTTTGAGAAAAATCAATTTTTTTAAATTTCGAAATTTCATGAAATTTTTATGGGAAGCGGTAGAAGGAGTTGGGTGATGTACCCATTCACAAAATTAAAGTTTCCTTTTTGCCTAAAATGACTTAAAACAAATTTCAGCACACGTGCTCAATGTTCGAGAGTTAAGTTTTGGATGGACGGACAGACGGATTGATGGACAGACAGACAGACGGTCGCTTGGAATCGAGGTTTGAGCAATAACAATTCTTTTAGGCATAATTTCTGAAAAGTTATTGTTTTTGAAAATTATTGAATCTTCAAACTTGAAGTGCTGAAAAGTTTCCTTTACAAGTGCAAAAATTATAAACTTTTACAAATGTCGCTATTCAAAATTCTAAGGATTTTAAGATGACATATTTATTAGTGTGTTTAGGTTGACTCAATTTTATTTATCGCATGATTGGGTTATACACTCAATCAAAATTCTTTTGTCCATTTTAAATTTTGACATTTCCAAAGCCCATTTTTCAAAGTGAACACCATGTACCATGTATGTAGATAATCTCCACTAGCAATAGTACTGTGTCCATTTATGTAAATCGATTAATTCAAAAATTGAGACTAGTACGCGTTCTGAAATTTTCTGTCATGACATTACAGTCTTTCAATCAGATATCTTGAATTCAGATGGAAGGTAAGAGAAATCAGAATTGGTGTATAGAACACCAGCACCAGGCTCTGACTTCATGCATTTGTAGATTAGATCTAAGGCTGTTAAACAGTTTAAAAATATATTGAATTGCACTGCTATAGGAACTCTAGGTAAGAAACTATAGTTTTCGAACTAGTAAAATTTAAGATAATAACGTTTAAATTCGGACGAGCCAGGTACGATAGCATCAGACTCCTGCAATATTACTGCCGACAACGCGATAGCATTATCTCCTATTAAATCAATCGGACAAGGTATTCATAAGACAATCATAGCCATAGTATGAGAAATTTTACCTGATCTGATGATTAATTTTTATCACAAAATCAACATTATAAGTTTACATTGCATCTTTTATAAAATAATCTATGTGGTTCTAACCTTGAACTGAAATAATTTTATCGACATTATTGTGTTAAACGTGATAGTTCTAGCCGCGTAATAGGCAGATATGCCTGGGAGACGCTTGTACATATATGTTTTCAGTAATAGCTGAATTGAAATCTAGAAGAACCTATCGACGCTTTTTTTCTAAGGGCCCGACATTAGTAATCATTACATAATTTAGCACGACACGTTAAAACTAAAAGGCAGAGAAGGTTCTATCAGCAAAACCTAAATCATGAATACTTAGTTGATTTTTTGGGTGTATCACAGTGCAATGTCGAATATATTTGTTCGTAAATGGATTTTCAAATATAGGTATGTATGCTATTCTGTTGAGAAGGAGATAACCTATTTACAGATTTAGATAATTCCTTTTAAATTATAATATATTCGGTTTTTTTTTGAGGTGAAATCAACTCCAGTTCAAATTGTGCTAATTAAATAATTCGATAAAAATGAGATCTTTTGATTAAATTAAAATAAATTATAACTTCAAGGTTTAACTTTTTCTAAAATATTTGTATCTATTTTTTTTTGTATATATAAATATTCTATCACTGTTATATGTGGGTCAATATTTAGTTTTAGTTTCTTTGGGTACAGAATAGAAACCACATAGAACGATAGCCAAGGGACTACTTGTATTCGATCGTTATAAAATTCAGGCAGCTAACACACTAGATTTTTGATAGTTATACTCTAGATGGAATCTGAGAGTATTATAAGTTTGCTCTAAAGTTTGTAACGCCAAGAAATAAGGCTCGAAGAAAAAAATGAATGATACAGACGTTAATATTATCACTCAAAAATCTCAAAACCGGATGTCCGTCCGTCCGTCCGTCTGTGCGCTCTCTAGAAAGAGAACGCGTTGAGCTAGATAATTCAAATTTTGTACACGTCGTTTTTGACAAAAAAGTAAGGTCAAGTTCGTGAACGGGCCAAATCGCTCCACCTCTTCTACCCCCTCCCATACAAAATGACACAATTGCGCAATTTGACAATTAACGGATTTGCTCGAAAAGTATAATTGGCCTGAAATTTAGAATATATTACGTCTATGATAATATCAATCTACCGTATAAAAATTATGCGTGTGCCCCCCTCCTTCTACCACCTCCCATACAAACTGTTCTTGTCATGAATTACTCTAAGATAATTTACTCAGTGCGTATAAAATTTCGCGGGCTGAAATTGTGGACCAAATATTTATTTCAAATTTTTAGTAAGACTAAAAAAAATTAGACGATTAGCTTCACCCCTTCTACCCCCTCCCATACAAAATGACACAATTTCGCAATTTGACAATAAATGGATTTACTCGAAAAGTATTAAAGGTATTAGTCTGTATTTTGGGATATATTACTTTCATAATGATTTAAATTTACAGTAGAAAAATTATTTGCGTCCTCCTTCTCCTTCCACCCCCTCCCATACAAACTACACTTTTTCATGAAATGCTCTAAGACGATTTTCTCAGAACATATAACATTTATAGAGCTCACATTTTGTAATAAATACTTAATTAGTATTGTCACTAAGATCAAAAAAAAAATATTTGATTACCTTCACTGCTTCTACCCCCTCCCATACAATAAGACACAGTTTCACAAAAAATCGATTTTCTTGAAAAGTATGAATGTTACTGGTCTAAAATTTAAGGGATGTCAATTTTATAATATTCCCAGTTATTTCTTAAAAAGTCACTAAAATCCCCCCACTCTTTCTACCACCTCCCATACAATCTGCACATTTTCACTAAATCTAACTCACTAATTTTTCTCCCATTCCCATGTTATGTTTTTTAGTTAAACACTATTGAACTGGAGCAAAAATGAACTTCGAAACGCTGTTCTACATCTCTCTACTGCGCAAATCAAAACACAACCTATTCATTTCACGTACTTCCTGGTTATCTCGATATTTAACTCGTGACATTACTAAATATATTTATCGCTAATATTATGCAAATTAAAGAAATTACTTAAAATCTGCAACTATTTTCGAATAAAATGCAGTGAAAAGATTAACTCGTGAGGCAGCTTTGTTCGGAAAATCAAATATTGACCCATGTATACAAAAGATACTCGTTTATAAATCTTAATTTGACCCCTTACTTCCTAATTGCTTCTAACCGAAATTAATTCGCTTCATTAGAAATTACTGAGAATTTTCGTAAGACCACCAGCCGATGAGCCTTCAACCTTTCACCTTGGGATCGTAATCCCAGTGCGCGAGAGTTTCAGTATTAATAAATCAATCGCTTGGTACTTGCTGCTTTATAAGCGATAAAGTAGCCCGATCATCCGGTGGCATCATGCTAATTGTTTCGTATCGGACGAAGATACATCGAAAGTAAAACAGTGAAATTTTGAAAAGTAATGTTGGGCATGGTTGGCGTTAATCGCATGAAAATAGCACTACGCAAAGTTAGTTACTAAGGGTCGGTTTCACAGTCGAAATTTAAATGGTTCAAAATACTGCTTAAGCGTTGGAAATACGCAATTTAACTTCCAAATCTTCGGCTTAAACGTCGACTGTGAAACCGGCCCTAAGACTTCCGCTCGACCGATATCAGCTCCGTTTCGAGTACGCCGCTTCTCCACGATTTAACGATTAATCAAATCAATCGAGTTACTGACAGATGATAAATTGCCATCAAACAAGCCATAAATCATCGAGACATCATCAGGAGATGTGAATAATTAGCGTCTGCTGTGGCACTTGTGTCAATTTGGCGCGGGCCGCAGTATGAATTTTCAATAATTGATCTAGCGATCGGCCGAGCCATTGGGCTTTTAGATACGCCGATCAGTTCAGTCTCGGACTTGTGTGATATCTTCACTTCATCCAAACATTTGATCTCGACTTTCTCAACAATAAAGAAGTTTGCGATGATGTAAGTAATTGGATCCGTGGCAAATCTCATTTTTCACAATTAAGCTTCTGCTAGCATAGCGACTTTGTTTGACGAGGTGTCGTGTTTTTATGTGCTGTTGCAACGATTATGTTCTCAGTGTTTTAATATTTAATGTACGAACCGTGCATGTAATCGATGTAATTCGACGATTATGGCGTTATGACATGGGAACGGAACACTATCAGCAAAACGATTTTATTAGACAAGATGAAAGAACTGTCGAAATTTTATTGCAATTTTCTAGGCAATAGGCTTTAGCAAAAACTCCGTACATTATAAGAATTGCTATGGTCGAAATATTACCTGCTAGAAAACAACTGCTAACACGGATAGTTTTATGTTAGTTTGAATTAATCTCTGGTTCTAGTGTAAAACATGAAAATGTGCGAAATTCTTCTTAAGAATTTTTTTCATTCGATTTCGGAAATTCTCAACATAGAGCATAAAAAATTCGCTCTACCCACATCATTGCATTAACATACTATTATAATTGACTGAGGGTACCAGTTCATCGGACTATGGTATTTTATAAAAAAGAGGATATCATAGTATAACTAAAAGCTATTTAAAAGAATTTTCAGATAAATGAGGGGAGACTCGTTCTAGGAGATTCTGATATAATAAAGAGGTGTCAACCGTCATTAAAACTTCAATTAAGTGGCCAACGAACGAAGTTTGTTCGACAAGCCACGAAAGCGCTGGGACGACTCTTTTGAGGCAAACTCAAATCACTACTTTGATTTGCAAACTGGAGAATAAAATCACGAGAAGGGTATACAGTATACAGGACTCGTACAACAATTCTGAGTACTGATATATATACTAGATATTTGTATCAGTATTAAACTTTGGTATATGCACTTCAGGAACTATCATCTCTCAACCCGATGTCAACCAACGAACGCCCGACCTGAGGCAGAACTACCGCGATGCTCATATACAGCTTAAAAAGGCTGTTAGACGCGACAAGAGAAAGACTATTGAAGATCTGGCCAACAAGGCACCTTGGGGATATGGGTTCACTATTAAAATCATGAAACAGTTGACGACCAGGAATTTCACCGCCAACCACCTGTTGAGAGATGTTAACGGAACTCTCCTTAATATGATTGAACACTAGTTGCGGCGATGGAAGGAATACTTCTCTGATATTTTAAACATCTTTTCAGAAACAGAACAACTACCAAACATCCAACCGCAACAATCCTCTATTAGGGACGATCCCCCAGATAAGGAAGAGATAGCTTCCGCGATTCGGTCAATGGCGGGAAGTAAAGCTCCAGGTATAGACGGACTACCAACCGAACTTCTCAAAGCGGTTCCGGAAATAGCAGCCGATATACTCCTCCCACTCTTTACTGAGGTGTGGAATGAAGGAAGATATCCGACTGAATGGAAGGAAGGCGTCATTGTGAAAATTCCGAAGAGGGGCGATCTTCGAGATTGTGGTAATTGGCGTGGTATATGTCTACTTACTGCCTTATCAAAAATTATGGCTAAGGTAATTCTTAATAGGATTAGTGATGAAGCTTATCAGGCTGGATTCCGTAAAGGGTCGTCTTGTACTGACCACACAAATACCCTACGGATAATATTAGAGCAGTCAGCCGAAATGGGTTCGCCACTACATCTCATGTTTGTGGACTTCGAGAAGGCTTTCGACAGCGTTAAGCGAGATTACATATGGAATGCTTTGCGTAGGAGAGGTATTCCAGATAAGGTCATAGCTATGATTAGAGAATCTTACGAAGGTGCAAGGTGTCGCGTCTTGCATAGAGGAGAGCTGTCCGAGAGCTTCCCTGTGCGAACGGCAGTCAGACAAGGCTGCATATTATACCAGCCCTCTTTCTGGTGGTAATAAATGACATCTTGAAAGCTGCAGTGGAAGGTGGGGAAGGTAAAGGTCTTCAATGGAGACTATTTAACAACTTAAGTCACCTTGATTATGCTGATGATGTGTGTTTGCTTGCACATAACCGTTCGGACTTAGAGTCAAATGTTCGCTCGTTGCAGTCTAAATGCAAAGAGGCGGGACTGAAAATAAATGTGCGTAAAACCAAGTAAATGCACATGGGTTCGAACGCAAGCACACCAATTGTTCTTAACGGACAGGATGTGGAAGAGGTGCAAGATTTTTGCTATCTTGGAAGCATTGTCAGCATGGACGGCGGAACCGAAAAGGATGTTGAGGCTCGGCTAAATAAAGCTCGTCAGGCCTTCGGTATCCTTTCCCCTTTCTGGAGGTTAAGAGAGATCTTTCTTCGCACGAAGCTGCGAGTTTTTGACGCATGCGTCAAATCCGTATTGTTATATGGTTGTACTACGTGGAAAGTGACCGTTCAACTTACCAAGAAACTACAGAATTTCGTAAACCAATGCCTTCGACGCATTTTCGGAATATTCTGGCCAGAAGTAATCTCCAACGACGAACTTTGGAGTACAACTCGCCAGACTAAAATAGGTATTGAGATTCAAGGGCGGAAGTGGCAGTGGATCGGTCATACTTTGAGGATACCAGAACTAAACATCGCAAAACAGGCTCTGGACTATAATCCTCAAGGAGACGTCGGGTTGGACGACCATGTAACACATGGAAGCGAGCAGTTGAGCAGGAGGCCAGAGGAATAAACAAGTCTGGCAACAACTTAAGGCCGATGCTCAGGATCACGCCTTGTGGAAGAGAGTTGTTTCTGTCCTATGCCCCTATAGGGGGTCTTAACAGGAATTTGATTGATTGACCCCCACCCATACAAAATGATACTATTACGCAATTTGTCAATAAACGGCGTTTCTCGAAAAGTATAAATGCTATTGATCTGAAATTTGGAACATAATAGTTTTATGATGATTCCATTCTACTGTATAAGATTTTTTTTATTTGTGTCCTCTCCATCCTTCCAACCCCTCCCATATAAACTGCACTTTTTCGTGAAATGCTCTAAACCAATTTACTCAGTGCGTACACAATTTATTGATTTGAAATTGTGCACTGAACATTTATTTAGAATTATTAGTAAGATAGAAAAAAAAATTAGAAGATTAGCTTTACTCCTACTACCCCTCCCATACAAAATGACACAATTTCGCAATTTAACATTAAACGAATTTGCTCAAAAAGTATAAAAGCTATTGATCTGAAATTTTGAATATATTACTTCTATAATAAATCCACTCTGCTGTATAAAAATTATTTTAGTCCTCCCTTTCTTTCCACCACCTCCCATACACATTGCACTTTTTTATGAAATACTAAAAATCGATTGACTCAATACATATGAAATTTATCGAGCTGAAATTATGTACTTAATGTTTATTTAGAATTATTAGTCAGACCAAAAAAAAAAATAGGTGATTAGCTTCACTCCCTCCCATACAATTTGACACAATTCAACAACTTAACAAAAAGTCGTTTTTCCTCAAAAGTATGAATGCTACTGTTCAGCAATTTAAAATATGTCAATTAAATGATGATCACAGTTGTTTCTGAAAACGTCATGAATAACTTCACACTCCTTCTACCACCTCCTCTCGTCTAAGTAAAGCCCGTAAGGCCTTCGGTATCCTTTCCCCTTTTTTGGTGGTTAAGAGAGATCTCCCTTCGCACGAAGTTGCGAGTTTTTGACGCATGCGTCAAGGCCGTGCTGTTATGTGGTTGTACTACGTGGAAAATGACCTTCCGACTTACAGAGCGACTACAGACTTTCGTGAACCAATGCCTCCGGCACATTTTAAAAATATTCTGGCCAGATGAGATCTCCAACGACGAACTTTGGAGTACAACTGGATACACTAAAATAGGTATTGAGATTCAAAGGCAGAAGTGGCAGTAGATCAGTCACATTTTGAGGAAACCAGAGCGAAACATCGCCAAACAGGCCTTGCATTAGAATCTTCAAGGAAGACATCAGGTTGATCGACCATGAAGCGCATGGAAACGAGCAGTTGTACAGGAGGCCAGAGAAATGAACAAGTCCTGGCAACAGCTTAAGGCCGATGCTCGGGATCGCGCCTTGTGGAAGAGCGTTGGTTCTGCCCTATGCCCCTATAGGGGGTCTTAACTGGAATTTGATTGGTTTCACAATGCATTTCGAATTTTAAGCTGTTTGATTTTTTATTTGTGACATTTTGGTCTCTGTTATAATGATTTCAGCAGAAACTGAAAACGAACAGTTGAATCGAACAATCTGAAAAAATGGGTACGAAGCAAGCAAAATAAAAAAGGCCTGGAAAACGAAGTATCCAAAGACAACAGAACGAGAAGACACCGAACAAGAAAATACAGAAAAAGATGGATAAAACTAGCACGATGGATAAGAAAGGGAAAATTCTTCCAAAAATCCAACATCAAGATAACTTTCTCTACATCGGGGAATTTTAGGAATCCAGAAGGACAAAAAATCCCTTGAAAACTGAACGAGTGTATATGCGAAAAATGTACATGGAAGAAACGGGACGCACAGTCTAAACAAGGATCAACGATGCATACGAAAAAAAAAGAAATAGAATCATCAGCAATCGCGAAACATACATTGACAGAAGATAATACAATCGATTTCGATGTGAAAATTTTGGCCAAGACAAATCAGTAATTTCAACGGATAGTACGAGAAGCCATTGAAATTTCCAAACATCCACACAAGTTCTACCAAGGCTCTGGATACAAGTTGTCACCAGTTTGGCTAGCTGCCTTAAAATTTGATGGGAATGAAATCCGCACCCAGAAATTAATTAATTCAATTACCTGCTACTAACTAATTAACTCTAATTCATTAATTATCGTTCTCAAAACCCATTCTCAGCAGAGACCGAAACTAGCTAGGGTGTAGCCTAGTAGGTAGCGTGTTGGTCTTGTAATGCGAAGGTCGTGAGTTCAAATCCCGGTCGGCGTAATTTATAATTCTAGCGCAGTGCTTGCTTAGATATATCTTGGTCACCTCAATCTACGAAAATGAAAGATTCGTAGATAGAGAGTTGTGCGAAGGGCTGTAGTGCACCCTACAATATTAATAATATCCGAATAATTTTTATTATGAATTAAAATAACATAACGTATTTTGGTTACCTGTACATTTCATTTTCAATGCGCACTGCATACTATATCAAAATGCCAGGTATATAATATTTTCACTTAATATAATTGTAATATTTTGACTTCTTAAGTAGGCTATGAAAAAATAGATATAAAAAAATAAAAGACTTATTCGAGAACGATTGAACAAATAAAAGCTCTGCGTTTTGAATCGAAAAATAATAATTAGATAAAAAAGTAATTTAAAAATAGTGATTAGAGTTTTAGTAAGGAATACTGACTCTAACAGTGGTGACCCCGACGTGATTTAACATTGCAGTGCAGGAGTGCAGCAGTCAATCGTTTCAAGAAAATTTTTTTTCTCATAGAAAAAGTGCCGTATTTGCGAATTCGGCACACTGAATCGGCGAAACGCAGCGACCAGCGGCAGCATCCAAGCGGTAAATTCACAGCATACATTTGTGCAAACGCAAGAGTGCCGAATAACGAAAGAAAAAGAAGAAAAAAAAATACCAAACATCCAAGGCAGCAACAAACACATAGAAAATATTATAAACACCAATTATAATTTTTTATATCAAAATTATTATACAATTTTCATGTTAGTACCTGAAATTTTGATATAACAATATATTTTATCAGTCAGTGCATATCGAAAAAAAAAAAATATTTTATCAGTCAGTGCATATCAAAAAGACTGATTCATATTATTTGGATATACCTATATATATAAAAAAGTAAAAAACTAAAAAGGATGAACGGTTTTTTTTGTAATGGTGATTGATTGTTAAGGACAGCTAATATTTCATTCGTGTGTGTGTGTTTTTTTTTATATACGACGAGTTTTCTGTTTGTCGGTAATTTTCCTCTTCGGATTTTTGAATGCAATTTTAAAATTAAAATATTATATATATTTTCCTTTCTCTTCTTCCTTTTTCCCTTTTCTCTCTCTCTCGATTTTTTAAAAAAAATTGAAATTCTTGATTTCACATCATGGGAATCGAAGACGAAGAGATAATCCAGCCAAATGTTAAAGACATAAGGCAATCATCAAACGAGAATTCACTGAACCCACATTGCAGCAATGCGTATGGGAATGAATTAAGTCCTATGAACGTGCGCTTACCCACTTTCTGGCCTAATAGCCTTATAACATGGTTCATTCAAGTTGAGTCACAGTTTGCAATAAGCAGAATAAGTAGCGATGCTTCTAAATATAACTACGTTGTGGCAGCCTTACCACACGACGTTGCTCAATCGCTTACTGATATACTTGAAAATCCGCCAAAGGTTAATACGTATTCATATTTAAAAAAAGCAATCATAGATCGCCACTCACTCAGCATTGAGACCAGAATAAAAAAATTAATTTCAGTGGAAGAAATGGGTGATAAAAAACCATCCAAATTCTACCGCACAATGAAACTATTGGCAGGAAATTCAGAGACAGTTGGGGAAGAGTTAGTGAAAAAACTTTGGGTAGCGAGATTACCCAACTTAATTAATATAGCGCTGATGCCCCAAATGAGCAACGATATGCAGTGTATTCTCGATACAGCTGACAAAATTTGGGAGGCGATGAAAAATAATGATAATTTTGTATCAGCTATTAACATATGCCCAGAAAAGCACTTTAATGACTCCAATTTTGAAAAAATTGAAAAAATGGAGCGAGAAATTCAAGAGTTGAAACAATTAATAACAAATAAATGTAACCTTAGAACTTCAAGGTCGCCCACAAGAGGTAGAAATTCAACTGGTTCGTCTAACAATAGATCCAGGTCAAGGGGAAACAAATACAATCCAAACGGATCTCTTTGCTGGTACCATTTCAAATATGGAAGTGATGCCAAAAAATGTATAACGCCATGCAAATTTAAAAATTCTACCCCACCAACATCCGTTTCAACAAACTAAATAATCCCACTATTCAAGCGGCTGATAGTGGGGTGTTATTAAAAAGTCGCCGCCTATTCGTCAAAGACCAAAATAGCAATTTAAATTTCCTGATTGACACAGGTGCCGATCGTTCTGTAGTTCCACGTAAATTTTGCACCAATACTACAAGCAATAAGTATGACTTGTGCCTGTTCGCCGCGAACGGAACAACCATAAATACATTCGGAACTCGACTGATGCAAGTAGATTTAGGTCTTAGACGAACATTCTTACACGTTTTTATCATAGCCAAAGTAAACCAACCCATTATTGGCGCGGATTTCTTTGAAAAATTCGCATTAAACGTTGAAAGCAAACGATTAATAGATAGTAAAAGGACTTTGCACATAAGCGCGAAGTCTTATAATTCAAATACCCCAACTCCAACAAACTACTCAATAGACAATCCATTCGGTGAACTGCTTCGCAAATATCCTTCGTTAACCGCATCACCGGATTTTACGCTATCCACAAAACACAGCGTAGTACATCATATATTAACAGAAGGCCATTTACCATACTCCAAACCTCGTCGACTTGAGCCAGCAAAATACAAAGCCGCCAAATTGGAATTTCAGCATATGGCGAACATGGGAATTTGCAGACCATCCTTTTCCCCAGTATCTTCACCGCTGCATTTGGTGGCCAAAAGAGGTAGTGACGAGTTACGCCCATGCGGTGATTACCGTAGACTAAATGCCGTCACAATACCTGATCGTTACCCAATACCTCATATGCAAGATTTTACCATGAAGCTTGCAGAATGTTCCATTTGCTCTAAAATAGACTTGTTTAGGGCATATCACCAAATTCCAGTTGCGGTAGAGGACATTCACAAAACCGCAATCACGACTCCTTTTGGATTATATGAGTTTCCAAGAATGAGTTTCGGATTACGTAACGCCGGCCGGACTTTCCAGCGTTTTATGAATGAAGTCGTGCTAGGACTCGATTTCGTTTTCGTCTACATTGACGATATATTGATAGCTAGTGAAGATATCACTGAGCACAAAAATCCTTTAACACTCCTTTTCGAAAGGTTATCAAAATACGGCTTAACAATAAAACCAAATAAATGTATTTTTGGAGCGCCAACACTTGATTTTCTTAGCCACACCATTTCCAAAGATGGAATCACTCCATCAGCGGACAGAGCTAAAGCCATACAAGACTACCCGTCACCTAAATCCATCAAACAAACACAAAGGTTCATTGGAATGGTTAATTATTACCATCGTTTTGTTCCACACTTGGCCGAATTTCTTGCACCAATATATTCGCACATCACTACATTACAAAGCCAAATCAAATCAAAAGTAAAACCAACATTTTCCTGGCCTGATGAATGCGAGACATCTTTTCAAAAAATTAAAGACGCGATGTGCAAAGCTTTTTTACTCGTTCACCCTGTCGAGGGCGCGGAGATTAGCATAGCGACAGACGCCTCTGACCACGCTGTCGGAGCTGTACTACAACAGTATCACAACAAAAAATGCCAGCCTTTAGCATTTTTCTCTCGGAAGTTTTCATCCGCAGAAAAGAATTATTCCACGTTTGATCGTGAGCTCCTAGCTATATTTCTAGCTATAAAACATTTCAAATACTTTGCAGAAGGAAGGTCATTCGTCGTTTACTCAGATCATAAGCCATTGGTATATGCTATCAAATCAAAAAGTGATAGAAGTCCTAGACAGACACGCCATCTGGAATATATTGCACAATTTACAACGGATATCCGCCATGTTAAAGGAAAGGACAATATCGTAGCCGATTGCCTTTCGAGAATAGGTACGGATATTTCTTCGATAAATCTTCATTTGGATCACGCCACTTTCGTCAAGCACCAATCATCTGACACCGATTTGCAGAGATTGCTTAAAGATCCGAAACGGCAAGATTCTCAAGTAAAAATGGAACAAGTTCCTACTTCACTATCCGATGACAAGCTGTGGTGCGAAACGAGTACCGGAAAGCCTCGACCATTTGTTCCGCAGGCACTTAGACAACATGTTTTTCATAAGCTTCATTCTCTGTCGCACCCAGGCATTAAAGCCACAAGAAAGCTAATCTCAGCTCGATATTTTTGGACGAATATGGCAAAAGACATTAAAGCGTGGACTCAATCATGCATCCCATTCCAAAAAAGTGAAGTTAATAGACACACAAAGTCAACACCCGGAAGATTTGAAACACCTGCTGGTAGATTTGACCACATCCATATGGATCTAGTTGGTCCACTTCCCACATCGGATGCAAACTCCTACATCTTAACAATTATTGATCGTTTCACCCGTTGGCCCGAAGCAATCCCTATACCAAACATGTCAGCCGAAACCGTCGCGAAAACTTTCGTAACGCATTACATTTCACGGTTCGGTGTCCCTTTAACACTCACAACCGACCAAGGTTCGCAATCCGAATCAAAACTATTCCGCGAGTTATCAAACTTAATTGGCACAAACAAACTAAGAACCACCGCTTACCACCCACCACAGTCTAATGGGATGGTAGAACGTCTGTATAGACAAATCAAGGCATTACTCATGGTAAGGTGTAACACCATGCACTGGAGCAACGTTGCTACCAATGGTGATGCTTGGTTTAAGAGTAGCCGTCAAAGAGGACCTAAAATGCTCCCCATCCGAAATGGTATATGGGCAAGCTCTTAGAATCCCCGGCGAATTTTTCGAAAATTCCAATTCATCGAACTTAACAGAAAACTTTATAGAAAGGCTACGTAGCAATATGAGAGATATTAAAGCAATAGAACCACGTTCTTGCAGCAACTCCAAAGACTTTATACCGAAGTCATGCATTCGTTAGAGTTGACAAAGTCAAGCCACCCTTGAATCCACCCTATGAAGGACCTTTCCCGATAATCAGAAGATTCCGAAAACATTTTGTATAAATATCAACGGTCGTAACAAATAAAAACTGTTCTAAATTATATACTGTTTGAAATTTTCTCTCAAAAAAATGATAAGAATTAGAAAGCACGCAGTGATAAAATGATTTCTTCAGTAATAAAGGGACCTCAGATGTTCAGATTAAAAAAGAACATCACGAAAAATAATCTTTTTTAGTTTAATAGTTAATCAGCTAGTTAGCAGCATATTGTGGTAAATTTGTGAAGCTTCAACTATCTTGTAAGAAATTTAGTTCAAATCATAAGAACTTCGAAAATCGATTTTCACATTAAGTACCTTTTTCTCGGCAAAGATAAGGTGATCAACCGGTAACTTTTCTAGTGTTAAAATCGTCATAATGTGGCTTAAATTTATATACACGAAGTTATCATACATGTATTGAATCTATTGGACTTATCGATCACTATTAAGCATTCATTGAATCAATAAATGAACCTCGTATTTCTGTTCAACAATAAAATCAAGTCTCGGTAGTATTTATTGAAAAATAGATGATGCATCTCACACTTGTTGCTTCAACAATGCGAATCCGCATATTACGATTTCAAGGCGATAGAAAACTAAATAATAAATCGAATCGGAAGAATTGATCCGTTCTCAAAACCGTTTCTTCATTTATTGATAGCACCTCTTCGTATACATCATATAGCAAAATCGATATAATCGGTGTCAATCGGTGAGAATTTGTATGCTTTGTCTGGCTAATAATAATAAAAGAATATTAATCTACGGTATTCAAATATAGGTAAATTTTAAATTTGTGACGGATGTTTAGTAAGTCTGTTTTTATGTGTATATGAGCCCATGTCAATCTTAACTGTGCTATACGATGGAGTAAATTTAGTTGTGTTAATTACATATATGATATATTTCCGTTTTCATAAGTTTTTAATGTTAGAGGTGTCTATAGTCTTCTTAACTACTAAATCTTAGCGACCAGTTAATTCTCTTTAAATTGAATATACCAATTTATTGTCGGTCTTTGCTTATTAGTTTAATTCTTTACCGTTGATAGGTCATTGGTACGACTTTTAATGCAACAGAGGATTTATTTTTAATGTGATAGTAGATTAGTTCGGTAATCTTTAATTAATAGTCTTGGAAACAAATAAGAAATTACATGTTTGAATTTCAACCATTTCTAGAGAAAGAATAAAGTCATCACGTTTCTTGTCTTGATTCAAGAAGGGTTTGGTTTAATTCAAATGTGGAAATTAGTCGCATGTGTGTAACACAAAGCATTCAAAGGTATTAAGATGCCGGTTCACTTAGAACATATGTAAATATAGTTTATAGAAATTATCGAAAAATAAATGAGCTAATATAATAAAATTAGCTTTTCATTCTAGAAAAAATTAATGTGAGTGTTGTATTTTTTAGTGTTCAGGTTACTGTTAAGTTCATAATGTCCGAAGCTCTCTTGTTGCATTATTTTATATTTATGGTATGATGCGAGTAAGACACCGGTAAAATCTATCTAATCCAAAATATGTTTTGAGATGAAATGTTTCTTAAGATATTAATTACCAACTGAGATAAAGGGACTGATATATGTATGCTATATGTATCTAATTAAATGAATTATTTGATAAATACTTATAATGAAACGAACTGAATGAAACCAAAAACAAATTGCTTACTGGTATAAAAAAATGATATAAATTAGATAAAATTTAAGTTAGGATTTAATTCCATACTCAAAAAATAGTATATAATTAATATCAAACCCATTTAGTTAGCTACATGATTATTAATCTCTTCAATATCATTCTAAAACCATAGTTCTTAGACACGTGCAACGGAAAACATTGTAATTACATATTGTAACTAACTAATAAGCCGACTAGACTTTATTTCCACAATTTTTTAATTTTCTCCCAAAGCTAATCCTGCTGCTTAGAGAAATTAAGAGCTATCTCAGGAGTTTGAACACCTGCTGCGTTTATTATAAATTTTTACCAAATTCTGTTCAATTATAATCTAGCAATCAACTGTTTTATAAAAATATACTGCACAGATTAAGACGATTAAATGGATGTTATTGATCAGATCAAATTTGAATGAGCAATCCTCAAGTAATAACAATTTATTGCATAGATTTTTTTAAGGTTACAAGTATGTTAGTTACATAAAGTATGATATTGTGTGATTAAAACATTGACAAGAAAACTGCTAACTCTGGTAGACGAGCACTAATGAAGTTATTGAGAACAGCATCACAAAATTTCGGGAGATACCTAAATTTAATGATGATTATCCTATTTTATCCTGAATTGATTATTACTCGCCTGTCGGATAATTAACCTCGTATTGGTAGCACAGTCCCATCACAATTTTGTTATGTAGATAAATTTTGACCACCAACGAAAGGTATGATTGCAATTGAGAATAACAACTGAATAAATTCTTCCCAGCTGGGAAGCTTTGATAAAGCACCATTTTTGTAGCTCCACTTTGAATACAAAGCGCAAGTCTCATTATTTAAATTAATTACTCTTCGAAGTTATTAAGGATATGAAAATAATTTGACTTGAAATGAAATCAAAAGTATATGTAAACTTAATGCTACTAAAAAATTACTTACTACTACTATCTTGCACTTTCATTTTCTAATATTGAAATTGAATAAAAACTCATTTTTCTTTCAATCTATGAAAGCAATAAAATAAATACACCAAACATTGGTTATTTCAGACACAGATTTTAAGGTTGACTAGACTATCACATCGACAAATACCAAACCTTGTATCCATCTATATAAATATAATTGTAGTGTCTGTCTGTTATTTGTTTATAAATGGCTATAAATAAGTTTTTTATTTTAGCAATAACTAAGAAGAAACAAACGTTCTTAAACATTTTCTCTGTCTGTCTGTCTTTCCGGTTTTCACGCAAAAACGGCTAAGCCGATTGTAATGAAACTTTCACAGTTTGTTAGATGTGCACCGAGATGTAATCTGCGTGATGTCTTATCTATGGTATACAAATTATTGGAATAACCTTTCATGAAAAAGTGCAGTTTGTATGAGAGGTGGTGGAAGGAGTAGGGGGATCCTTCCACCACCTCCCATACAAACTGCACTTTTTCATGAAAGGTTATTCACCAATTTTCTCAGTAGGTGTAACTTTCATCGAGCTTAACTGTTGTACTTTATCCTTAATTTGCATTATTATCAATATCGGGAAAAAATTAACCGAGTAGCTTCACTCCTCCTACTCCCTCCCATACATTATGACACAATTCCATGACTTTACAAAATTTCGATTTTCTTGAAAAGCGTGAATGATGCAGATCTGAAATTTAAAATATATCAATTGCGTAATAATTATAGTTGTTTCTCAGAAATTCACTTAAAACCACCTACTCCTTCCACCACCTCCCATACAAACTGCACTTTTTCATGAAATGCTATACACCAATTTTCTCCACGACTTAAATTTGATTTTCTTGAAAACTGTAAATGTTACTGATCTGAAATTTAAAATATGTCAATTGTAAATTAATTATAGTTGCTTCTCAAAAAGTCACTTAAAACTCCCTACTCCTTCCACCACTTCCCATACAAACTGCACTTTTTCATGAAATATTCTAAACTAATTTTCTCAGTACATATAACTTTCATTAAGCTCAAATTTCGTACTCTATTCTAAATTAGCATTATTAATATCGGGAAAAAACAATGTGGCACAATTCCACGTCTTTACAAAAATTCGATTTTCTTAAAAAGCGTGAATGATACAGACCTGAAATTTAAAATATATCAATTGCATGATGATTACAGTTGTTTCTCGAAATATCACCGAAAACCCCCCTTTACTTCTACCACCTCCCATACAAATAGCACAATTTCATTAAATTCAGTGCACTAAGTTTCTCAGTACCTTCTCAATTTTTGAAGCTTAAATTTGGTACAAAACATTTTTATAGCTACTCTAGTATGATGTGAAACAAATTAGTTTAGTGCAGCCACTTCCCATACAAAATTTCATAATATCACAAAAATTTCGATTTCATCTATGGTATCGTATGATTGGGCTCTATGCACAATCGTAGTGCTGTTAGGTTTTCAAGCTTAATGTTATTTTATTTGGGCTTTTTTTTAAATTAACACAAGCTATAATTATTCACATGTCCTAAATGCTCTTCAATACGTACTTATATGATCTCAAATCACGGGATTGATTTGATCACGAGCCTCTGCCATTCAAATGCGAGTATCATGCTATCATTCTTAATAATTTATGGTTCTGATTCCAAAAAAATACAAAACATTGTGTTCAAAGAGCCATTAAAGTAAGCGGATTATATATCCCATATAATGTATTACTAACTACATTCTCAAAAATTGCTTATTATTGCGATTTTTATGCGGACGAAGTCGCGGGCGTTTGCTAGTTGATAATATAGTCTTAAACGTATTAAAATTTGTTTAAATTTCAAAAATATCTTGATTAGTTGTTTACACGCTTAGAAAAAATTGATGGATAAATGGCTCATCATCATATCACCTATAAATATTGTACACATTCAAAACATAACGGAGTACTAAAAGAGGGTAATGCGAGCTGTAAATAAATCATATCAAAAATTATTTCCAATTTAAATCTTAATTGTATATCTCGAATAGATATTGAGCATCATAATGATAATGATGACCGTTGTGACCGACAGCAAACCGTACAACAATTTACACCGATTCCCGTATTAACAACGTTTGTATGAAGACGTTTTCGTCTTCCGCACTAGCCATATCTTATTGTTAGCCTTCTAAAGATTTAGTGAAAAGAGTGCGAAATTCGGATTCGTTCTACCTTATGCCTACACCTGATGCCTATATATTTCGGAAGCCTTGATCTTAATCCGAGTTTTCATATAATGGTTTTAATTGGAACCTCCTGCTGTATATTTTTGTATTATGCGTTTATCTTTTTACGTTCATACGGATCATAAAAAAAATAAATAATACAAACAATAAATGGTGATGAGATGATTAAACTTTGATGTGAAGTTTTCTTGAAGATTTAGAATTGGGTTTACGGGATTTCGACTCGATCTAACCAGGTTCATGTAAATATGATTTTAATTTTCTGGTTGTCGGTGAATTAGGAACTAACCGCAATCCGCAATGTTGTTTAACATATTTTGGTTTTGATCGGAACGCAAGTTATGTGGGTGTGAATTGGCTATTCTTATGGTTTTTGTAAAGGTGAGCCGTTATGGGCTAAGATTGAAAAAAAAAACAAATTGTAAAACATTATCATACATGCATGTGCTAAAGTTGATTCTGTTGGCTATTGTTATTGTTGCCCGAGGATAGGTAGACTTTTTTATTAATCATAATAATTTTCATTGTTAACCAAATCGTTAGAAAACTGAGCGGTCAAATACATATTTTGATTAGTATGGTTTTTGGTAAAGTTTCATATAGGTATCAGTTATACCATCACGTTAGATTTGAATTAAGGAAAACAAGAAAAAAACTTTAACCAAATAAATTTTTTAATTTGTATACTCTAAAATCGTGAATTTGAGATATTGCCTGTTCGACTACGCGATGATTATCAAACAATCATTATTTTTATATTTCTATTTCCAGCAAATCTAGGTATCCATTATTCCGGATATATTATATCAGTTCCCCATGTATCTCACAGTAAAGTACTCATTCACCTCTGCAAATTTTAGAAAATGTGAAGAAAATATGCGAATATTGTTGATACATAATAACACATTTTATTTTTTGTAATTCTATAATTTTTATTCGATTGAAAATAAGGCGAATTTGGTCTAATATAGCCAGAATGTTATTTATGTATATCGAAAAAAAATGTTCTTACCTGTTTTGCAATTTTGTTAAGCAAGATTTTCAGCCAGGTCGAAAAAAGTGCCTTAAATATATTTTTTGTTCGCCGAAACTTAAAAACAAGCCCAGTGATGTGACCAATCTCTTGCGACTATACGTTCTGTTCTCTGTTGAGATTCACTCGAGTTATCGTCTAGATACACAAATTCTCAGAAAAATTTCTGGAATTTAAGTAAAATCTTCTCGTCGAAAATTTCAAAGCTACCAGTAGCAAGACATAGTTTCACAAATCCATTTAAGGTGAGAATGCCCTGTATGTAAACTTGCGCTTCAGCCAGGTACCGTTTTCTCAGAAAGCATTAAGGAGGTAGTTGATCTTCCCAATTTACCTGCAAAGTTCAAATACCTTTTTCTCAAAAATATCTTATTCTTAACGATACAATGAGAACATACTCTGAAGGATATAAAAAAAAGCAAATTACGTGTTTTACAGAATGTTGAAAATCGTATTTTTTTCTTCTATAGTTTACTAAACTATCTAAAAATCTGGAGGGAGTCTTGGAAAACCCACCAATGAATCGACAGCTAATAGTTCTACATTTAAAAAAAAGCTGATATCTCTCGTAGTACTGAGGAAAAGGTACATAAATAAATAAAACTTTTCAGGAGACGCAAAAAACTAACTTGGTCACACAAAATAATGGAAATAGTGTAAAATCCGGAAATATTTCCCTTTAACTTAGTACTGTTTATTTTAGGTGGGTTTTTATGAAGAGTTTCACAGATAGCTCAATTCTCTGCAGAAATGAGTGAAAATTGATAAAAAAAATCAAAAAATAACCATTTTTTATGTTTTTTTGATCAACTACTACCTTAACGATATTGCCCTTTTGTTTCCTTGTTCAGGGTTCGTTTCTTTACATTTTGGCTTTCTTTTCTTTACATTTTGGCTTTCAACTTTCATCGGTCAGAAAAGCGTCAGAAAAAAAGATGTCCTGAGCACGTAAATGCTGTAAACAGTTGTAGACAAAAATAGTGCACACTTTCTTTTAAAGAAATTTTTTAATAAATTTTCATATTCGTGCTGGTTTCAGTTTAGTAAGGGAAGCATTTCTTCCCTTGCATCAATGGATGCCACGCCACTGTTGTGTGTGATGTACTGTATTTTCATTCTTAGTCAATTACTGTATCATTCTAACATGGCTTTATCAGGCAGATCCACAGTAACTGATCTCGCGGAATTCTCGAACTTCTGTCATTGAAAACGGACTGCAAGTGCATACCATGACTTCAGTAAAGCCTTTGAGGAAATTGATTTTCCTGATATTTTCGTTCATTGGAGTAATTCGTATTCAGAAAGTGCACTTTCGTGGAGTCTTCTCTTCCGAAATATTTAATACTTGAGGTGTTCTGCAAGGCACCCATCTAAGTCCACTTCTGTTTCTTCTCTTTGTTAATAACGTGAGTTCGTTTATCTTGAATTCAAATATTCTTCTCTATGCTGATTACGCGAAAATCTTTGAGATTATCTCCAGCGCCAATGATGGTGTATTATTACAAAATGACATCTCTCGTTCTTAGGACTGGTGCTTACTTAACAATTTACATCTCGACAATAATAAGTGCACAACGGTTTCTTATTTTAAGAAGAGAATATCACTTAATTTCAACTATGTTATAGATGGATGCTTTTTACTTCTTTCTGTAAAAGTACATGATTTGGGTGTACTATTCAACAGTTGTTTTACCTTTGATGATCATATTGCTGGTAAAACCATGGCTATCCTCGGATTTGTTAAGGGACGATCGAAAGAATTTAATGATTTCTCTACAACGAAACTCTCATGCAAGTCCAATCTGGTCATCATTCTACTCTATTCACATAGAGAGAATCAAAGCAGTTCTGCCTGTTATTAAGGTTTATCCTTCAAGGCCCTCCCTGGTCCGATCCACTTAGTTTACCACTTTATGTTAATCGTTTAAATCTGCTGTATATGGACTCCGTTCAGAAAAGGCGGATGCATGCCAGCGTTGTTTTTGGTTTTGAAATTATTTCGAGCAGAATTGACTCTAACAAAATGCTGTCTATGATTAATTCCAATATTGCACATCGGCCTTTGCTTATGAACCTAAGAACCATGTAGAACTCCGCAGCATCGTGCAAACTTCGGGTTTCCAGTTTCATGTACATATGCTAAGAGATTTCAATAACTACTTCTCACATTTGGATTTTCATATATACAGTGGCTCAGAGCTTATTTCGTGCAGTGCTATTTTCAAACTATAGAACACTGTATCTTGAAAAATAATTAGAAAATCATGAAATTTTGAATGTAGATATAGAGAAAAAATGCTTAATGATTACAATAAATAAAAAAAAGTTTACAAAAATAAATTCTGACACTCTTAAGGCTGAAAATACCGATGGTGCGACAGAAACGCAGACCACAGCTTATTTGATGCAGATACTTGTCTCCACTTCTGTCCGATCGTGTCGCGCTGTATAATGGGACTTTCTTTTTCTTTACTTTTTTTGAAGAATTGGCAACTAGCTGTAGTCAATATTTAGTGTGATATTTTACATGTAAAGGACAAGAAGTGCTTTTTGAAAAAATGGGTCGTCGCACGACAATTGAGCAGTGAGGATTACTGATAAGTCATTTCTAGAACGGGCTATCCCAGCGGAAAATTGCTCAATTTGTTTATTTGAGTCCCATCACAGTACAGAGTATCATTGAACGCTTCGTTCATGAAAATCGTATTCAAGATAAGGGCAGAAGCGCGCCAAACCAAATTTTCAACTCGTCTGACGAACGATTTATTGTACGTAACGAACGATTTATTGTACGTAAAATCAAGGTGAACCTAAAGTTAACGGCTCTAACGGTCAAAGACTAGGTATGTCATGCAGTGCAGAAACTGTCCACCGCATGATCCGAGACCACAACTTTAATGGTCGAGTAGCTAGAAAGAACCAGCTGAGTCGCCTTGCCTTTGCTAGAGAGCATGCCAACAAAAATTCGGACTTCTGGAACTACGTCATATTCTCAGACTAGTCTAAATTTCATATATTTGGCTCTGATGGCATGACATACGTATGGCGGAAACCTAATACTGAGCTACAAAAAGTAAATTAAAAGCTACAGCGAAGCATGGCGGCGGAAGCGTAATGGCTTGGGCCTGTATGTCAGCAGCCGGGATTGGAAATTTGGAGTTCATTGAAGGTAACATGGACAAAACCATGTTCCTCAACATTTTGAAAAAAAAATTGCTCCAAACTGCTATGAATTTTGAAATTCCAAACATATTCCGTTTCTACCAAGACAACGACTCTAAGCATAAGTCTGGTATTGTGCAATCTTGGCTGATTTGGAACTGCCCGCATGTTATGTCCCCGCCGGCACAGAGTCCAAATATGAATGTAATAGAAAATTTATGGGAAATTTTGGAAAATAGTATCCGGAAACATGGTATTTCCAACAAGGAACAATTGAAAAAAAAACTATTTTGGAGGAGTGGACGAAAATTACCCCAGAAACTACCCAAAAACTTGTATGGGCTACCATACCAAATACTGAATTTTGTATAAAATTTGACTTTTTTCTGTAAATTAAGGACTAAGTTTAAGTGCATGAAATAAGCTGTGACATAGAATTAAGCAGTATATTCATAATTTTTGTTAATTAAGTATTACAAACAACAGTTGTGTTATTTTTGAAGTTTCTAACTTAAACAATAAATATTTGTTTAAAACATGGCATTTAAATCTTGTCAAAATTTTACATAGTTTTCCAATAACAGCGTAACAAATTTCAAATTTGCAGCTGCACGAAATAAGCTGTGAGCCACTGTATATATATATAGATGTAGTAATCAATTTTTGATGAATAAATTATTATTATCAATATTCTCACATATCTACGCCCGAAAATGTCCGGTAACTTTTACATTAGTCTTTCTTAAAAATCAAGTTAAGTACACATCAGATCACCTAAAAAAATCTGGTTTTAAAGTTATTGAACATACTATCTGTGTCAGTAACAAATGAATGAATCTTCAATATTATAGATTATGCTCAAATATGTAAATGATAGTAGAAAGATTTATCACAATTAAATATAATTTTAAAAGAGAGAAAGGTTTATTCAAATTATATTGTAAGATTTTAAGCGACGTTTAACACATGAGATAAACTCTTTTAATTAATATCCATTGAAAAAAATCAACCGAAACAACTAATATTTAAAAAAAATATTAAAAATGGTATTTTGATTTGCTTATTTGCAAAATAAAAATTTGAA
Source organism: Chorisops tibialis (assembly GCA_963669355.1). Lineage (NCBI taxonomy): Eukaryota > Metazoa > Arthropoda > Insecta > Diptera > Stratiomyidae > Chorisops > Chorisops tibialis. The sequence continues at coordinate 191,069,802 of OY770262.1, forward strand.
ACAAAAGGGTAGTCGTCTTTAGCTTTAAGTTATGACATCAATTATTGGTAATAATAGCAATGTTGTAAATGTTATAAAAAATAATAAAATTTAAATTACTGCTAATCTTGAAGTCTCATCTGCTGATCAGCTTGTTTTTTTTTTATTTCAAAAATAAATCATTAAACTGCCAAGTTATACTAGTACGTATTAACATGTCATTTGTATTATCATGAAAAATATAGCTACAAACAGTTGCCACTTCGTTATCAAAAATATCGAGTTTCGAAAAGCATTCTTTTTAATTTTATTCCGTCCAGATCTCTCAAACAAGAATAATGTGACAAGGTACGTCTTTAGAGAGATATAAAAATAAAACCCTAATAGGGCCAAAATAAATTTACATAACTATTGGTTTCGCGATCCCTCAATTAGTCAATCCCTCCTATGAATAAAGATCAAACTTTCGATTGCTTAAATCACTTTTTCTTTTCTTTCCTTTATTGTAATTGCCGTGAATACACGTTTTTTAAACAACATTCGATTTCATTGGATCTTGGAAAAAAATTAATAATTTTGAAAACTTGGCCAAAAAACGTTTGAATTACTTTTTAAGTTAATAGTCGCATTGTTTACTTTCAATTTTAATTTACTATGTCTGACTTTACTTTATTATTTCAATAATAAAGAATTCTGTTCGACCGTTACTTCCACGAACATATTTATTTTTCGGCAGTAGCAAAAACAATAATCGTTTCTTACAAAACAAAGAAAATGTTGTTTAACGAATGACATTATCATTAACAAGTTACCTCTCTCAAGTTGGATGGTTAAGAGCCTAAAAGCCGAACATATTATGTAATTATTTTAAGCCCGAAGTAGAAGTTTCAAAGTTTTGAAATGTGAATAGTAATAAAATCAAAAATATAACATAACAGAATTATGATACTCTAGATGAAATGGGAATGAATTTAATATACGGGAAAATATGTCATCTCAAATTCTTTCGAATAGTGAATAGAGACTTTTGCATGGGAGGTAGTAGAAGTAGAAGAAGTTTATATTTTTCGCATATGACATCGAACGTGGCATGCAAAATGTTTTTTGCTGAATTTAAAGTTTTTAGTTTTCATTATTTTTAAAGAAATTGCACATAGTTTTCCTGAAATTGGGGCATTTATATGGAAGGTGGCAGAGGCAGTGGAACGTTTTAGATCATTTTGAAACTGCTTATCATCACCCTTATCACCATGCTTTGATTCAATTTCAAAGTCGATAGCTCTCATATATTCGAAGGAGAAATGCTTTTCTTGAATTTATAATACAGATATTTATATGGGAGGGGTTTTCAGTCAGGCAGTGATCGTCGTCGGGAACAGTGGTAGTGTACAACATAACAGAGTTCTTGGCGTTGCCGCGTGCAAATTCCTCTTTCTTTTTTCTGTCATGCTAAAGTGAAAAAAAAAACTACATCAACCTTTAAAGTTGCAATTAATTAGTAAGTAACAGCTAAAGGCGAACTTTCCTTAGTTTAAAAGGTGTGACCCATTGGCCACGATGGCCTCTGGGAATACATACACCAACAGCTTCAATCTTCTGGACGAAGTTGAGCTGTCAATCAATGCTCCATCGCGAAAAAAAAATCATCTTTCTCGCCATATCCAAGCCTCCCAAAAGTGAACAGTAATGATATTCAAAAGAAATTCGTCTTAATTTCACACGCCGATCCGACCAAAAAATTGTCAGCTGTTAACCCCTTTCTACTTAGAAAAGCAATTGACGGAATATCCACCGAATACTCCAAGATCTCAACCTTGAGGGACGGGAGTTTGCTTATTCTATGCGATAACCTAACGGTGGCTCACCGCTTTGAAAAAATTTCAATGCTAGCCAATATCATTCCAGTAAAAGCCGAAATAAGTAAACAGTTTAATGTTAGTAAAGGGACAATTTTTTGTCGCGATCTTGCAAATCTCTGCGAAGAAGAAATAGTCGATGGTTTGAAAAGCTGTAGGGTCACGAACGCAGTTAAGATGAAGAAGAAAATAGACAACCAAGACATCCCATTTGGCTTAATTATCCTCTCCTTCGAAAGATACCACCTTCCGACTTCCATTACAATTGGATGGCAAAGATCTGAAGTTATAGAATACATTCCGAATCCAATGCGGTGCAAAACATGCCAGAAGCTTGGACACACGGCTAAATGGTGCAAATCTTCTCCAACATGCGTTTCCTGCGATAAAGCAGAGCGTAGCCCTACACCCTGTACAGAAAGCGTTAAGTTTTGCGTAAACTGTGAAGATTCAAGCCACATATCATCTGATCGACTATGTCCTAAGTACCTTGAAAATAAAGAAATCATCACCATCAAAACCATAAACAAATGCTCAATATTTGAAGCGCGGAAAAAATATCACGAATCTAGAAATTCACTTAAAGCTAAGCAACCTACTCCCGGTCTTTCATATGCAAAAGTTACCACACCAAAAACAATAGTTATTAACAAACAACAAAATAATCTAAAATCAAATAACGAAAATATACTTAAGCCGAATGTAATAGACTCTTCAACCACAAAATACGCAAAACAAATGGAACCAACAACTTCTAGTTACAACCCACAAATAGCCCTTACAACTCAACCCGACTTCGAGACTTCAATTACCACACAAAAGCAAACTAAAGAAAAATTAGAACTAAACAAAGAAACCATTGAAATAAACCTCCAGAAACAATCCCATAACAAACATAGACCCTCGAGCACAGATGCGGAACGAGCATGGACGTTAGAGTCCATTAATCAATCCTCAATGTGACTTAAAGAACAATAACAACTTCAAGATTTTACAATGGAACATTAAAGGTTTCTTCAATAACTACAACCATTTGCAAATATTAACACGAGATGTATCCCCAGATATAATTGCTCTACAAGAAACGCACTGTGCTTACAATACTCATCCCTATTTTTCCAACAAATACGAAAATATTTTTGTCAACCACCCTACAATAAATACCTCTAAAAGTGGAATAGCCCTTTTCGTCAATAAGAGCTTTCAGTTTCAACAAGTTTTCATATCTAGCAGCATCCTAGCCTGCGCTGTGGAAATACACACTTCTATAAAATTTATAGTCATCTTGTATTTGACTTCTCTATAGATAAAGTGACGCAGACTTAACGCTAGTTGACACTAATTTATGTTAGTTTTTGTTTATTTACTGTGCTCTGTTTATTAATGTGTTGGTTTTGGGATATTGACGTTTGTTTTGTCCCTTCACTAAATGATGAGCCAAAGGATAAAATGATTTCCATTTTTATACTTGGAATCGATTTTATGGCAATTCCTTGCATTAAGGAATCCTGATAGTGATATTTATCTGTGTATATGTTGAGCATGACAAAAATATAACCATTCAGGATCTTGAAGACTTAACAAGGAACTTAAATCTTCCCTGTATCCTAATTGGCGACTTCAACAGCTGGAGTCCTATATGGGGCTCCACTGCCACTAACACCAAAGGCAAGTTGGTTGAAAACTGGATTGCATCCTCAGACCTCAGTGTCATTAACACTAGTGCCCCCACACATTTATCTACGCACCACAGCTTAACACATATTGACTTGGGTATTTGCTCTTCACAGTTAGCCCCTCTGTGCGACTGGCAAGTAGTGGACGACCTGCATGGCAGCGATCACTTCCCCACAGTAACAACAGTAGCATTAAGTCAATCGGAGAGACCATCCCATCCCAATAGATTTAAAACCAAACTAGCAAATTGGCCAAAATACACACATCTAATAGGAAACATATTAGGAAATACTGCACAGACAAGAAATATTAATAAAGAAGCCGCAAACATTAGAAAAGCTATTTTGATCGCTGCAAACCAAGCCATACCACACACACGTCCAAACAATACAAAACAAAAATCCCAATTACCTTATTGGAATCCAGAGCTTGCGAAACTTAACACATTACGAAAAGAAGCCTGGAGTACCTTTAAAAGATCCCCTATAGTGATCAACGAAATTAACTATAAAAGAATTAACGCTAAATTTAAACACGACATGAAAATTGCAAAAGAAAACTCCTTCAGTACCTTTACAGACTCCATGACACCAAAAACACCTATTGCTAAGATTTGGAATACAATCAAATCAATCTCAGCAAATCCAAATCAAACAACTATACAAGGACTGCTAATTGGTACTAATTTCATATCAACATCTATAGAAATAAGTAACTAATTCGGTAAACTATGGTCCAGCGCTGCCGCAGATGAGAATTTTTCTCTTCAATATAGACGAGAAAAAAACAATCTCTCAAATAGACTTTTCGAGCATGTAAGAACCCCGAAATCACAACAAATAGGAACCGAAATAACCCTATTTGAACTCGAAACAACACTTCAACTAGTTAAAGGCAATACACCTGGCCTAGATAAAATTACATACAGCATGATACAAAATCTGCCAACTGAGGCTAAAATAAGACTATGTGCGCTGTACAATAAAATCCTTACGGATGGCATTACACCACACTCATGGAAAATCGCAGCTATAATTCCTCTGTCAAAGCCTAACAAGCCAAAAAATAGTTTAGAAGGATATCGACCCATTTCACTTTTGCCCTGCCTGAGTAAAGTATTGGAAAAAATTAAAGCCCGAAGGCTATCTTGGTTTCTTGAACAAACAAAGGCTATCAATAACGAGCAATTTGGTTTTCGTTCCAACAAAGGATGTCAAGATGCTCACATCTATATAGATAACCTGATTAGTCTACAACTATCAAGCAGGAACCACATTTCAATTGTCGCAGTAGATTTTGAAAAAGCCTTTGACCGTATAGGTACGCACACAATACTGTTAGAACTACAACGTTTAGGTATAGGACCAAAAATATTTCACTGGATTAAAAATTTTCTGACTAGCAGGCAATGTAGAGTTAGAGTGAATAATACACTCTCTGATGTATGGAAACTGGAAAATGGCATACCACAAGGATCTCCTATCTTCGTAGTTCTTTTCCTGATTGCGTTCAATTCACTTTCAAATACCATCAATAGCTTGGGGTTATGCAAACACATAACCTATGCCGACGACTTATATATTATAGTAAAAAAAGCTAATGCAAACTCTGCAACTAGGGACCTGAACCTAATATTTTCAGCGATATTGGATTGGGCATCCATCACAGGCGCAAAAATCTCAATTGCAAAATGCAAACATTTACACGTCTGTCACAAAACCAGCTTTAAATCATACAACGTTGCGATCGGGAGCGAAGTAGCAGAAAACGTAGACAATCTAAATATTTTGGGGCTTACTTTCAACAAAAGATTTAATTGGAACACACACGTTCTCAACACACGCAACAATCTATTTAAGAGACAAAATATAATAAAATATCTTTAAACCAGGAAATCAAACGCACATCCAGTCACTCTATTGAAAGTGATAAAAGCACTTCTTCTATCCAAAATAGACTATGGTTTAGCAGTCTATGGAAAATGCCCACCTTCCACACTGCAAAAACTCAAGGCACCCTATCACGGAGCTATTCGATGTGCTCTTGGAGCATTCAGGACCACCCCTATAACGGATTTGCTTGCCGAAGGGAACATGCCATCTCTAGAAAATAGACATAAGACTCTGACCAAGCTAATCCCGAAACTAATATTTGGAGGAAATACACTAATACAAAATGATATATCTAACCTGTCCAAAAGAAAAAAGATACCACGCATTCCTTCCACGTTACTCAACTGCTTAACTATAGCGCAAGAGCTAGCTATATCTACAAGAGCTATGCCATCACAGCCAAAATCAAAACCTCCTTGGAAGATACCTTCCCAAAATATCAATATGGAATTGGCAAAATATCCCAAGCAAACTACCAACAACAGCGTGTACAAAATACTATTCAAATGCATTACCTTTACACTCTCTAACCAGGGCTGGACCATGCTATACACAGATGGCTCAAAATCAGAACTTAACACGTCATACGCCGTTGTAAAACAAAATAACGAAATAATAAAGTTAGGTATTCTTTTTGACTTTTGCTCCATATTGACAGCTGAAGCACAGGCAATATTATCAGCTATCAACTATGCCTCAAAGAATCGAGGAAAATTTTGCATATGCTCCGACAGTCTCTCAGTTATAAAAGCAGCCCTAAATGTAAACTCCAAAAACCATATCATTAAAGAAATCATACACGAACTAACCAACTCACCTAACAAAATAAAACTTTTATGGGTTCCTGGGCATACATGAATAGAAGGGAATGAGGCAGCGGATTGCACTGTGCAAGATACAATTCGACATCCACTTTTGACCGACAACATTTTCACTGCCTCTAACATAATATCATTAATAAGTAAGCATTTACTAGAAAAAGAGAAACGAGAGTGGCCTGAACACCGAAACTTCTATTCAACCTTCGTAAATCCTGAAAAAATCATTTTCAATATTCCTGATGCACTAACTCGTCGTGAAGCCGCTATAATTGTTAGACTACGAACAGGACACACTAAAGCCACTCATCTACACCTCATCGAAAAAGGAGCGCCACCCAGATGCAGATATTGCAACACTACATTGAACTTCGAACATTTAATCAGCTGCAACAGACTTCTCAACGGAACTGGATCGAATCTTTTAGAATTAATAAAAAACAGTCAACAACAAAACATCTGCAAAACCATTATAGATATAATAAAAAAATCTAAAATTTTCAATGAAATATAATTTTTCTGAATTACTTTATTATTTTTTAATAATAAAGTATTGTGATCGACACAGAAAAAAAAAAAAATTTGCTACCCTGAAATTTTGTTTTTTCGCGTTTCATGACTAAATTAGCCTAAAAAAGCAAAAAAAAAAAATCCGTCCCGCCGTACGCCGTACATATGGACTCGTACCTCCAAGACCGTTAAAGGTAGAATGTTGGTTTTTGGGTGGATTGTTAATTAGGTAAGTGAGCTCCATTATCCAAATTTTGGGGAGTTAGGGGTGGAAGGGGGAGGCGGGGGGATGGAAAAAGTCGAAAAATACACTTGCTAATATCTTCACCACGAATGCAGATAGAAAGATGAAAATCAGCATACATATAGAGAAGGTTGTGGGACATACTCCAAAAATAATTTAATTTTTTATCCATTGGCGTCCGAAAAGGGGGGGCTAAAAACAAATTGTCGGCCGAATCTTTTCTTGAAATGGTTATATCTTCGAAACTACTTACCATAAAAAATTCATATTTTGGGACAATTAAGATGGCGTATAGATCCATCAGAATAAGCTTAGAAATAGGCTAATTATTGTAAGGGGGAGGGTCAGGGGGGATGCAAAGAAAAACACTTAAGAATTAATATCTCAACTATCTCTTAAGCTATGTAATTGAAATTTAAAACATATACTAAGCTATACTAGCGAAATATAAAAAAAATATAAAATTTGGTCATAATAGTAGTGGGGGGAAATGGGGAGCATTTCAAAAATGGTGCACTTTTCAAAATTAGAAATCGTTATATCTCAAAATTGAGTGCAGATATCGAATCAAAAATTCGTCAGATTATAGAACTATATAATTTATAATTTTGATAAAAATTTTAAGTTAGGGGGTGTAAAGGGAGGGAGGTGGTAAGCAAAAATTTCGAAAATTTTGAGTGATTTTTTTAGGACTCTGGTCAAAGATAGAAGCTTTAAATTTTGCATGTGGATACATCTATTTTATATACACAGAAAAAAAATAATAATTTGATCCACAATTGTTACGAACCGACCACCACGGTCTAAGGGGCACAAGGTGTTTCATGTGCAGCGAAAAAAACACGAAAACTGAAAATTTTTGGATGTAATTTTAAGGTAGAAACTTGAAAATTTGGGAAATACATTTAAAAAAAATCCCCAAACGTATAAGATATTAACTGGTCAAATACCTTTGAAACTTCTACCCCCTCCCATACAAAATTATTTTTTCGACCATTTTTAAGAAATTATTATCACCTAACTATTAAAAGCTATCAATTTGAAATTTTGCATAAAAACTTATAAAAATATTTAAAATAAAATTATTTTAAAAGTTTCAAAATAGCACTTGCCCTTCTACCCCCTCCCATACAAAAGTATGATTTCGACCAATTTCATTAAATCAACTAATAAACAACAAATTAAAAGCTACGAACTTGAAATTTTGTACGAGCACCTTACTAGAGAAAGAAAAGAAAATTGCATCACAAATTTTGCAATTCCCTTACCTCTTCTACCCCCTCCCATACAAAATTATTTTTTCGAGCATTTTTAAGAAATCGGTTATCAGCTAACTCTTAAAAGCTATCCATTTCAATTTTTGCCGGAAAACTTATAAAAATAATTGAAATGAAATTTTGTTAAAAGTTTTGCAATCACGCTTGCCCTTCTACCCCCTCCCATACAAAAGTATCATTTCTACCTATTTCATTGAACCAACTAATAACCAACAAGTTAAAAGCTGCGAACTTGAAATTTTGTACGAGAAGACTACAACAGAAAGGAAATAAAATTGCGTCACAATCTTTACGATTCCCCTACCTCCTCTACCCCCTCCCATACAAATGTTGGTTTCGTGAATGTAAAATACACAGAATATTATTCTATGCAACTTCGTCTATGAAACTGACATTCTATACAGAGAATATTGGACGTCAATTAAAAAACTATTAACATCCACCGACCCTTACTATCAACCCTCATCCCTCCCCTCAAAAAACTCAAACTTGCATAAATAAACGAACGAAATATTGGTTATATATATTGAAGCTTTTGAACGTTTCCGCAAAGTGTTGACAACTGTCCTGCCCAAGAACCCCCTTTCACTTAGTCTTCCCTAACCACTCTAACCTGCATATTGACTTTCCACGCATCCGCAACTTGTCCCAAGAATAATAAAGTTTCGCCCGACTTGTTGGCAGTTTATTTTGCATTGTTCACCTAATTTAAAAATTAACTTAAAAATTTTGTCAATACAAAAAGCCGATGGCCCTTGTTACTAGTGCTGAAATTTTTTTAGTTTGTATATTTTATATGTATAAATTAAAGTAACTAAATAAATAAATAAATAAAAGGGAGGGGTTAGAAGGAGTGAAACTGAGCTGATAATTTTTTCTAGCATTTATTGCAACTATTAAAAAACAAATTCTTACAAAATTTTAAGTTTGTAATTTTTCTAATTTTAAGGGAAATCGATAAAATGCATTTAACAAAAATTATGCATTTGTATGGGAGGGGGTAGAAGGAGTGTAAGGATATTGATATTTCTATTTTTATCCGTTATACAAAATATCAAGTTGATAGCTTTAACAGTTTCGAAGAAATATAATTTAATTTAAATTTCAAAATTTCGTGAAATTTGTATGCGAGGGGGTAGAAGGAGTGAGGTGAAGTTGATAATTCTTTTTAAAACTAATTGCAACTATAATAGAATCAATTTTGGCAAAATTTCGTCTTTTCAATGAAAATCGAAAATCTGTATTTTTCAAAATTGTCCATTTGAATGGGAGGGGGTAGAAGAAGTGAGGGGGTCGGATCAATATTCCGTAATATTAATGACATCTATATCATAATACTTTGACTTAATATTCAAGTCGATAGCTTAAATAGTTTTAAAGAAAAATCAATTTCCTTATATTTCGAAATTTTATGAAATTTTTTTGGGATGGGGTAGAAGGAGTGGGGCGATGCAGCCCATTCACGAACTTAAAGTTAAAGTTAAAGCTTCCGAGAGTTATGCTGTAGACAGGCGCACAGGCGCACAGACAGACAGACGGACAGACGGACAGACGGATAGACGGACAGACGGATAGACGGACAGACGGTCACTCGGAATCGAGGTTTTTGAGCGACAACAAATATTTCTGTACCCTTGGCGGCTCTGTGCGAGCGTTATTTCTTAACGTTACAAACGGTAAGGCAAACACAATATACTCTCAGATTTCATCTAGAGTATAAATATTATAATTATGTACGGAAGTGTAACTGCACTATGTGCTTTAAGTGTAGTGCAAAGGCAGGAAAAAGCAAAATTTTTGATTGATTTACGAAGCTGAAATTCGTTTCAAAAAAATTCATGAAAAATATTAATTGGTCAGAAGTATGATTTTGGCCATTTTCGATAAATCAATTATACCAAACGAACTATGAAATTGCAATTTTTTATTAGATTAGATTAGATTATACAATGGAGTTGGTTTGATCACTTTCCTCAATGAAGCTTTAGATAGGTCTATTGCGGAATCTCCCCGCATTTGTATGTTAATTTTTGCAGTACTGAGTGGTATTCTGCAAAAAAGAAGGAGATTCACGAAACCAGCTTCGGAAGCCTATCTTGTGCGTCTAACTAAATTTATTAAAAAATCCGCAAATATGGATCGCTTTAAAGTGAACATTAAGCATTATTCTTACAGCGGGCTAAATTAATTTAATAAACAAGTAAAGTTTTACTTATGTTGAATTATTTAAAATATGTGCTTCACTTAAAAATCAATGTTTAACTGTTTGCAATTGTTTGATTGATTGAATATTTATAATCAAAGTTTCAAAATTTTCAAATTTTCTAAAAAGAATTACTATTGTTATTATTATGAATAAAACTTGAATTACTATTACTATTATTAACATAGGTAACTCAACTTGAAGAACACTCCTGAAACAAAAATTTTATCTTACAAGGGGGAGTAGTGAATGTTCTATAATGTATATGCTATAGCATTACTATAATTTTTATTTCTTTGTTAACAGAAACATCTTTTTTATATGTTTACATAAATAATATAATATTACATCTTCTGAAGTGCATACTAAAACACTTAAACAATTCAAACAAAACTTGATCCCATTAAAAAGTTGACATCTTTTCGTAATTACGTTGATAAAGTAGCCAATAGAAAAGTCAATATTACAGCACTTAATTGTATTGCTTTCCAATTCGATAATAATATACTTTTTAATTACAAGAGTCCGTTCAAGCATGGTGTGTGGTTTCGCATACATGGTATATGATTTTATGACGCCGGCTCTATAAATAAGATGCTTATGATTAATGGCTAGTTATTCAAACTTCATCTTTAAACAGATTCGAGTCTTTTGTTTATTCGCTATTTCGAGTGATTGGCTGAAGGTACACAACTCATTTATTCGATCTTCACTTAAACCGTATAACTATAGCGGTCCAGCTGCGTACACGAGCATCTTTAGACGTTTTTCAGTAATCGAACAGTGTCATTAAGAGATCTTTGCGAAAATTTTATGATTCTATTCTAATATTTACTTGCAGTCGATATATGCTGAGGTACTTTGGAAACAACATTAACTACCTTTTGACCGATGTGAGTTAGTAAAGTCATTTATCTATGACAAGAAAATTGATATTCCTTCTTATCCGGTGGTAAGTGATGCAGTTCAATGAGTCGACGGAAGATAAATACAGCAAAAAGATTGTTTTGTTTGATTGTTTTCTTCGTTGTTTTGTTCTAAGTATTATTTATCTTTATGTTATTGCCATCTTGCTATTGTTTGAGCTTATTAAAAAGATGATTATTGATTCAAACGTAGTTTTTTTTATCAAATCAAAAAGAAAAAACATGCTGGTTACCAATGCAGTTTTAATTAAATTAAATTAATTTTTGCGTCGTTTTGGAAACAATTCTGATGATCAGAATTGAAAAACATAAAAGAATTATGATTGAGCGTAAAGCCCAATCATATGATACTCTAGATGAAATGAGAAAGAGTTCAATGTACCGAAAAATACGTCACCTCCAATTCTTTTAAATAATTAATAGTGACTTTTGTATGGGAGGTGGTAGAAGGAGAGGAGGAAGGTTTGTTATTTTTGGATATGACACCTAATGTGGTATGCAAAATATTTCGTGCTGAATTTAAGGTTTGTAGCTTTCATTATTTTCAATTAGACATAGTTTTCCTGAAATTGTGGCATTTGTATGGGAGGTGGCAGAGGAAATGGAGTGTTTAAGATGATTTTGAAACTGCTTATCATTATCCTTATCACCACGCTTTGATTCAATTTCAAATTCGATAGTTCTAATATATTCGAAAGAGAAATGCTTTTCTTGAATTTCTAATACAGATATTTGAGTGGGAGGGGGTAGAAGGAGTGAAGAGGAGCTGATAATTTTTTTTAGCTTTAATTGCAATTATTAAAAAACTAATTCTGGCAAAATTTTAAGTTTATACTTTTTCTAGTTTTAATGGAAATCGATATAATGCACTTAACAAAAATTATACATTTGTATGGGAGGGGGTAGAAGGAGTGCACGGATCAAAACACATTTTTTTCTTGTTATTGATTTTTCTATTTTCATACTTTATGCGAAATATCGAGTTAATAGCTTTAACAGTTTCGAAGAAAAATAATTTAATTTAAATTTCAAAATTTCGTGAAATTTGTATGGGTGGGGGTAGAAGGAGTGAGGTGAAGTTGATGATTTTTTCAATTCTGATTGAAATTATAAAAAAATTAATTTTGGCAAAAACTCGTTTTTATAACTTTGCTAGTTTCAATGAAAATCGGAAAACTGCATTTTTCAAAATTATGCATTTGTATGGGAGGGGGTAGAAGGAGTAACGGGATCGGATCAATATTCCGTCATATTAATGACATTTCTATCATAATATTTTGACCCAAATTTCAAATCGATAGCTTAAATAGTTTCAAAGAAAAATCAATTTTAGAAAATTTCGGAATTTCGTGAAATTTGTATGGGAGGGGGAAGAAGGGGTGGAGGGATGTGGCCCATTCACGAACTTAAAGTTTCTTTTTTGCTAAAAATGACACACAACAAATTTCACCACGATACCTCAAAGCGTTCGAGAGTTATGCTGTAGACAGACGGACAGACGGACAGACGGACAGACGGACAGACGGACAGACAGCAACTCGGAATCGAAGTTTTTGAGCGACAACAAATATTTCTGTACCCTTGGCGGCTCTGTGCGAGCATTATTTCTTAGCGTTACAAACGGTAAGGCAAACACAATATACTCTCAGATTTCATCTAGAGTATAAAAACGAATGACCATCGGCCATATTTATTCAAAAGTCGAAGCCTACTCATACGTACAGTGGCGGACAAACAAAATTAAAATTCTTGGTAAATTTGATGTAACTTTTTTTCCATTAAGCACGAGTTAGTAATTTTTTTTGCATCGCATACTTTGAACTCTCTCTTTCAATTATTAAGAAGCAAACAGAAACAATTCATACGACAAATACAACACTTCCACTAATTTCTTTTCAAACCGCATTTATCCAGTTTTGTCCATATTAAGTTCCGTTGATCACAACATGATTCACCGCTGCAATTGTTTTTCGCATTCCTATTTTGTGTTCTTTTCTGTGTTTCTCTTCTATTGGTTAGTCTTATTCAAGCAATCAAGCAACAATTACTCCTTGAACAAAGTTAAATTTAAATCAAAGTTTCAATTCCAGTCGAAAATGACGTGTGTGAACTTGGCCCCCCCAATTTCGATTTTTTTAATTTTTCTTGTTGCAATCGTTTGGTGGTCGTTTGGTGGTGATTGGTAGTCACTTTTTTTCGTTTGGTGGTAATCCGTATTCCTAGAAATCACGTTTACTTTATTTAGCGTGAACTTAGCCCCCCCTAAACACATTTTCTTAAATATCTGGAGTTACAGTTATCTTAGCTTAAAACAAATTATGCCATTCGTTTGGTGGTCGTTTGGTGGTGTTTGGTAGTAACATTTCAACATTTGGTAGTTATTCAGTTAGCTGTAATAAATGATTTTCTTAAAAAGCGTGAAGTTAGCCCCCCATTATGTGTTTTTGTAAATAACTGGAGTTACGATATTCTTACAGCAAAACGGATTTCACTAGTCGTTTGGTGGTCGTTTGGTGGTGATTGGTAGTCACCTTTTAAACTTTGGTACCCATTCACATAGCAATAGTAGGCAAATATCGAATTTTCGTTAGAGCTTTATTTCGAAAAAGGCAACCCGAAATAGAATTATGAATGAAAATTTCCCCAATATTTTTGATTTTTGAATTTTTCTTATTGCATTCACTTGAGAATCGTTTGGCGGTGTCTGGTAGTCTAATTTCATCTTTTGGTGGTGATTAGTATAGACACAGCATCGAATTCCCGCAAGAGCTTTTTTCAAAAAAAGCAACTCGAAATGGATTCATGAATGAAACTTACCCCCAAATGTAAAATTTTTTAATTTTTCTTTTTGAATTCACTTGGCAGTCGTTTGGTGGTATTTGATAGTCTAATTTCATTGTTTAACGGTGATTAGTATAGTTAGAATATCGAATTTCCATTAAAGCTTTACTTCAAAAATAGAAACCTGATATATAATTATGAATGAAAATTTCCCGAATATCTATGATTTTTGAATTCTGACTATTGCATTCGCTTGGCGGTCACTTGTTGGTGTCTGCTCGTCTAATTTCATCGTTTGGTGGTGATCAGTACAGTAACGGTATCAAATTTCCTTGAGAACATTTTTTCAATAAAAGCATCGAATCTAATTATTAATGAAACTTCCCCCAAATTTAAAATTTTTAAATTTTTCATTTTGGATTCGCTAGGGGGTCGTTTGATAGTGATTGGTAGTTTACTTTTATCGTTTGGTGGTGATCAGTACAGTAACGGTATCGAATTTCCTTGAGAACATTTTTTCAATAAAAGCATCGAATCTAATTATTAATGAAACTACCCCCCAAAATTAAAATTTTAAAATTTTTCATTTTGGATTCGCTAGGAGGTCGTTCGGTAGTGATTGGTAGTCTACTTTTATCGTTTGGTGGTGATCAGTACAGTAACGGTATCGAATTTCCTTGAGAACATTTTTTCAATAAAAGCATCGAATCTAATTATTAATGAAACTTCCCCCCAAATTTAAAATTTTTAAATTTTTCATTTTGGATTCGCTAGGGGGTCGTTTGGTAGTGATTGGTAGTCTACTTTTATCGTTTGGTGGTGATCAGTACAGTAACGATATCGAATTTCCTTGAGAACATTTTTTCAATAAAAGCATCGAATCTAATTATTAATGAAACTTCCTCCCAAATTTAAAATTTTTAAATTTTTCATTTTTGATTCGCTAGGGGGTCGTTTGGTAGTGGTCGCTAGTCTGCTTTTGTCATTTGGTGGTGATAAGTATAGTTACAATATCGAATTTCCTTGGGCGCTTTTATTCAATAAAAGCGTCGAATCGATTTATCAATGAAACATAGGAGATACAAGTGGTTTAAAATGCAAACTAAAGGATTTCCCAATGCTGATCGACTTTTCGGAGGAGGAGTTTGGGTTAGTTTGATAAATCAAGAAGTTTTCAGAAGTCTTAATATGATCATACAGTCATGCTAACAATCATTAACTTTTTTTATTTCAGTCTAGCTGAATTCATCAATGGGGGCTTAAAGCCCAATCATATGATACTCTAGATGAGATGGAAATGACTTTAATATACCGGAAAATATGTCATCTCAAATTCTTTCGAATAGTGAGTAGAGACTTTGCATGGGAGGTGGTAGAAGTAGAGGGGGGGTTTGTATTTCTCCTATGTGACACCGAAAATGATATGTAATGTAAAATGTTTCGTGCTGAATTTAAAATTTTTAGTTTTCATTATTTTTAAAGAAATTGGACATAGTTTTGCAGAAATTGTGGCATTTGTATGGGAGGTGGCAGAGGGAGTGGAACATTTTCGATGATTTTGAAACTGCTTATCATCACCCTTATCACTATGCTTTGATTAAATTTCAAAGTCGACAGCTCTCATATATTCGAAGGAGAAATGCTTTTCTTGAATTTATATTACAGATATTTATATGGGAGGGGGTAGAAGGAGGGAAGCTGAGCTGATAATTTTTTTCAGCATTTATTGCAACTATTAAAAAACAAATTCTGGCAAAATTTTAAGTTTGTAATTTTTCTAGTTTTAATGGAAATCGATATAATGCATTTAACAAAAATTATGCATTTATATGGGAGGGGGTAGAAGGAGTGTAAGGATGAAAACAATTTTTTTTCCTGTTATTGATATTTCTATTTTTATACATTGTGCGAAATATCAAGTTGATAGCTTCAACAGTTTCGAAGAAAAATAATTTAATTTAAATTTCAAAATTTCGTGAAATTTGTATGGGAGGGGGTAGAAGGAGTGAGGTGAAGTTGATAATTTTTTCAATGCTGGTTGGAATTATAATAAAATTAATTCTGGCAAAAATTCATTTTTATAACTTTACTAGTTTCGATGAAAATCGAAAAACTGCATTTTTCAAAATTATGCATTTGTATGGGAGGGGGTAGAAGGAGTGAAGGGATCGGATCAATATTCAGTCATATTAATGGCATCTATACCATAATACATTAAACCAAATTTCAAATCGATAGCTTAAATAGTTTCAAAGAAAAATCAATTTCTGGAAATTTCGAAATTTCGTGAAATTTGTATGGGAGGGGGTAGAAGGAGTGGGGGGATGTGGCCCGTTCACGAATTTAAAGTTTCTTTTTTGCTAAAAATGACACAGAACTAATTTCAGCACGATAGCTCAAAGCGTTCGAGAGTTATGCTGTAGACAGACGGACAGACGGACAGACGGACAGACGGACAGACAGCAACTCGGAATCGAAGTTTTTGAGCGACAACAAATATTTCTGTACCCTTGGCGGCTCTGTGCGAGCATTATTTCTTAGCGTTACAAACGGTAAGGCAAACACAATATACTCTCAGATTTCATCTAGAGTATAAAAATTAATAAAAAGTAAAGCAAAGTTAATAAAATTACTTTCATTTCATTCCGCCCAAATAATAAATATGACCAATTTCACTCAAAATATAATATATACACAGCCCATCTCATCTCTATAAAAACCTAGACAACTAATAGACGTCATTATATACGGACATGGATTTTGATGGTTTAAACGTACTTTAAAGCGTTATCCCATACATTCATTAATAATTAAAGAAAGGAAGAAAGCTTATGACCAAACAATTACTGAAATTGGTTTCAATGCCAAACTGCATAGGTGCTTTTATTAAATAATATTGCTCTAGGAAATTCGATACTGTATCTATACTGATTACTACCGATCACCAACAAACGACCACTAAGTGAATTCGAAAAGAAAAATTCAAAAATATTAAATTTGGGGGTAAGTTTCATTGATAAATCGATTCGACGCTTTTATTGAATAAAAGCGCCCAAGGAAATTCGATATTGTAACTATACTTATCACCACCAAATGACAAAAGCAGACTAGCGACCACTACCAAACGACCCCCTAGCGAATCAAAAATGAAAAATTTAAAAATTTTAAATTTGGGAGGAAGTTTCATTAATAATTAGATTCGATGCTTTTATTGACAAAATGTTCTCAAGGGAATTCGATACCGTTACTGTGCTGATCACCACCAAACGATAAAACTAGACTACCAATCACTACCGAACGACCCCCTAGCGAATCCAAAATGAAAAATTTAAAAATTTTAAATTTGGAGGGAAGTTTCATTAATAATTAGATTCGATGCTTTTATTGAAAATATGTTCTCAAGGAAATTCGATACCGTTACTGTACTGATCACCACCAAACGATAAAAGTAGACCACCAATCACTACCGAACGACCCCCTAGCGAATTCGAAATGAAAAATTTAAAAATTTTAAATTTGGAGGGAAGTTTCATTAATAATTAGATTCGATGCTTTTATTGAAAAAATGTTCTCAAGGAAATTCGATACCGTTACTGTACTGATCACCACCAAAGGATAAAAGTAGACTACCAATCACTAACGAACGACCCCCTAGCGAATCCAAAATGAAAAATTTAAAAATTTTAAATTTGGGGGGTAGTTTCATTAATAATTAGATTCGATGCTTTTATTGAAAAAATGTTCTCAAGGAAATTCGATACCGTTACTGTACTGATCACCACCAAACGATAAAAGTAGACTACCAATCACTACCGAACGACCCCCTAGCGAATTCGAAATGAAAAATTTAAAAATTTTAAATTTGGAGGGAAGTTTCATTAATAATTAGATTCGATGCTTTTATTGAAAAAATGTTCTCAAGGAAATTCGATACCGTTACTGTACTGATCACCACCAAAGGATAAAAGTAGACTACCAATCACTAACGAACGACCCCCTAGCGAATCCAAAATGAAAAATTTAAAAATTTTAAATTTGGGGGGTAGTTTCATTAATAATTAGATTCGATGCTTTTATTGAAAAAATGTTCTCAAGGAAATTCGATACCGTTACTGTACTGATCACCACCAAAGGATAAAAGTAGACTACCAATCACTAACGAACGACCCCCTAGCGAATCCAAAATGAAAAATTTTAAAATTTTAATTTTGGGGGGTAGTTTCATTAATAATTAGATTCGATGCTTTTATTGAAAAAATGTTCTCAAGGAAATTCGATACCGTTACTGTACTGATCACCACCAAACGATAAAAGTAAACTACCAATCACTATCAAACGACCCCCTAGCGAATCCAAAATGAAAAATTTAAAAATTTTAAATTTGGGGGAAGTTTCATTAATAATTAGATTCGATGCTTTTATTGAAAAAATGTTCTCAAGGAAATTTGATACCGTTACTGTACTGATCACCACCAAACGATGAAATTAGACGAGCAGACACCAACAAGTGACCGCCAAGCGAATGCAATAGTCAGAATTCAAAAATCATAGATATTCGGGAAATTTTCATTCATAATTATATTTCAGGTTTCTATTTTTGAAGTAAAGCTTTAATGGAAATTCGATATTCTAACTATACTAATCACCGTTAAACAATGAAATTAGACTATCAAATACCACCAAACGACTGCCAAGTGAATTCAAAAAGAAAAATTAAAAAATTTTACATTTGGGGGTAAGTTTCATTCATGAATCCATTTCGAGTTGCTTTTTTTGAAAAAAGCTCTTGCGGGAATTCGATGCTGTGTCTATACTAATCACCACCAAAAGATGAAATTAGACTACCAGACACCGCCAAACGATTCTCAAGTGAATGCAATAAGAAAAATTCAAAAATCAAAAATATTGGGGAAATTTTCATTCATAATTCTATTTCGGGTTGCCTTTTTCGAAATAAAGCTCTAACGAAAATTCGATATTTGCCTACTATTGCTATGTGAATGGGTACCAAAGTTTAAAAGGTGACTACCAATCACCACCAAACGACCACCAAACGACTAGTGAAATCCGTTTTGCTGTAAGAATATCGTAACTCCAGTTATTTACAAAAACACATAATGGGGGGCTAACTTCACGCTTTTTAAGAAAATCATTTATTACAGCTAACTGAATAACTACCAAATGTTGAAATGTTACTACCAAACACCACCAAACGACCACCAAACGAATGGCATAATTTGTTTTAAGCTAAGATAACTGTAACTCCAGATATTTAAGAAAATGTGTTTAGGGGGGGCTAAGTTCACGCTAAATAAAGTAAACGTGATTTCTAGGAATACGGATTACCACCAAACGAAAAAAAGTGACTACCAATCACCACCAAACGACCACCAAACGATTGCAACAAGAAAAATTAAAAAAATCGAAATTGGGGGGGCCAAGTTCACACACGTCGAAAATGATGTACTATCTAGCCAAGGTTGTTGTCTGGCAGCGATGCTCGTATGGTGGAACGATTGATGGCGACAAGAAAAGCGAGAACACCTAAAATTGCTGCAGAGGCACTACACAAAGCCGTTAATGATCGTACAGTACGGAGAGCCTTGCATAGAATTGGATTGATGTCTGCAGTTAAAAACATAACAGGGCTACGATTGCGCGTAAACCGCAATCTTACGATACTCTAGATGAAATAGAATTTTTTGTGATCCCAAGAAATTTTGTATGGGGAGTGTTAGAAGGGGTGATAGCATTGAACTACTTTTTTCCCCATCACGCTAAAGTAGCTATAAAAATGTTTTATACAAAATGCTTACTCAAAAATTGAATAGGAGCTGAGAAAATGAGTGTGTTAGATTTAGTGAAAATGTGCAGTTTGTATGGGAGGTGGTAGAAAGAGTGGGGGGTCTTAGTGATTTTTTCAGAAATAACTAGGAATATTATAAAATTGACATCCCTTATATTTCAGACTAGTGCCATTCATACTTTTCAAGAAAATCGATTTTTTGGGAAGTTGTGAAACTGGGTCATATTGTATGGGAGGGGGTAGAAGCAGTGAAGCTAATCAAATATTTTTTTCTGATCTTAGTGATAATGCTAAATAAGTATTTATCACAAAATGTGAGCTCGATAAATGTTATATGTTCTGAGAAAATCGGCTTAGAGCATTTCATGAAAAAGTGTAGTTTGTATGGGAGGGGTTGGAAGGAAAAGGAGGACGCAAATAATTTTTATACTGTATATTGAAATCATTATGAAAGTAATGTATCCCGAAATTTCGACCAATAGCTTTTATACTTTTCGAGCAAATCCATTTATAGTCGAATTGCGAAATTGTGCCATTTTGTATGGGAGGGGGTAGAAGGGGTGAAGCTAATCGTCTATTTTTTTTTAGCCTTACTAACAATTTTAAATAAATACTTAATGCACAATTTCAACTCGCTAAATTTTATACGCACTGAGTAAATTGGCTTAGAGTAATTCATGACAAGTACAGTTTGTATGGGAGGTGGTAGAAGGAGGGGGAGGACACGCATAATTTTTATACGGTAGATTGATATTATCATAGAAGTAATATATTCCAAATTTCAGGCCAATAGCTTTTATAGTTTTTGAGCAAATCCGTTTATTGGCAAATTGAGCATTTGTGTCATTTTGTATGGGAGGGGGTAGAAGAGGTGGAGCGATTTGGCCCGTTCACGAACTTGACCTTACTTTTTTGCTAAAAATGACACACAAAAAATTTTAGCACTATAGCTCAAAGCTTTCGAGAGTTATGTTGTAGACAGACGCACAGACAGACAGACGGACAGACGGAATCGATGTTTTTGAGCGACAAAAAATATTTCTGTACCCTTGGCAGCTCTGTGCGAGCGTTATTTCTTAACGTTACAAACGGTAAGGCAAACACAATATACTCTCAGATTTCATCTAGAGTATAAAAAAAACCAGCACTATCCGCCAAGAATATAAAGGCAAGGCTTAAATTTTGCAAGGATCATAGGAAGTGGACTACTGAAGACTGGAAACGAGTTATTTGGTCAGATGAGATCAAAATTAATCGATTCCAATTAGACGGTAAGAAATATTACTGGCATCGATTCCATGAGAGTATTAAAGGCACCAAGTTAAACAAACAGTGAAGCACGGCGGTTGACATATAATGATGTGGGGCTGCTTTACATGGTGGAACCTAGGTCCTTTGGTTAAGATCGACGGTATCATGAAAAAGGAAGACTACCTTAGCCTTTTGCGTAGTAATTTACCTGATTTCGTTGATGAATGCGTTTATCCAGTAGACGAGATAGTATTCAAACGGGATGGAGATCCCAAGTACACTGCGATTATCGTCAAAAAATGGCTTGCTGAGCAACAGTTTCAAACTATGCAGTGGCCTGCACAAAGTCCGGATTTGAATCCAATCGAAAAATTATGGGCGATTGTAAAAAGAATGCTTTCGCGTCACGAACGTGCTCCAACTAACATGGCAGAACACTGGAAAAGAGTAAAGAGAGAATGGACCAAAATTACACTCCAAACAATACAAAATTTGGTAGAAGGTATGCCAAAACGCATTGAAAGTGTCTTAGCCAACAAAGGACTTTGGACGAAGTACTGATTTGTCAAACAATTAAAATGGACAAGACTGGATAAATGATGTTACAAGTAATTTTGAAATTTCCTTAAGTTTTTTACATGAATTGTTTTTTTTTGTTATTAATTTAAAAGAAAGTAACTGATGCAATAAGAATTTCTTAATTGTCTGTAACAAAAAAAAGTTATCGGGTGAGTGCAAAAGTTCATGCGGAGTTTGAGAGTAAAAGTCACACAGTGATAGGCAAACAAAGTTCTTTATTCAATTAGTGATATGTTCTCCATCGTTTTCTATAATCTGTTTCCAATGTTCTGGCAGCATACGGATGCCCCGATCATAAAAACTACGCGGTTTAGATTCGAAGAACGAAGACACGACGTTTTTTAAGGCATCCAAAGAATCAATTTTTTTTCCATTTAAATGATTTTGCAATGACCGGAATAGAAAGTGATAATCAAATGGTGCGATATCAGGAGAATAGGGTTGATGAGTTAGGACATCCCATTTCAGGCTGTTCAGTTTGCGCTGCGCAGCGTCTGTCTCGAAACGTGTGGTCTGGCGTTGTCGTGATGAAAGACTACGCCCTTACGATTTGACAAAATCGGACATTTCTGTTTGATTTCTCGATTCAGATTGTTTAATTGGCGACAGTACTTGCCCGGATCGATCGTTTCGCCAGCTGGGAGAAACTCAAAATAAATTATGCTCTTGCAATCACACCAAACAGAGAGTATCACCTTCATAAGGTGCAAACTGCCCTTGGCCTCTGCGTCACCATGCTCACCTGCCTGTTTGCATGTGCGTTTGCGCTGAACATTGTTGTACAGGACCCATTTCTCATCCCCGTCACTAATCGATCCAAAAACGGCTCGTTTTTGAGCCTCCCGAATAAAGAAACGGCAGCGGAAATTCGCTCGATTTTGTTTCTTCCGGTCAGCAAATGGGGCACCCATATATCGAGCTTCAAATCGAATCCCATGTTTTTTATACGTCGAAAAGTCAACCACTTTTCGACGGTCAACGTTAAGTGCTGTAGCAACTTCCTCTGTTGAAATTCGAGGAGTATTCTGAACTGAAGTACGCACAACATCTATGTGTGAAGGTTGACCTGAGCGTGGCTCGTCTTCAAGGTTAAACTCTCCGCCGCGAAATTTCGCAAATCATTTTTCCACAGTTCTTTTAGCTTGTGCTTGATCTCGATAAACCTCTTGAATGTTTTTTACGGCTACTGCAACGTTTATTCCCTTCCAAAACTCGTAAAGCATAACATGCCGTAAATGCACCTTATCGATACTCAATTTGAAAGTAATCTTTCTCGAAGCAGTTTGTATATACACAAATTATTTTGTTTCAAATTAAACCAGCACACGTCACCTTTCCAACGATCTGTCTTACGTGGATGGCAGTATTAATAACAACACTTTACGCCGCTTCTAACGCCATCTATTGCACCTCCGCACGAACTGTTGCACTCACCCAATACATCAATTTTACGAAGAATTTTAATTGATGTATCCGCTTTTGTCCGCCACTGTACATTCATAGTTGCGTAACAGTGGAGTTTACATTTCAACACACCAACTCATCATTCCAAAGCAAACGAAAGAACAAAAGAAACGTGGAGGTCGGCAAAAAAAACAAACTAGAGATTACGCTACTTTAAACTCGACCTTCTACAGAAATCAATCAACTCTACGTTACTTTAGATCTTTGGTTTGCCCATTTGATGAACATTCGAAGCCATTGCTAGTCCTACCAGTGCCTTAGTCAGACAATCAGCGGCATTTTGCTTCGATGCGACGTATTCCAGTGTGATTGCCCGAGATTTAATCACATTGCGCACATGATGGTATTTTGTGTCGATGTGTTGCTGCGAGCTCGAAACATCTCGATGCTTGCCATCGTTATTGCACTGTGGTTGTCACAGAATAGCGTCTTTGGCCCACCGAACTCCTTCAATGGTTGGCCAAGCATCCTCAGCCAGATTGCCTCGCATGTTGGTGCAGAGATTACCATGTGCTCCGCTTTTGTCAAGGATAAGGCCACTGTTGGTTGGCCAAGTGATAGCACAGTCCGAATCCAAGTATCCAATCAAGTCACCACCGCCATACCGATACAAGGTCTTGTAATCGAGCGTCCCGCTAAGATAGCGCATGATGCGCTTGACTGCTATCCAATGTGGCTGTGTGTGAATCGACTTACATCATTTACGGCAAATGCGATATCCGGACGCGTTGCCTGAACTAGGTACAACAAACATCCAACCGCTTGCTGGTAAGGAATATTCTCCAAAACGCTGGACCCCTCTTCGACCATCTTGATCGACAGCTTCTGACTTGCATCGCTTGTGTCACTGCAGGCGCATTCTCCATGTCGAATTGCTTCAACACCCTCTCGATTCATCAGAATTGAGATTCCCTCCTTGGCGTACTCGACGCTGATTCCAACAATGTTCACATCCTGTCTAAGATCCTTCGTCTTGAACTTCGTGCTCAAGGCTGACTTAAGTGCACGCAACTGATTCTTGTTCTTCCAGAGAATCATCACATCATCGACGTAAACAGCCAGAATTACACCCATCTTGATCGAATGATTCACGCACGGGTCCTCCTTTGACCTGGTCAGCTCGATATCAACCAGCGCTGTGTTCAGTTTTATATTCCACTGGCGGCCCGCCTGTTTCAGCCAGTACATCGCACGATTGAGTCGACATACTCGTCCTGTATTGTCATCAAAAGCACCGGGTTGATCAGTGTATTTCTCCTCGTCGAGATCTTCTTGTAAAAACGCTATGACGGCGTCCATCTGGTCCACTTTGGATCCATTCTTCGCCGCTAGCGCCAGCAGAAAGCGAATCGACTCGTACCTCACGACAGATGAGAACGTTTCTTCTTAGTCTAGTCCAAACCACTGCGAGCATCCTTTTGCGACAAGTCTCGCCTTGTAGCGAGTAATCTGTCCTGAAGCTCCGCGCTTCAACTTGTAGACCCATTTGGTTTTAATGGTCTTTCGTCCGGCTGGCAGATTGACCAGACTCTATGTGCCATTTTCGGCATGCGATCGTAACTCTTCGTGCATGGCGGTGATCCAGTGCCGTTTGTCAATCACCCCAGTTGCTTCACAAAATGTCGCCGGTTCCTCGCAACCCGCTAATTCAGCTGATAGTGTGAGTTGCTGTTTGGCCTTTCTTGGAGGACCCGAACGTCAAATTTCCCTAACCGGCGGTGACAACGTTTCATCCGGCACATAATCTTCATCCGAATTATTAGCGTCATAGAAAGAGGATTCGTCCAGCTCACTTTCGCTAGGTTCTTCTGACACTACATCTGATTCTTCGACCGTTGGTGTGATAGTTGGTGTGTCTGCCTTCTTATCTATGGTGGAGTCAACAGACAAATCGATCACAAAACTGTCATTTACCTTGGCATCCGGCATGTCGAGGAATGTGACGTCACGACTGATCGTCACCGAGCGACTATCCTGGTCGAAACAACGCATGCCCTTTTGCGTTTCTGAGTAGCCGGTGAAGACCATTTGCTTAGACTTTGCGTCAACTTCTTCCGCTTCTCCTGCGGGATGTGAACCATGACCGGCGACCTAAACATTCAAATCTCGAGAGGTTGATTGCCGCTTCGCTTGCATTCCTCTGCCAAATCACCCATATACTCACGGCCGTTGTCCGATCGCAACACCTTCACCTTGAGTCCAGTTTGATTCTGCACCAACGACTTGAATTCGGCGAAAACTCGCTCTTGAGTTTGATGAAATACACAAACACCTTCCATGAATAATCATCGATGAACGTTACAAAGTATTTGGCGGCCCCAACTGAATCCGTCTCCATTGGTCCGCAGATGTCCGAGTGAATTAACTCCAGGATTTGTTTTCACTTGAATTCGACCTCTGCTCGTCGAAAAGGTTGCCGACTTTGTTTGCCGAGCAAGCATGGTACACACTTCGCCAAAAAACTGCGATCGCCTTTGATCGCGACACCATTCACCAGTCCATTCAATTTCATCAAGCCATCGTAGTCGAGATGGCCCATGCGGCGGTGCCACATCATCAATTCACTTCCATCATACCGCATGCGTTTGTATTGTCAATTCTCCATGAGCTGTTGTACGCTGCCACGTCTACGACAACATCACCTTCTTTGTCGCGTACCACACAGCGATCATTCGCGAACAATACACTGCTGCCGGTCTGAATGTCGAACACTGACAGCAAATTCGATGAAGCACCTTTCGCCAAAAGCACGTTCTTCACTAGAATTGTCCTTCAATTCGCGTTTAAGTAGATTGAGCCGCTGCTCGTGACCTTCAATCGCGGGCCTCCTGCTGTCACAATATCTGGAAACCTCAAACTTTCTCGGAAGCTCTCAAAATTTTGGCGATTGCCAGTCAAATGATGCGTAGCACCAGAATCAATAACCCACGAGTTGGATGACGAATCGCAATTCGTCGCCACCATGGCATGATACGCGAACATCTTCGCTTGCCAGGCATTTCCACCTTGCTTCTTCTTGTCATCGTCGGACTTCCTTTTTGGGCACTGATAGCTCTTGTGCCCCTTTTTATGGCACATGAAACATTCGATGTCGGCACCCTTTGCCTTGTTGTTCTTCTTCCTCTTATTGGCATTCAGCTTCGATGTCGCTTGCTGTTATGAACATTTTGAATGTGACACCCACGTTATTTTCTCCGTTCAGCATTGACTTCGTCTGAGCCGAATCGATCTACCGTCGTTTGAGAACCTCTGACGTCAAACACTACCCCGCGCCGTTCACCACAGTGCTGCCATCGAGTCCGCCTACAAAAGATTCGTATTATGGTTCGAGTCCATAAATTATTAATCCACAGATCACATCATCACTGACTACAAAACCAGTTTCTTGAACTCGAAACATCGCTGCCGTATGCTCTCGAATAAACTCTTCCATCGATGTGCAATTCGCAAACTTCAGCGTGGCCAGATTTCCGATGATGCGAGTCTTGTGCATTCAACTGTCATTTTGGTACAGCGTCGCACATCTCGCCCAAAGCGACTCCGCTGTTGGATGTCTCCGATCTCATCATACAGTCTTGGCTCAATTGTCATCATCAATCGAGCCTTGGCTTGCTTGGATTTCTTGATGCGTTCCGCTGAAGTCGATGTATCAGCTGTCGCTGCTGCGAACGCAGCCACCTTGGCAGCCTTCGCTAACGCCTTCAGATTATTGTCGCCCAGTTTATTTGATGCTGCCGCAGTTGCTGCCGCTGCTTTCCTCGCTGCTGCTGGTGCTGTGTTTCCCATTGGGTCTCAACTCTAATAATCATCTAGATCGTACCATTCGAGCATCGTCCATGCACTTCTCGCCATGAGATGTAATTTTCGGTACCATTCAGTTTCGTCACTTTCATGAAATCGTGGCCTTTGTCGTTTTGATCCATCTCTATCTTTTACGTGTCTTGGATCGAAAAAACTGAATACTATGCGCCTAACCTGACAACCAATTACATCCACTGGTTGATTTGCCTTCACCTTTTACGTAAATTTTCCTTAAATTAGGTTTATTTCCGCGGAAATAATCGCCACAATTTCACGCTTTTATTGAGCGCTCTGGGCCCATAACCTGATGATCTGAATTGAAAAAAAACCAATGACCATCGGCCATGTTTATTCAAAAGTCAAAGCCTACTCATAGTACATTCATAGTCGAAGCCTTCTCATACGTACATTCATAGTTGCATGGAGTTGTGTTAATTGTGTTATGTTTACAGACGGATTGCGGCCAAAAATAATCGTAATATACCTTACCCCAGAAATGTATATCAACCAATAAATTTCCTGTTAAGACCCATAAGACGCATAAGACAGAAAGAGTTCTCTTCTACAAGGAGCGATCCTGAGCATCGGTCTTTAATTGTCGCCAGGACTTCCTCTGGCCTCCAGCTCAACTACTTACTGCCATGTGCTTCATGGTCGACAAGTCCGATGTCTTCCTTGAGGATTATAAATAAATGTAAATTGATTTCATTTAATTGATCGACCATATTAAACTTGAAAACGAGCAGTTCAAAAGAAGACCAGAGACCACAACTGAAGTTCGGTGCTCTTGATAGTGCCTTGTAGAAGGAAATTATTTTTGTCCTGTGCCCATTTTAGGAGCCAGAAAATTGTCTAATATTTAAGTTTAAAATTTCCCGCCCAGCTATGATACCATATGGCCATATTCTACTTAAGTGTTGCCTATTTTCGAACGAATATTCCTGATTAATGGTGCAAGATAATGGAACCTTTTATTTTTCATTTTGTTCTTTATTAAATTTACTAGGGTTCGTATTGAACAAAATTGAAATATTTTGTTCTAGAAATGAAATATGACCCCCAATGCGCTTGTAGTTTTTAAAAAATGGAAAAAAAATTGCCATTTTCTATTGAATTCGTTACCCACATTTCACTTTTTGTTGCTATACCAATAGAAAAGGTTCACGAAAAGGGTCTGTTTTGAACATATTATCAATTTTAATAAGTTTTGTCAATAACATAGTAAATAAAAACTAAAATTTTTCATATTATTTTAGTATTAATTATGCAGTAGATTTTAAATTTTTTTTCTTTTTTGGAGTAAAGTTTGCTTAAGGCCGACGCTCAGGTTCGTGCCTTGTGGAAGAGAGTTGTTTCTGTCCTATGCCCCTATAGGGGGTCTTAACAGGTATTTGATTGATTGTTTGAAAGTTTGATGTATTTTTGGCCTTGTGAAAAAAATGGGATATAAATTCGAGCAATCAATTAAATTTCATGACCAATACATCGATTTTTCGCAAACAATTTTTTTTCCTGTCAACTCCTTGCCATGCAACAATTGGGAATTTATTACTATTCTGAGCTTTTGGCATAATTTTTCGATTCGAAATTACCTCATCTTCAACGAAAACGCCTTTTCCTCGTGTCACCTTAACAAGAGCCTGTTCTACACAATAATTCCGAGCATTATAAGTTCGGACGAAATTTGAAAACATTGCGTTTAAGGCTCTTCCATACCTGTCTTATTCTTGACGTTCTTTGCTAATTTCAAATGTACACTTTTGGCTAGTCTTAAGCATTCTTACTAGTTACCAAAGTTTTGTACTGTAATTTAATTTACGGTGAAAGCAATCGGATTCAAGTTGTAAATTTCAATTTAAAACTTGGAGATTTTTGCTTTTGTGAGGATTCAAACTCAACGACTCTGTATCTAATGTAAGACGCAGAAGACTAGCCGAAAGTATAAATTTAAACATTAGAAGTATTATATTTAGGAAAAACATTAAAAAGGAAGAAGAATCTTAATTCAAGGTTTGTACCTCTAAGAATTAAGTTACATAATTCCAAAAATCGCCAAAAGTACAGAAATTTCTGCTGTCGCAGACAGACTTTTTGCCTCTATAAACGGTTTAACATGGCTGGTAGATGAGCCAGCTCGTTTACTAGATGCAGGTCATTTTTCCAATCTTCTTGACCTTTTTCTCCCCAACCAGCCAGAGAAATATTCTGTCTCTGTCATATCACCATCGTCAATTGGAAATACGGATCGGTTTTTGATTCGTGCACAATTCTCAGTTGCATCACTTACACTACTGACAATCAAGGCATCTCGAAGAAATATTTGACATTTGAAAAGAGCCAATTGGGGGAGCGCAAAATGACTTCTTCAGTGCCTTAAATTGGAAATTGTGCTTTGATTCCAATGACTGCGATGAAGCTTGTAGACTTGTGACCAGATCATCTTGAAAGGTATTAAGCTATATAATACCTTCCAGTCATAAGAGAGTCAGGCCGTCGACTCTTGGCTCAATAATGAATGTCTCGTTGCTATTCAGTCCAAGAAACAAGCATTTGAAACCTTTAAAAGTAATAAAACACCTGCCAACAAAGAACTCTTCAATGCGTCAAGGAATGCCTGCAAATTCATACGTGTTAAGTTTGAGCATGACCAAAAACTTCGACGGAACATCCTTCAGTGCCCTACAGGCTCGAGATATTACTGGTCATTCGCCAAAACGGTCAAAAACAATTTCATTTCTTCTTAAATACCACCTCTTGTTGATGGCGACCATCGAAAAAGCTAACTTACTAGCAGCAAGTTTCGTTAGAAACTCACCCTTCAACCTTCAAACCAATCGCCTCCCGCTCTAACTGATTCTGGTTCCTCTCTGCCTAAACTACATTTTCGCACGAGACTTATTTCTAGGATACTTCAAGAGCTCAATGTCCACAAATCGGCTGGTCCGGACGGTATTTTCCCCATTAGCCTTAAGAAGTGCTCCTCTTCTTTAGCTAAACTCTTTGGCAATCTTATTCACCCTTCTGGGTGCTTTCCACGTATGTGGAAAGCTGCGAATGTTCAGCCAATTTCCAAGAAAGAAAGTAAAGCCATTATGTCAATCACAAAACCGTTGAATATCTCGAGAATAATCCATGATGGTCAGTATGGGTTCCGTTCTAGAAAGTCAACGGGAGATATTATGGTTTATTTGACAGAACGTTGGAAATCATGCATACATAAACACGACGAAGGTCAAGTTCTTGCACTTGACTTTGCGAAAGTTTTTGACAGAGTTTGGCATGAATGTCTCATAATTAAGATCAGAGCCATACATAGTTCTTAATGCTACCCTTGTTCGATGGATTGAGAGTTTTCCCTCTAAACGCACTATACGAATAGTACTAGATGGCGTTACTTCTTCCTTCTTCTCATTAGATTATGACGTCCTTCAAGGCACTGTTTACCTCCAAATTTTTTTCGCCCAACGACCTTGCAACCATCTTTAAGGCATACATTAGACCACGTTTAAAGTACAATTCGTATGTTGGGCTGGGGCACTCAAAACACACCTCTCGTTACTTCACCTTATTCAAAAACATGTATTCCAACTGATTGAAGATGAGACTATCACGTCTTCTATCGGTTCTCTCGAGCATCGCAGAAATGTCGGAGTACTCATTTACTATCGCTACTTCCATGGTAAATGCAGTCCTCCACTCTATACTTTTCCCCGAGATACTAGCTGAACGAGCACACGAGTACACCGTTAAACCCTTGCCTTCTCGTACAGTGATATATAGGTAGTCATTCATTTCCCGAACGTCAAGACTTTTGGAACACAATACCAGCCACAGTGTTTCACAAGGAGTACACCCTCTAGTGCTTCAAAAGCAATGTCCACCGTCACTATCGTCTTTCTCCACCCAAATTAATAATTTTATATTTTTTTTCTTCTTCAAATCCTGTACCGATATATGTAGTTGTACGTGGCATTATAGGGTGACCTCCTAAATTGTATTCGGCTTCTTAAAAAAAAGGAAAGTTAATTTATCAATTATGTTGAAAACATTTAAATGAAATTTCCCATAAAATGTTGTCACATCAATTATTTATATTTTAAAATTAATTATTTTGCTCAATTTTCCATTTACCTCCCGTAAAAATTTTTCGAATTTTAACAATTTATCTATATTGAAGATATTGTCTTGAAAATTGGTACAAGAAGTTTGAATAGAAAGCCCGTCTACCACTATAGAGAAGTTAATTAAGGAACTACCTTGAAAATCAATTAATTACATAATTAATGATTTCCCAAACTGCAAGATTCTCATTTCTTGGACTATATTGATCGATAAACAATTTTCAAACCAAATATGGTTTTAAACACCGAATTTTTATTGATATCTTCGTTCACCTTCTACAAACATCACTATTTTAGACTAAATTCATAAATTTATAATTTTTAATAAATGTGAACGTTAAACACAATCTTGTTATTATAATTTCAGCCATTAGTTTCAAAATTAACTTCCTCTCCCCACTATTACCTCCCATCTAGGTAAATGTCACTAGCAAATATTCTAAAGAATTTGGGATAAAATAATTTGTTTAATGAAAATTTAGAATTACGGATTACTGGGTCAACAATTAGCATACTAGTATCTTAAAATAAAAAATAGTTTGCATAATTATACAATCAAGATCCGAAGTCTTTTAATTTTGTTACAACTATGAAGTTAAAATATTCAAAACGACAACGTAATTAACACGTGACAATCAATTTTCTAATTTTCATTAGAACTAAAATTAACTATTCTATTACTTACGCGCAACTCTAGAATTTCTTCATAGCCGCACTAAATATAATATTAACCCCAATTCAAAATCGGAGCAAATTCACGAAAAAAAATTCTAAAGAATAAAATAGTCATCAAAATACCAAATAATAGAATAAAACATCAATCTATCAAACGAGGAGAAAGTTCGCTGTTTTGCTGTTTAGTTTTGATAAAATTCCTGACAAATGAAAGGAACGCTACAGAAAACAACTAAATTGCCATAAATTAGAATACAATTCGGGTCTCTCGAGTTTTTTTTTTAACGCAAATTTCGATGACAACCTGAAAGTTTGGAGCAAATAACAACACGATTTTATGGTCAGATCATCAAAAAGCGGTCAACGATATCTTAAATAGTTTTAATTATGCAAAAAAAAAAAAAAAAATGGTAATGCCTTATTATGAGATTCAGCCTCATTTTAACAATTCGGATTTCTCCAATAATCGCCAAATTTCATGCTATGCGGTCAAACTAAATACTTTTAATAGATTTATCTTTAAGACGATCAGTTGTTATCATTCCGCATATCGACGGCCAGTCTCGATGAAATGGTAGAAAAATCTATTGCAGAGATTACTAACAATATTACGGTATTAGTGCTTTAAGAACAACACTTCTATGCCACGATAATTTCATGGCTGTTTGATTTTTGCAATATTATAACAAAATCGTACATTATAGCATTAAAATATCGAAATGGTCAGCGAAAACTGGGAGATAAAGTTCACGATCCGATGATTCTGATCTGAGCAATGACCTTATGCCCAACCACATTACACGGTATGGTACATTAAATTTCCGTATATGTTAATAATAATAATTTTTAATGACATAAGCCATGTAAATTTAATATTTTGTTAAATGATCTATAAAGAATATAGCAGTTATTGGTATGCATGTGCGGCAGTATGTCTTTATTCTCAGGAAGAATTCTATAGGTGCAATCGACAAACAGATAATTATAGTTTACTGAATAACGGAGCAGTACAGATTTCAATTATAAAATCCGTACCTACTGCTGTATGCCAATTTGGAATTCGACTCTTAAATTTATTTTTATTATTCAAAAAAAAAAAAAATAAAATAAACCGTTCAAAAATAGAGTCAAATTTCTTATCTTTGCGTTTCAAATACATAGAGTCAGCACTAAAAATAAGGCTGTGTAAAACTAATCGTAAATGAATATCGGCGCAATACAAAGCGCATCGATCTACTTTTCTTCGTGTCGTATTAATCAAATTAAATGCTGACTAAAAAAAATAAACTGCCAACAAGTCGGCCGCAACTTTGTTATTGGTGGCACAAGTTGAGGATGCATGCAGGTTAGAGTAGTTAAGGAAGACTAAGTGGAACCCCTTTTCTCAAGTGGAACACCCATTAGGGCAGTGCTGCTGTCAATTTAACACTTAATTGCGGATACGATCAATATTTCATTCGTTTATGCAAGTTTGGGTTTTTATGAGGAGAGGGGGAGGTGGGTGAATATTAATAATTTTTTATTCAAATTCAAATTCAAATTCATTTATTTCATCATTATATATCAGTTTGTATAACACAGAGTAACTTATTTTAGAGAACAGATTACAAGATCTTAGCAATAGAGAGAATTTTGTAGACATTTGCTGATTAGAACTGTGGGTTTTATTATTATTATTAAACTGACGAAGGAAAAATTTTCAAAAAAAAAACCTTGCATGTATAACTTAATAACTACTTAAAACTAAATTTAAATTTAACTTAACCTAACTTATGATAAATCAAGAGATACTTGGCTGCACTTTATTGCAATTGATTGAGAAGAGTTGAAATGAGCGTGTTCTTGACCATTTGGGACCTGAGAGCAAAAGATGAGAATCTCTTATCAGCTAATTTTTGTACAGTAGGCACATTGGCTATTTCGTGGAGGGCCTTGGTCGAAAAGTAAAAAGGTTTTTTGAGAATCATTTTCAGACACTTATTTTGTGAAACTTGTAATTTATTTTTATGGGCGTTTGCACACTGGTTCCAGACAGGTGAGCTATAAGATAGCCTAGGCTGCAGAACAAGCTTAAAAATTAGCATCTTGTTAGCCAGAGAAAGTTTCGATTTGCGGTTAATAAGTGGATAAAGCGAATAAATAGATTTGGAAACTTTGAAGCATATGTTTTCAATATGACTGCTGAAGGTCAGTTTTTTGTCCAACACGACACCAAGGTACGTAAGGGTGTCGGACCAAGTAATATTTTGACCAATAAAATTTATGTCGCGGTTTGGGAGATTGGATCGTTTTCTCTTCTTTGTAAAGAACATGGCCTGAGTTTTAGATGGGTTGATTTTAATTTTCCAGCGATGATAGTACTGATACAACAGTTCTAAATATGTTTCCAGGCATAATAAAATTTTATCAGGGTCATTGTCACTTACATAAAGACATGTATCATCTGCAAAAATCGCTAGCTCGCATTTTGGATGAATTGGAATATCTGCAGTATAAATATTGTACAGCGTTGGACTTAGACAGGAGCCTTGTGGAACGCCCGCAGGTATTGGTCGATGGATGGAGAAGCTTGAGTTTATTTTTACTGAGAAGGTCCTGTTCAGTAGAAAGGATTGAATTATTTTCGTTAGGTAAGAAGGAAAAGAGAATTTCAATAATTTGAAAAGAAGGCCTTCGTGCCAAACACTATCGAAGGCCTTCTCAATATCAAGCGTAACCATGCCTACAGATTTCTTATTGTGCAGAGATTTTCGAATATCTTTAATGACTCTATATAGTTGGTGATTGGTCGAGTGTCCACGTCTGAATCCAAACTGGAAATTAGGGATCACTTCAGAGTTGTCAAGAAAATCTTCAATGCGACGCGCAATCACCCGTTCAAAGATTTTGCTGATTGCCGGAAGTAGACTAATAGGTCTGAAGTTTTTAGGATTACTTGTATCTTTACCGGATTTTGGAATGGGGACAACCACAGCATGTTTCCAGGAAGAGGGAAAGTAGCTGAGTTTAATACAAGCGTTTATTATCAAATTTAGTGCAATAATGCAGTTCTTGGGAAGTTTCTTAAGCAGAAGATTGGGGAGTTTGTCGCATCCTGGCGCTTTATTATTTTTCAATTTTTTTTAAATGGTGATAATTTCTCGAGGCTTGCATAGTGCCTTTGGTGGTAAGTCAAAACTTGGTGGAATATTCTTGAGAGAGTTATTAACAGAGTCATTGTTGATTTTGGTACCCATATGCTCAGAGGTGCGATGCGCGGAATAGAAATAGTCTGCTAACAATTCGGATTTTTTCGAGTCATTATATATCTTTTTATTGTTTTTATCAAGAAGAGTGGGGATGGTGTTTGCCAGTCTTCAATTTATTTAATTTCCACACAGTTTGTGAGCCCCTCTTGAGATTGGATAGAATGGTGTTCCATTTGGAGTTACGCAGCTTGATTAATCTGTAGCGAATAATTTTCGTTTGGTAGTTGATTTGGGATTTAGAGTTTGGGTCTCTGCATCTTTGCCAGTGTCTACGAAGTGCGTTTCTTTCTCGTATTTTACTTTTGGTTTCCATATCTATTTCAATGTGAGTATGGCAATGTTTGCTTTTCCTTGGGGTACTATGTTCTAAAGCTTCCCATAAATTGCTGATAAACTTTGAGAGTAAGCTATCTATTTGTTCGGAACAAGTAATGTCAGCAAGGTTTAGGGAACCTATTGGGGTAAGCTTCTTTAGTACTCCGTGGTATCTGGACCAGTTAGTTTCTTTGAAACATAGCACTTCATTCAAGCGATGTTGAATGCTGATTTTTCCTTTAATAGAAAAGGATACCGGAAGGTGAGGCGAAGACAATGCGCAGGTGGTTATAGGCTGCGAAATATCTGCTCTTCCATTGCTGATAACGAGATCGAGAGTTGATTCTTAGCCTCTAGGTGGATAGCAGGTTGGTCCTGAAGGGGTGTGAATAAAGATGTTTCTTCTACATATAAGGTTGAAGAGAATTTTTCCAGCTTTATTTGCTTTTACACAGTTCCACAGCCTGTGTCTGGAATTTAGGTCGCCGCATAAAATATACCCTTGTTGAGAACTAACAAGGTACTCGAGGTCTTTTTCAAAAAGCTTATGTTTAATCGCGTTGAGCTTGGAACCAGGAAAATAGGCTGCAATAATCGTAGTATTAGTTTCATCAACTTTAATTGCTATTGTTTGTATAATTTTCGTCATGGGAATGGGAATGCTTTATAGATTTTTTAATACTCCACCGCCTGTTCCTATTCTATCATTTCTATAAATATGGTAATTCGGATGGTATAATTTATCATTAGAGTGAAGCCAAGTTTCCGTAATAACAAATATGTCTGTATTTTGGGATACAATGAAGTCAAATGTTTCAATAAACTTATTGCGGATGCTCTGAGCATTCCAAAGAATAATCTGAATACTACTTAAGCTATCCATATAAAAATCTGGTTGCTAAATTAATTATGGCGTTAAATTGATCTTGCTTAGTCTTACATGTAGCGAGTCTACTGATTAGCTCCGTAGATATTTGTACTAGAACTTCAGGCGAGAATAAATCGTCACTAGAGTTAGGTGCAAAATTTACCCCCTTCATTGCCGTGGGTATATTCCTGGCAACACTGCTAAAAGATGGTCTGTTTATTTCCTGAGATGTCATTGTATTTTTCGATGTTGTTCGCATTGCGGGAAAATTTCTGTCAAATGCACCAAAAGTGTTGGATTCAGATCGAGGGTGTTGTTTATTACTTTTACTGTTTTTTCGACTAGTACGTTCCTTGATAAGAATGTATTCTTCGCGTTTCTTGCAGCTACGATCGTTAGCGAGGTGTGCTAAGGTGCAATTCGCGCATTTAATTAAATCCGTTTGTCCTTCTTTGAGTGGGCAGTCTTTATGATTGTGTTTTTCGCTACAAATCATGCATTTCGTTGGCAAATGGCAGTGGGTAGATCCATGTCCAAACATTTGGCAATTACGACATTGAGTTATGTTATTTTTATTTTTGGCATGATAGCTCCAGTGAACGACAGTATGCATTATTGTTTTGAATTCACGTAGATCTTTGAGTTGCGTGCCTTTCTCAAGTAGAATTAGGTATTTTGGAGAGCAGTTACGTCGTTTCGAGACATCAGTGTTGAATTTCTTGATGTCAAGACATGGCAGTTTGCAGTGTTCTTTAAGATGCTTCAAAAGCTCATCGCACGGCATGTCATGGAGTCCGGAGAGAACAATTTTTGTTGGACGTAAATCTGGTCGTTGGTGAGTGAAAAAGTTGACTTTTTTAGTTGTCAGATGGTCGCTTAGTTTTCCAAAATCGTCTAATTTCTCCAGAAGCACTCTAATCCCAATAGACATGAGCTTAATTTTGTAGCTCGTAATATTCAAGGTGGACATTATAGCACTAATGGTTTCGCGCTTTAAGTCAGGAAAAGTAATAGGTGGAATTTTTACCTTGTTGTGTTGACTTGTTGATTGGTTGTCAGCTGCTGGTTCCTCGTCAAGCGTGCTTGCAGGAGGGTGAAATTTATTTTTGTAGTTCGGCATGTTATTGTTTTCATTACGTGGGAATTTAAGTTTATCCCTCACGAGCATTTTCTCCGGGGAACCCTCCGATTCCGCTTCGTTTTGCTTCTTGTAGCGATATAAAACCGGTTTCAAGTGACACTGTTTCAATTGAACGGCGTAACAGTGCAAATTATGAAAATCACTGAAGTACTTGTGCACTGATCGAATGCACAAGTCGAACTGAAATAATTTTTTAATTGATTGCTTGAATCACGTCCAATATTCGCTGTATGGAATATCAGTCTCATAGACGAAGTTACATAGAATTTTCATAAAATTAGAGAATATATGTTCCAAGTTTCAATTACATAGCTTAAGAAATAGCCGATATAATGATTTTTAAGTGTTCATTTGCAACTTCCCTGACCTTACAATAATTAGCCTCCAATTAAGCTGATTCTAGTGGATTTGTATGGAACCTTAATGGTCCCAAAATATGAATTTTTTTGTATTAAGTAATTTCGAAGATATAATCTTTAAGAAAAAAATTTGGTCGACAGTTTGTTTTGTAGCCCCACCTTTTCGGACCCTAAATATAAACCCATCTATGTATATGTTACTTTTCAGCTTCTTAGCTAGAACCATGATTGAGATATTCGAATTCTTAATTTTTGGTTTTAGCGCTCCACCCGCCTCTCCATTCACACGTAGACCCCCAAAATGGTAGTCCGCCTGACATTCGCAACCATCTACAATTCCCCCAAAAATGAACTTCTATCTTGAAAAGTTTGGGAGTTAAAGTGCGCTGAGCGTATACGTCGGTGTACGGCGGATGGCATACAGATACACGGTTTTTTTTTTGCACTTTTAGGCTATTTTAGTCATGAAACGCGAAAAAACAAAATTTCAGGGTAAAAAAAGGCCGTCATAATACTTTATTATTAAAATAATAAAGTAACAGATAAATTTTGAATGGATTAAAGTTGACTCTTATGATTTACCATTATCATTTTTAAAAAATATAACAGGACTAAGATTGGGCGTAAAGCCCAATAGTGCGATACTCTAGATGAAAGAGAATTTGGTTTGGTGAATGGTTTCACAGTGCATTTCGTATTAAAAGAAAAGATTTCCGGCTTCTACTTTGTTACGCTTTATTATTCCTGACGATTCGGTCTCTGCTGAGACCAGTTTGATAAAGGTCTCAGCAGTGATCGAAACGTCACGAATAATAAAGCGTAACAGTGTAGAATCCGGAAATCTTTTCTTTTAATTTCTTTGAAAGAGAATTTTTTGGTATTAAGAAATTTTGTAGAGGAAGTGGTGGAGGGGGTGACGACTTTGAACTAGTTTTTTCACATCACGCTAGAGTTGTCATCAAAATGTTTTATACCTAATTTAGGATTCAAAAATTGAATAGGTACTGAGAAAATTAGTGCATTGGATTTAGTGAAATTGTGCTGTTTGTGTGGGAGGTGGTAGAAGGGGGAACGAGTTCTTAATGACTTTTTCAAAAATAACTAAAAACATCATGTTTCGACATGTTTTAAATTACAGATTAGTAGCATTCATACTTTTCAGGAAAACAACTTTTTGTAAGGTTATGAAATTGTGTTAGATTGTATGGGAGGAGGTAGAAGAAGCTAAGCTAATCCTCGAATTTTTTTTTGTCTTGCTAATAATTTTAAATAAATATTTTGTGCAAAATTTTAGCTCGATCAACTTTATACGTACTGAGTAAATTGGTTTATAGTAATTCATGATAAAGTGCAGTTTGTATGGGAGTGGGTGGAAGGAAGGATAACTTCAAATAACTTTGATATAGTAGATTGAAATCATCATAGAAGTAATATATTCCAAATTTCAGTTCAATAGTATTTATACTTTTCGAACAAATGCGTTTATTGTTAAATCGCGAAATTGTGTCATTTTCTATGGCAGGGGATAGAAGGGGTAAATCTAATCGTCTATTTTTATGGGTTTTACTAATGATTCAAAATAAGTATTATATTTAGTGCACAATTTCAGCTCGATCAATTTTATACGCACTTAGTAAACTGGTTCACAGCATTTCATGAAAAAGTGCAGTTGCAGGAAAAGTGCAGAGGTGATGGAAGGAGCGGGAGGACACAAATAATATCTATACATTCAGTAAATTGAAATCATCACAACAATTTTACATTACAAATTTCAGATCAATCGCATTTATACTTTTCGAACAAATTCGTTTATTGTCAAATTGCGAAATTGTGTAATTTTGTATGGTAGGGGTTAGAAGGAGTAGAGCGATTTGGCCCATTCACGAACTGGACCTTACTTTTTTGTCAAAAACGATGTGTACTAAATTTAAGCTCTCTAGCTCAACGCTTTCTCAAGGTAAAGAGGGCACGGATGGACATACGGACGGACAGACAGACGAACGGACATCGGATTTTTGAGTGATTTTATTATATGAACTTCTGTACGTTTTTCTCCGAGCCTTATTTCTTAGCGTTACAAGCTTTCTGTTATAATACTCTCAGTTTTCATCTAGAGTATAAACATAATACTAACATAACTTTTTACCACCTCCCATACAAAAATCCAGATTTACTCTGAAACTTTATAATTATCAAAGCTATTGATTTAAAAATTTGACTGTTAAAACCATTAGTTGAAAAAAAAAATAAAAATGAGCAACTTCTGAAAACAAAATTTTCTTTGGAACTAGATAAAATTTTGTGGAAATCTGATGTTTATATACATATAATGGGGTTTCCATGCCGAGTCAGTTTAAATACGAAATAATTGGTTTTTGAAATAATTAAAGTGAGGGAGTTATTCCTTAATAATTATAAAGCTATAATTGGCCTTTATATTGACACGCTCCCAGGAGATGTCCTCTACAAAATGCACCGTGTCGCCTGTAAACGAAATTACTTTTCTTTCAATTACACACACTCACAAATCAACCTGTGAATTATGCTGTTTCAATTATATTTCCATCCTCAATTGGCAACCGATCATTTTTTGCTTTTCAATTCTTTTGGATTATTCACTTGATGTACGGAAGCTTAAAAGTACTGTTTGTTATTATGAAAGAGCAGATTGGGGATTTCCGCTGGAAATTTTGCTTTGAATCTAATAATTTGATACAGTTTGTCGATTACCGAAACAATCCTAAAGAATATGAAGATCTACATATCTTCCAGACATAAAATAATCCAACCATCGAAAGATACATTTTTCAACAAAGAATGCTTAGATGCCATACTTTCAATTCGAAAGTACTAAATTCCAATATGACCAAAAGCTTCGAAGGAAGATCCTTAACACCACAAAAGACTCAAGATCTTTTTGGTTATTCGTTAAAACGGTCAATCAAAACTTTATAAGTCTTCTACACCTCGTCCCTTTTGACCGAATTATAACGAATCCTACTAAGAAAGCTAATTTTCTGGTTTCGTAAGTAACTCTCGACTCCCACCCTCAAATTAGTTGCCCCAAAACCTCGGCATTCTGGTTTCCCAGTTCCATCTATTCACTTTCAAACACGTCTTACGATTATTTCTGAGATACTCAAAGAGCTCAATATTTATAAATCTGCTGGTCCCCCCAATTACATTAAAGAAATGGTTTTCCTCTCTGGCTAAACTACTTCGAAATCTATTTTCCTTATCGTTCTCTTCAGGACACTTTCTAACTATGTGAAAAGTGCCAAATTTCCAGCCAATTCTTAGGAAAGGAAACTAAGCGATTTACTCAAACTGCAATCCTATATCTTTCACTTCAGTGCTATTAAAAGTGATGTAAACAGCTGTTAATCGCAAACTAGTCAGTTACCTTGAAGATAACCATCGTATCCATGATCGCCAATACGGGTTCCGGTCTAAGTGTTTCACTGATTATCTCCTATCGTATCCGATTAAACGTTGGAACTCGTGTATTCACAAATACGGTGAAGGTCAAGTAATGGCTCTGGACATAGCGAAGGCCTTTGACAGATTTTGGCATAAAGGTATATTGGCAGAACTCATTGCTATAGGTTGAAATACTTACCTTATCAAAAGGATTGAGAGATACGAGTCGTAATGAATGGAGTATCATACCAACGGTTTCAGATCGATTCCGGTGTCCCTCAAGGTTATGTTCTATTCCCACATTCTTTTTAATTTTCATTAATGACGTCCTGTCCTATGATTCATTGAACTCAGACCTCAACTTAATTCTACAACTTGGCGCGAAATATTACACTCTTGGGAAAAATTTACATTACTCGGCAGTAAACTTAACAAACATCTCACACATATTTTTATACTCTAGATGAAATCTGAGAGTATATTGTGTTTGCCTTACCTTTTATAACGCTAAGAAATAACGCTCGCACAGAGCCGCCAAGGGTACAGAAATATTTGTTGTAGCTCAAAAACCTCGATTCCGAGTGACCGTCTGTCCGTCTGTCTGTCTGTGCGTCTGTCTACAGCATAACTCTCGAAAGCTTTGAGCTTTAGTGCTAACAATTTTCTTGTGTCATTTTTAGCAAAAAAATTAGGTCAAGTTCGTGAACGGGCCAAATCGCTCCACCTCTTCTACCCCCTCCCATATAAAATGACACAATTACGCAATTTGATAATAAACGGATTTGCTCGAAAAGTATAAAGTTATTAAACTCAAATTTGGAGCATATTACTTTTATAATAACTTCAATCTACCGTATAAAAATTGTATGTGTCCTCCCTCTCCTTCCACCACCTCCCGTAAGAACTGCACTTTTTCATGAAATGCTCTAAGCCAATGTATTCAGTGCGTATGAAATTTAGCAAGCTGAAATTGTGCAAAAAATATTTATTTAGAATTATTAGTAAGACCAATAAAAATTAGATGATTAGCTTCACTCCTTCTACCCCCTCCCATATAAAATGACACAAATACGCAATTCAACAATAAACGGATTTGCTCAAAAAGTATAAAAGCCATTAGTCTGAGATTTTGAATAAATTACTTTCGTGGCGATTTCAATTTACCATATAAAAATTATGCACGTTCTCCTCCTCCTTAGAGTACCTCCCATACAAACTGTACTTTTTCATGAAATACTGTAAACCAATTTACTCTGTGCGTATAAAATTTATCGAGCTCAAATTTAGCAGTAAATATTTATTTAGAATTATTAGCAAGACCAAAAAAAATTAGATGATTAGCTTCACTCCTTCTACCCCTTTCCCATACAAAATGATACAATGTC
This sequence comes from Chorisops tibialis, assembly GCA_963669355.1. Taxonomy (NCBI): domain Eukaryota; kingdom Metazoa; phylum Arthropoda; class Insecta; order Diptera; family Stratiomyidae; genus Chorisops; species Chorisops tibialis. The sequence goes on from OY770262.1 coordinate 191,112,398, forward strand.
GCAACTCGACAATAAACGTATTTGCTCGAAAAGTATAAAAGCTATTGATCTGAAATTTGGAATATAATACTTTTTTTATGACAATTTCAATCTACTGCATAAAATTTATTTGAGTCGTCCTCTTCTTTCCACCCCCTCCCATATAAACTACATTTTTTCATGCAATGCTCTAAACCAATTTACTCAGTACGTATAAAACGTATCGAGCGGAAATTGTGCATTAATAACTTACTTGGAATTATTATTCAGGCCAAAAAAATTAAAAGGCAAGTCTTACCCCTTCTATCACCTCCCTTACAAAATGGCGCAATTTTAGAATTCGACAATAAACGGATTTGCTCGAAAAGCATGGATGCTATTGATTTGAAATTTGAAGTATATTACTTTTATGATGATTTCAATCTATCATATAAGAATTATTTAAGTCCTCCCCTGTCTTCCACCACCTCTCATACAAACTCTACTTTTTCATGAAATACTCTAAAACAATAACTCTGTTTGTAAAATCTATCGAGCTGACATTGTGCACTTAATATTTATTTAGAATTATTAGTAAGCCCAAAAAATTAAGCTATTATCTATACTCCTTCGACGCCTTCCCATACAATCTGACACAATTTCACAACTTTACAAAAGGCGGATTTCCCTGTAAAGTATGAATGCTATTGATCTACAATTTAAAACATGTCAAAAGCATGATTACGGACTCGCCCCTCCTTGTACCACCTCCCATACAAACTACACAATTTGGATAAATCTAATAACCTATTTTTTTCAGCAACTATTAAATTTTTTAATCCTAAATTTTGTGTAAAACATTTTGATAGCAACTTTAGCGGAATGGGAAAAAATTAATTCAATGTCGTCAACCACTTACCACTTACCACTTCCCCTACAAAATTTCTTGAAATCAAAAAATTTCTCTTTCATCTAGAGTATCGCATGATTGGGCTTTATGCCCAATCGTAGTGCTGTTATGTTTGATATTATGCTTGATGTCTCCAAACGCCGTGGTGTTCTTCGAAGACGTAAAAAGTATTTCACACCGTTTCGAGTTCAACTCTTACATATAGGCTGGAGCACCCAAATAACTTGCGGTACTCGATCGAATCCAAAAGCATGCGTTCCGTCTAGTTGAAGATGAGACTGCAACAGCTCCTATAGATTTTCTCGAACATCGTAGAAACGTTGTGGTACTTAGCGTTTACTATCGCTATTTCCACGGTAAACATAGCGCAGATCTGTTCACCACTATCCTAAGGATACTGGGTAAGGCGTACGAGTCCATGATTTCATTGTTGAGCTCTTATCGTCGCGTACAATGCAGTTTAATCATTCCTTCATAACCGGAACATCAAGACTTTGGAATGCATTGCCGCCCAACGTGTTCCCATCAACTTATAAAATTTAGTGTTTCAAGGTTAACATCCACCGACAGTTAAGACTCTATCCTCCAGAAACTCCCTTGTAACCCCTTCGCTCACTTATCCTATACCGATTTAACTGTGCATCCAATGCATTAAAGGGTGAACCCTTAAGTTGCGTTTGGTGGCATAAAAAAAATTGCAATCGAATGGGTATCGTTGGCATACTGTAGGAATAGAAGAGGACCAAGGACTGTCCCTTTGGGCACTCTGTATTCGAAGGTCAAGTAATCACTGTGATTTATCAAAATTTTCACGCGTTGAATTAGAAAATGTGATGGCTTGGTGAAATGCTGCTACAAAAAAAAATTTATTGGTTTGATAGCAGTTCATGAACTTGTTTTCTTTTTAATTGTTGATAAGTTGTTTGATTATTTCATAATATTGTATAATTAGATTAAAAAATCTAATGGTTATAAACAAGTTTGTTGAACTTTAAAGTTGAAGCAAAGAAAAACGTAACAGTATGATAACAGTTTACGAATTTGTTTTCTTTTATATTATTCTTATCAGTGGAGCTGCAGTTCCTCGTATGCTTGACCTTAAGAATGATAATACTGTAGTATTTATCTGTAGTGTTAATCAATAGAGTTGTAGTTTACCGTATGCTTAATCTTGAGAACGGTTGTAGGTGGACTGTTATCGATAGAATAGCGGTTTGATGTGTACGTTGACTAGAAGGTAGTATGGCCCATAGCAATTCCAAAATTGTATGGGGGTTTTCGGGGTTAAGATAAATTGGGATTAATTTGTATTGAGATTCTGCGTCACTTTTACAAACCATAAATAGTATTCAAAACAGTAGAGGTCAGTATGCTTGACCTTATTTAATTAAGGGTAAGTTGTTTTGATGATTAGTATTGTAATTGAGGTCAGTATGCTTGATGTTATAAATGATTGCAGCGAATTATTTCGGGCATCGACGATCTGCGATTATGAAATCATTGCTATCGCTGATACGTGTCCTATCGATTGTCGCAACCGAGTATCATGATCTATTCTAGGCGGAGGTGTTTTAATCTTTTATCTATATTTTTGGTGATTCCCATTTGGTGAACGCCCAGGTTGGATCAGACAACACTGGGCTAGAACACGTCATGGGGAGGCATGGTGACCCTTGGGTCGACGCGTCACAACCTTGGATTAAGAGACCCGAAATCGGCGAATTATTTGTGGAGTTTTGTAGTACTCGGCAAATGGTCATCGGAGGGACCCTTTTTCCACACAAGAGTCATCATAAAACATCTTGGGTTTCCCCTGATGGTGTTACTGAGAACCAGATCGACCATTTGGCTATAAGTTGCCGATGGAGAAGATGTCTCCTCGATGTGCGAGCGAAACGTGGAGCTGACGTGGAGAGCGATCACCACCATGGTTGCCTGCTGAGATTGTGTACAGCAGCTATCCAACGACCACAAATTCTTCAAATGAAGCGCAAGCTTAATGTGGAAAAACTCAGAGATCCCAACAAAAAACGCGAATACACCACCATTCTACGCGAAAAGTCATCCACATTGGGCAAATATGAAATACGCACACTGGACGCCAATTGGGAGGCAACCAGAAACACTTTTCTATCTAGTGCTGAAGAATCTGTGGGATATGTGCAAAGCGGTGAGAAACCCTGGATGTCGCAAGACACATGGGACAAGGGTGACAATCGGAAAAAAGCCAAATTGGCAATCATCTCTCGACCCGATGCCAACCAACGAACGCCCGACCTGAGGCAGAACTACCACGATGCTCATATACAGCTTAAAAAGGCTGTTAGACGCGACAAGAGAAAGGCCATTGAAGATCTGGCAAACAAGGCAGAATCTGCGGCTTACCTTGGGAATATGGGTTCACTATTTAAAATCATGAAACAGTTGACGAACAGGAATTTCACCGCCAACCACCTGTTGAGACATGTCAACGGAACTATCTTTAATATGATTGAACACTAGTTGCGACGATGGAAGGAATACTTCTCCGATATTTTAAACATCTTGTCAGAGGAAGATATTCCGGAAACAGAACATCTACCAAACATCCAACCGCAACAATCCTCTATTAGGGATGATCCCCCAGATAAGGAAGAGATAGTTTCCGCCATTCGGTCAATGGCGGAAAGGAAAGCTTAAGGTATAGACGGACTACCAACCGAACTCCTCAAAGCGGGCCCGGAAATAACAGCCGATATACTCCTCCCACTCTGCACTAAGGTGTGGAATGAAGGAAGATATCCGACTGAATGGAAGGAGGGTGTCATTGTGAAAATTCCGAAGAAGGGCGACCTTCGGGATTGTGGCAATTGGCGTGGTATATGTCTACTTACTGCCGTATCAAAAATTATGGCTAAGGTAATTCTCAATAGGATTAGTGATATTGTCGAGAGCACTCTCGAAGTTTATCAGGTTGGCTTCCGTAAAAGGTCGTCTTGTACCGATCACACAAATACCCTACGGATAATATAAGAACAGTCGGCCGAAATGGGTTCGCCACAGGTCATAGCTATGATCAAAGAATCCTACGAAGATGCAAGGTCTTGCGTCTTGCATAGAGGAGAGCTATCTGAGAGCTTTCCTGTGCGAACGGGTGTCACGACCCCTGTTTCTAGTGGTAATAAATGACATCTTGAAAGCTGCACTTGAAGGTGGGGAAGGTAAAGGTCTTCAATGGAGACTATTTAACATCTTAAGTCACCTTGATTATGATGATGACGTGTGTTTGCTTGCACATAACCGATCGGACTTAGAGTCAAATGTTCGCTCGTTGCATTCTAAATGCAAAGAGGCGGGACTGAAAATGTATGTGCGTAAGACCAAGTACATGCATATGGGTTCGAACGCAAGCACACCGATTGTTCTTAACGGACAGGATGTGGAAGAGGTGCAAGATTCTTGTTATCTTGGAAACATTGTCAGCATGGACGGTGGAGCCGAAAAGGATGTTGAGGCTCGGCTAAATAAAGCTCGTCAGGCCATCGGTATCCTTTCCCCTTTCTGGAGGTTAGAGAGATCTCCCTTCGTACGAAGCTGCGAGTTTTTGACGCACGCGCCAAATCCGTGTTGTTATATGGTTGTACTACGTGGAAAGTGACCGTTCGACTTACCAAGAAACTACGGACTTTCGTGAACCAATGCCTCCGACGCATTTTAGGAATATTCTGGCCACAAGTGATCTCCAACGACGAACTTTGGAGTACAACTGGCCAGACTAAAATAGGTATTAAGATTCAAAGGCGGATGTGGCAGTGGATCGGTCATACTTTGAGGAAACCAGAGCAAAACATCGCAAAACAAGCTCAGTATTATAATCTGCAAGGAAGACGTCGGGTTGGTCGACTATGTAACACATGGAAGCTAGCAGTTGACCAAGAGGCCAGAGGAATAAACAAGTCCTGGCAACAGTTTAAGGCCGATGCTCAGGATCGCGACTTGTGAATGAGAGTTGTTTCTGTCCTATGCCCCTATAGGGGGTCTTAACAGGAATTTGATTGATTGAGCATTGGCGACGTCCTCTGGAATTTTTTGCCGGATGAACAAATACTAGTCCCTTGCAATGTAAAAAAACATTATGAGCGCTAAGTTATTGATTCTTGAATTAGTCCAAATTTGGAATCGCATTTTGGATTTAATATCTATTACAAATGATTTCACAACTAGCTTATTTCCAGTAAATTGTCCTTTATTGGAAAACTGAATTAATCGTTTAGCCATTGCCATTAATTTCGAATTTTATTTGTTTCATGAGAATTGATGTAGCGACATAAACTCTAAATTCTATAATTTTGCTAAAGTCAATCATGTCACCATAAAAAATTATTTTTCGGCAGTGAATTGGGGGATTCAGTTTTCGCTGACTTAAATTTACATGAATCCTATTTAGTATTCTGTTGGAAACTTCATGAAGTGCTTGATAAATTTGTCCCTGCCGCAAAAAAGAAAGAAAGTTCTAGGCCACCATGGATTAACTCAAGGCCTCAGTAATCTAAGAAAACGTAAAAATAAAGTTTTTAAAAAGTACAGAAGAACCAATAATACCCAGGATCGGTTAAAATTTCTTTACAATACAAAATAAATTATCTACTTAATTTTTTTTATATACATAGGTCCTATATTGCATCTGTAGAATCGATAATCAAGAGGAACCGGTCTAATTTTACTTAGATTCTTGAACTAGATGGAGTGATTTCTAACAACATTCTGTGAACTTTTTGCAACTTTCTTTCAATCAGCTTTCAATGCTGACACGCTGAATGATCACGATGTCTCAGAGAGGTTGTTACTTAACTTACAGCCAATCGCTGACATTGGTAATATGATTCTGCTGAGATCATCATCAGTATGATATAAGCTTCAGCGGAGACCGAAATGTTACGATTAATAAACCAGAATATTGTGGAATCCGAAAATCTTTTTCTTAATTCGAAATACTATTTTCTGAAAACTCCAGCAAATGAGTGCTATTGACTCGAAAATTGATTACAGAGCGTGGGCATAAGCGTGACCCTTTCACTCTTTCTACTAGTTCCGTTGCGAATTGCGCTATTTGAGGAAAGTAGATTTACCAGTTTCCTTGAAAATTATAAAAACTACAAGGATGAAATTCGGCACGGAAAACTTTCGTATCAAGTGTACCTAATCAGAAATTATAAAATTTCATACTCTCCATCAACCACCTTCTACGAATTGAAAATTTTTTTAAATTTTTATCTTTTTTTTTTTTGGAAATATTGAAGATATCAGACTAGGCATAGTATTAATAACATTAATAACAATGGAACTCAATAGCTACCAAACCGTTCGTATTAGTTCAGACACAGCTCTTAAGTGCGCTTTTTCATTTAATTTTGCGCATGCTTCAAGCGCAGACAGCATCGGAAAAGAATGGTGCTCGAAGCACATGCGCTTTTTTTTAAATTCATGACTCATGCAATAGCGCAAGGCTGATACGAAGATCACTTGCGCTATTGAGAGCGATTTGCTTGTACGCGGTATTTAATCTTTTCAAGTAGCAGCTATCTAATAAGAAACAAAGTGAAATGAAAAGCAAAGAAAACATTCTCAATTTTATTGAGAATTATAGAAAATTTGATATTCTGTGAAAGAGAGACTTAGCTACGTATACATGTTACGTCATTTTCGAGCGCATGCCTTCTGGAAGAAAGGTGAATTCATTAAGCTGAACCACACACAACTTATTACATGTGGTTTTCTTCTACAAACGCATGTGCTTAACGCACGAAAATGACAAAAAGCATTTACGTAGCTAACTTGAACTCTTTTGCATTTTTTTAAATGAGTTTCTCGAATTTTCAAGTTCCTAGCTTAAAATTTCAATCAAAAATTATTTGCTCCAAATAGCGGACGTGATCCCCATATCAGTCAGATAGTCTTGCATGAGTCAAAAAGAAAAGAAAAAGCGCATGTGCTTGAGGCACCATTTTCTTGCGTTACTGCTTACGCTTGACGCATGTGCAAAATGGAACGAAAAAGCGCATCGTGTGGACGTAGTTTTATATGCGTTTCCGCAAATATTACATGTGCATCATTCAACTCATGCGTGCGCTTTCATTCTAGAAGGCATGCGCTCAGCGCATGAAAATGATGCATCGTGTGAACATGTGTGTGACTGGGCTCTGGGGCACACATGCATTCCTTCTACCATGTACCAATTACTTTAAAAATATGAATATGTAGCATAGTTCACAGGTATTTTCCATGTCTACATCTGTTGAATATATATATGGACCTACAAAATTTTTACAAAGTTGGCATAAAATCTTTTCTATAGAGAATTAACTGATACACATTTTAAAAGTTAATTCCATACTGATTGGATATACATATAATAACTAATCTGTTTCCTTATTACCGGCTTGCGAAGTAGACCCACCTCCCCGCGGTGCAAGCTGGGTAACGCTAAGAGGTCTACAGATGGGGGGGGGGGGGGAATCCGTCGGTGGTAGTTGCCTTGAGATCACAGCACGCCGTGAGCTTATTGCAATATATTACGCCGGCTCCGCAACCCATCTAGGGGATAGGGGAAGACAACGTCTGAACCTATCCATGCTGTAGGAAATGAAAACAATATTCATGTTTGACAGATAGTTAATTTGATGCATTTAATTGAGTTGAATAGATTCGCTAGAGTCACAGGGGAGTGCCCCATAATAAATGACATGGTGGACTAGACGACGTTGAAGTTGGTGCTGATATGATGCCTGAAGAAGTATATTGATGCAGATAGAAGGTTAGCCGAAAATACTGAAGTGTAGTAAGTGGGGAAAGTTGGCGAAATTACGGTAGTCTTCGAGGCGTTAGCGGAGTAACCTATTACCCAGTGAAAAATGGATGTTATAAAAGTAGGTGATACTGATATCCGAGGCATGATGATCGATGATTAGAGGTATGGTGCCCGAAAGATGAGATTGGCTCGATACGACTGACAGGGGGCGCGAAGGGTAGATGTCCGGTATAGCCGGCATTGCTCGGTAGCAAAACTTGGAGGTACGGTCGAGCCACTATGGATAGGGGGGACCAAGTCGGCAGCTTGCTGTCGGCTCCGAAACCTATCCATGGTCGGTGGTAGTTGCCTTGAGTTCTTTACACCCCAGGACTTATTGCAATGTATTACACCGGCTCCGCAACCTATCACTTGCCGAACGGATACCAGTTGGTAGACTTGGCCCTACGAGGTGTCGCTGAGGTCCCAAGGAAGTAAAATCCGAGCATATCAGTATGATGTAAAGCGAATGGGCACTGAATGGAAGAATAAATGAGTGTGAATGAAAATCGGCGGCTCCAAAATGTGTAAAAATAGTGTGCATGATGCGAGGAAAGTAACGACTGTAAGGTCCGAAGCGGCACCCTTTTAGGGCCTGGCTGCTATATTGGCTGAAGTTCTGCAATTACTGGTGCAAAAACCGATGCAGAGACGGAGGCAATCGAAGAAATATTGTCGAAGTTGAGATCTGTGCGGGGGGACAAGGTCGATACTGGCGTGAGCCTGCACGCATTGCATCTTCCTTGAATCCCAACACAGATAACTATGTGCAAATGTGAGCCTAAATGAGGTACCAAATGACAAACTGAAGAATAAGTGTGCTTATAAGCCACGATATTCGAAGTCAAATGTTGTTAAATCACTAGCACAAATAGTCGTAAATTGAGGCAGCCACAGATAACTAGTTGCGAAACGCCGAGGCAAAGTAGCAAGGTTACTGAGGACTGGCAAAGTTGAAAATAGTATGAGCCCGTACAACTGAAAAAAACATCCGAAGTTGAATAAGCCGGCATACTGAAGCTATTAAATGTGCAATGGATAGGGGGGAGCAAGTCGGCAGCTTGCTGTCGGCTCCGAAACCTTCCAACCGGGGGGGGGGGGGGGGGGGGGGAGCTAGTTAGCGCTTGGTGTATTGAGCCTTTTTTTTAAGAAGACTTATTACACTATATTTGCTGGCTCCGAAACCCGATAACTGTGGGACGGGTCGGTGTCTTGTATATTGAACTTAGTTCAATCATACTAGTGGCATCGGCTCCGATCCTGCAATGATAGGAGGATTAAGTTGGGGGACCGTCAGCTCCGCAACCCATTCAGGGGGGGGATAAAGTTGAACGGTCCGTCAACTCCGGCTATCATACTCAAGTAGGGGGGATTAAGTCGATGTATATTAAATTGCGTAATCAATTTAATCATACTAAGATCATCGGCTCCGAAACCTACAACGCAGGGAAGAAAGTGCTGGTCCAGAAAGCTTCGGTGTTCCAATAACTAATTTTGGGGCTTACCAACCCCACGTACCCAAGGGACAGACTGATCACAGTGCAGGGAGCTATGCTTCAGTCGAAGAGCCTTACCAGTGGTTCACAGGTACCACGGGAGCCGGGGAGCCCATGGAAGGTTGCTTCCACCCCCGGCTATGGTTGAGGATGTCCTCGGACATACACGTGGTGGCTGTGGTGCCCACATCGCGGGCAGAGCAATCAAAGCTCGGCGTAAGGTTGCGTGATCTAGTTTAGATCAACAACCTGTTTGCATGAACGAAAGATTGGCAGAGATTTAGATAGGTCTCGCTTCTAGCAGTAAGAAATACTGACCCTGCTAATAGTAAAAACTGCTACCTTCGGGGGCGTTAATGATTGTCGTCAGAAACAATCCGCGTTGCCAAAGACAACTGTGTCGCAATTCCACAACGTGAGTCATGCACCACAATAAACAAGATTGACCTCATGTTTCCTTATTACCAATTGCGATTTTCTGAATTACAAGTATGAACCAAATTCCATTTGTTTCGAAAAATAATTGAATTTATTACATAACATCCTTCCATATTACGATATTCATTATCTGTGGAACTATTATATTCCATTATGGTCGGCTTGACTTACACTAAAAATTAAATAAATCACACAGAACGGGCTAAAATTCATCAAGAACTATAAATCATAATTGACCTTCATCTTTAATAAACTGTATTAAATATTACTAAGCTAGGGTGTAGCCTAATGGGTAGTGTGTTCGTCTTGTAATGCGAAGGTCGTGAGTTCGAATCTCGGTCGACGCAATATATAATTCTAGCACATTATATCTGGTCATCTGAGTCTACAAAAATGAAAAATTCGAAAGAGGGTTCTACGAAGGTCTAACAACCACAATAAATATTACAAAATATTGAGAAATCTGAATATCAGGAGGCCAAGGTCCGATTTGGCCTGTAGTGCCATTGCAGAAGAAATTTTACTATTTTCGTAAAAATTGTTTGAATTTGTGGAATTTTTATTTCGTTCCATTTCATAAGATTACATAGCGTGCTTGAAGAAGTGTGACATTTCTTTGTTGGTTGTCTGTTAAGAATAAATTTATTTAAAACTGATACATTTGAATTGATTTTAAATGCAAAATATTAAATTCTAGGTCATTCAAAACGACGGTTTTGAAAATTAGTCCAACCGACACATTTTTCTTAAAGCTGACAATATCAGTGCATAATTATTTTTAATAGGTTCGCTCTACCACCTAATAAGGTCAACATCAGCAGAAGACAAACTTAAAAAACATTTAGAACTTGATGAAGACACTTTAAAACTTCCCACGTTTTAAAATATGGCTTTTTTCTGGTTGGTCAGTTCTCGAAATTTTTCTTTTACCTGTCTGAAGATGGCGATTAAACTTTTGTTGTTTCCATGTGCTGCGCTTTTTTTCTCGTTAAAATCATCATGTGGTTTTAGCTAATCTCTGTATTAAGCTCAAGGAAATTTGTCACTGTTCATCTAAAACCCTAAATGAAATTAATGCCAAGAAGACAATGTGCAATTTAAACTTAAGAGGAAAACTATTTGAAAAGAGAAATGTTGGATATTCAAGTAATTAAGTAAATTTCCGTTAAATTGCTCATTTTGCTAGACGAAAAAATTTAGGTAGTTCAGAGAAGATTACAATCTAGTTCATTGAATTTTATTGTGTTTACCGATTTTTTAATTTTAAAGAAAAATCTAGCTTCGTCTAAAAGTGAATATTCATTTTATTGGATAGACATTAGTATAGGAAGATGTGGTGAATATATTTATTTATTTATTTATTTATTAATCGCTTTGAACAAAAAGATAACATTTTCAATTATACAAAAGCAAAAATACGAGAGCAGTGATAATAAGATTTCAAACATTAAAGATTATAGTTTTTACTCTATTTTTAAATAAAACAAAAGAAGTAGTTAAGGATCCAAGTTGAAGTTGATCGTGGTTCCTTTGCATTCTCAACATCGGGGAATGGTAGTAAATATCGAGTGAGGCTCGAGGAAGATAGAAAATATCTGAATTCCTGGTTGAGACTGTTGCCTGCCGGAAATTCAGGTCGTTACAGAGGTAGGTATTAAGCAAGTAGTTGTAAAGTTTATAGAGGAAGCAAGCATCAAGAAAAGCCCGTCGTAGATGCAAAGGTTCAAGTTGAAGTGCTATAAGTCTATCATTGTAGCTGATATGAGGCTTTTTTAGTCTGTAGAAGAGGGTGCGAGTAAATTTACGCTGGACGGATTCGACGGCCGTAACATGACAAGCATGGTGAGGGTTCCATACGATAGAGCAGTATTCTAAGACACCACGGACGAGAGTGGAAAATAGCAAGGCTGCTGCTCTTGGACGGTTAAACTGGACTGTCGTACGGAGGACGAACCCAGCAAGTCTGTATGCCTTCTTTGTAATCTCAGAATAATGATTAACGAATTTAAGTTTGCGATCGAAAGTCACTCCTAGATCCTTTATTGTAGATACTGCTACAAGGGTGGTTCCGTTAATAGAGTAAGTGAGGACAGGAGAGGTAGTCTACCCATATCCCCAAGGTGCCTTGTTGGCCAGATCTTCAATGGCCTTTCTCTTGTCGCATCTAACAGCCTTTTAAAGTTGTATATGAGCATCGCGGTAGTTCTGCCTCAGGTTGGGCGTTCGTTGGTTGACATCTGTTGACATCTGAGAAATGATTGCTTATTTGGCTTTTTTTCGATCGCCAACCTTATTTCACGTGTCTTGCGAAATCCAGGTTTTCTCACCGCTTTGCACATATCCCATAGATTCTTCAGCGCTAGTTAGAAAAGTGTTTCTGGTTGCCTCCCAATTGGCGTCCAGTGTGCGTATTCCATATTCGCCCAATGTGGATGACTTTTCGCGTAGAATGGTGGTGTACTCGCGTTTTTTGTTGAGATCTCTGAGTTTATCCTTATTAAGCTTGCGCTTCATTTGAAGAATTTGTGGTCGTCGGATAGCTGCTGTACACAATCTCAGCAGGCAACCATCAAGTGGTGATCGCTCCCCACGTCAGCTCCACCACCCAAGGGTCACCATGCCTCCCCATGACATGCTCTAGTCCAGTGTTGTCTGATCCCACCTGGGCGTTCGTATCTCCTGAGATGATAATAATATCATCTCTTGGAACACGTTCGAAGGTGGCACTCAGTTGGCTATAAGACTCCTCTTTATCACCAGGTGTTGCGGTATTAGTTGGTGCGTGGCACTGTGGAATTGTGAAGTTTGTAACACTGGTCCTGAGCCTGACGACGATAATCCTATCCGAGATTGGTTCCCAGCTGATGAGACTGTTTCTCGCTCTCAGTGTAAGGACGATCTTCTCGCCACGCCATTTTTGGCTTCATTCTCAGGGCCAACGTACAGAATGGTGTTTCCGCTAGGGGTTCGTTTTTCTTCTGATCCTGTCCACCTGACCTCGCTCAAGCACAAGATTTATTATAGTGCTCCATTTCACGGTCGATCACTAATTGGCGGTGCAAGGACTGAGTGACACCAACCCTTCCCCCGTCATTCAATGTTCAAACGTTCCAGAAGCCAATTATAGTCCGTTTTCGAATACCAAAAGTCGTTACCGTAGAATCGGTCCGTATCCGAGGCGCTGTATCCGTTTCTCATATCAGTTAGGATTTAAGATCACGGGTGATAAGCCCATGAACCAGTGAGTGTCTATTTGCCATTTTTAGGGCAAGCAGGACTGGCTGTGGGTGAATTCTACTGCTCCCATTCCACAGGGTGATAGTTAGCTCAGGTCTGTGGAGTCGCTAGTCTCCAAAGATAGTTGCAGGAATTGGTAAAACCTCATCTACAACTACCCCCTTGTGGGGATAATACTAACTACATTATCAAAAAATGCTTATTTTGCGGTCAAAGTCGCCGGCGATCGCTAGTTATTTAATTAAGTTCCTATAATGGAGCCACTAGTGTCGGACCATTTTTGTTGAATATCCCCTTGGGCTTCCTTGTGCTGCTCTGCCGTATGTTTTGCAAATGCAAGTTTTACAGATTTCCATCACACACGGCACTTAAAAATATAAATAAATATTGATATTTAAAAATTAAATACTTGACTCTATAGTGATCTAGGTGCTCAGTAATGGACCATCCGGTACCTCTTGAGTTACAGTAAAACTTTGTAGACCAATAGAAACAGCGTAAAAAAAGGCTACTAGCAAATTAAAAGCTAGGAACGTCTGAAATTTTTCTGTGCTTCTGTTTTGTCATGCTATTCATAACTAGTTTATAACCATTTTTATTATCTCAGACTAGCAAACGCCAGCGACTTCGTCCGCGTCTAAATAGCAATAATAAACAATTTTTGAGAGTGTAGTTAGTAATACATTATGTGGGATATAAAATCTGCTTACTATAATGGCTCTATGAAGAGAATGGTTTGTATATTGTTGGAATCAGAACCATAAATTATTAAGAATGAAAGCATGATACTCCCATTTTTATGGGACAGGCTCGTGATCAAATCAAACCCGTGATTCGAGATTATATACGTGCTGAAGAGCGTTACGGACATGTGAATAATTGTAGCTGGTGTTTATTAAAAAAAAAAAAACAAATAAAATAACATTAAAAACATAACAGGACTACGATTGTGCGTAAAGCCCAATCATACGATACTATGTATAGATGAAATCGAAATTTTTGCGGTGTTAAGAAATTTTGTATGGGGAGTGGTAGAGGGGGTGACAGCACTGAACTAATTTGTTTCATATCATGCTAGAGTAGCTATAAAAATGTTTTGTACCAAATTTAAGCTTCAAAAATTGAGTAGGTACTGAGAAACTTAGTGCATTGAATTTAATGAAATTGTGCAATTTGTATGGGAGGCGGTAGAAGGAGTGGGGGGTTTTCGGTGATTTTTCGAGAAATAACTATAGCTATAATGCAATTGATATACTTATTTCAGATCTGTGGCATTTACAATTTTCAAGAAAATCGAATTGTTAATCGTGGAATGTGTCTCATTGTATGGGAGGGGGTAGAAGGAGTGAAGCTATTCGGTTAATTTTTTTTCCCGATATCAATAATAATGCTTATTTAGGATTAAGTACAAAATTTTAGCTCGATGAAATTTAAATGTACTGAGAAAGTGCGGTTTTTATGGGAGTGGCGGAAGGAGAATGGGGTTTTTGGTGATTTGTTGAGTAACAACTATAATCATCATGCAATTGATATATTTAAAATTTCAGATCAGTAACATTTACACTTTTCAAGAAAAAAGAATTCTTGTAAAGTCGTGGAACTGTGTCACATTGTATGGGAGAGGGTAGAAGGAGTGAAGCTAATCGGTTAATTTTTTCCCGATATTAATAATAATGTTAATTAAGGATTTAATACAACATTTTAGCTCGATGGAAATTATACGTACTGAGAAAATTGGTGTAAAGTGGTTCATGGAAAAGTGTAGTTTGTATAGGAGGTAGTGGAAAGAGTGAGGGAACTTAAATAATTTGTATACCAAAAGACTTGATTTATAATAGAAATAATATATTCCAAATTTCAAATTAATAGCTTTTATAGTTTCCAAGAAAATTTGATTAGTATGTATTTTTGAAAATGAGTCACTTTGTATGGGTGGGAGTAGAGACTGCGTGAGGGGAGTGAAATAAAACCAAAAGCAGATTACATCCCGATGGACACCTAACAAACTGTTCAAGTTTCATTACAATCGCTGTAGCCGTTTGTGCGTGAAAAGCGGTCGGACAGACAGACAAAAATTTCAAAAATGTTTTTTTAGGCTTAGTTATTGCTAAAATAACTTAAAAAACTAATTTATAGCCATTTATAAGCAAATAACAAACAGACACTACAATCATATTAATATGTATAGCTAATAAAAATAATAGTAAATTACCTGTTAAAAAATTATGAAGAATCACATAAAAAACAGCAAATTTGGAGATGTTGGGATATAAATATGCCCTGTTCAAAAGAAATAAACTGCCAAAAAGTCGGGCGAAACTTTATTATTTTTGGGACAAAATGCACATGCGTAGAAAGTCAATATGCAGGTTAGAGTGGTTAGGGAAGACTAAGTGAAAGGAGCTTCTTGAGCAGGGCAATTCTCAATTTAACACTTTCCGGAAACGCTCCATATTTCATTCTTTCATTTATACAAGTTTCAGTTTTCATGAAGGGAGGGGCGAGGGTGATAGTAAGGGTGGGTGGATGTTAATAGTTTTTTAATTGATTGCTTGAACCAAATCCAATATTGTTTGTATAGAATGCCAGTTTCATAGACGAAGTTGTATAGAATTTTCATTGGATTCGGTGTATTTTAAATTCACGAAACCAAACATTTGTATGGGTAGGGGAATCGTAAAATTTATGATGTAGTTTTATTTCTTTTCTCTTGTAGGTGCTTGTACAAAATTTCAAGTTTGTAGCTATTAATTTGTTAGTTATTAGTTGATTTAATGAAATTTGTCGAAATCATTCTTTTGTGTGGGAGGGAGTAAAAGGGCAAGTGCTATCTCAAAACTTTTAGCGTAATTTTATTTCAACTATTTTTGTAAGTTCTTGTGCAAAATTTCAAATTGATAGCACTTAATAGTTAGGTGATAATTGATTTCTTAAAAATGGTCGAAAAAATAATTTTGTAGAGGGGTAGAAGTTTTAAAGATATTCGACCAGTTAATATTTTAAACTCTTTAAAAAAATTTTTAAATGCATTTCGCAAATTTTCAAGTTTCTATCTAAAAATTTCATTCAAAAATTTTCAGTTTATGTGTTATTTTCATTGCACATGAAACACTTTGTGCACGTTAGACCCCCACTTCGGGGCATAACAATTTTGGAACAAATTATTATTTTTTTTCTATGTACATTAAATAGATGTATCGACATGCAAACTTTAAACTTTGTATCTTTTACCAGAGCCATAAAAAAATCACTCAAATTTTTCAACATTTTCGCTTTCCACCTCCCTCCCCTTACACCCCCCAACTAAAATTTTTTACCAAAATTAAAAACTATATAGCTCTACAATCTGATAAATTTTCGATTTGATATGTGTACTCAGTTTTGAGATTTGGTGATTTTTAGTTTTGGAAAGTGCGCCATTTTTGAAATGCTCCCCATTTCCCCCCACTACAATTATGCCCATATATTATATTTTTTTCATATGTCATTAGTAAAGCTTAGTATTCATTTCAAGTTTCAATTACATAGCTTAAGAGACAGCCGAGATATTAATTTTTAAGTGTTTTTTTTGCACCCCCCTGACCCTCCCCCTTACAATAATTAGCTTCTATCTAAACTGATTCTAGTAGATCTTAATGCCATCTTAATGGTTTCAAAATATCAATTTTTTATGGGTAGTAATTTCAAAGATATAATCATTTGAAAAAAAATTCGGCCGCCAATTGGTTCTTTCGCACCCCAATGGATAAAAAAATTAAATTATTTTCAAAAGTTGTCCCACAAACTCTTCTATATGTTTGTTGATTTTTAGCTTCCTAGCTGTAACCATGGTTGAGATATTTGAATTCGTATTTTCCGGTTTAAGCGCTCCCCCTGCCTCCCCCTGCCTCCCCCTGAACCCACACTCCCCCAAAATAGGTATCCGCCTGAGATCCGCAACTACCTACAATCCCTCTAAAAATGAACTTTTTATCTTGAAGGGTTTGGGAGTTAATGTGCTCTGAGCGTACACGTCGGCGTACGGCGTACGGCGGACGGCGTACAGACAGACGGTTTTTTTTCGCATTTCTAGGCTATTTTAGTCATGAAACGCGAAAAAAAAAATTTCAGGGTAGCAAATTTTTTTTTTTCCCAAGTCGATCACAATACTTTATTATTAAAATAATAAAGTAAAATTAGAGCTACGGTGAGACATGAGGGTTCGTGGTTGTTATGGATTAACATATAAATTATCTTTTATTTATTTTTAAATTAATCACACGTGACAACTAACAATCAATACAAACAATTCCCAAAAAACTGACTAAACTATTTTCTCGTCGATCCTCTTTTTTTATCGACATTCCTAGCCTCCTGCGTTAGACTATCAATTCTCCTTGCCAAGTAGCGTCTCCAACATCTCCCTCCTTTAAAAAAAATCTGGTGAAGAGTCTCAACTTGAAGGATGTCTTTTCCCGTGGTGGGTTGGTTGAAGTCGTCTAGGAGCTGTACGAGTTCGTTTCGGATATTGATGTTGCCCCAATATTGGTTGTATAGGTTCTTCCGTTACGGAGTCTGCGTTAATAACGACTGGTTCTTCCAGTATTGGTGGATTGCGATTGTTAGCGATAGGCTTAACATCGAATGTGTCAAGCAACATGTCCAATGGAAGCTCTGCTATTGACAGTGCAGTAGCATTTGAGTGACGGCGCCGAATTTGGTTTGCGTGTCGAATCCAAACTTGGTCATTCACTCGAACCTTGTACTTGACCGTTCCAATGCGCTTCAGAATCGTGGCTTGTACCCACAATATCTTGTTATTCTTGTAGTTCCTCACATAGACAGTATCATTAAATTGATAGGTACGAGAAACAGCGCTATGTCGATCGTTAAAGTTTTGTTCCATCTCTGTATTTCGTTGCAACGGAACTGTTGATTCTGTTGGATGCATCAAATCCAACAACGTTCGTATGTTCCTGCCGAACATCTGCTGTGAAGGTGTTGCTGAATTTGGCAGTGCTGCAATTGGTGTGGTACGATAACACCTTAAAAAGAGTTGCAACGCGGAAGCCGTCATGTCTTCCCCTTTTGCTTTTAAGAGAGCTCACTTAAAAGTATCCACAAATCGTTCCGCTTGACCGTTTGATTGAGGGCGATACGGCGGTGAACGAATGTGTTGAATTCCGTTGAATGTACAAAATTCCTCGAATTGATGTGATGTAAATTGTGTTCCATTATCGGAAACTAGTATTTCCGGAAATCCAAACCTAGCAAAAACTTCTTCCAGTTTGCTTAGCGTTGCCGACGTGGTAGTAGATGGCATTATAAAAATTTCAGGCCACTTGCTGTAGGCATCCACAATAACCAAAAAGTTTAAGTTTTGGAATGGACCGGCGTAGTCTAGGTGTATTCTGGACCATGGTTTAATCGGTATCGGCCAGGATGACAGCGTAGTCTTTACTGGAGATTTGGCAGCGGTAGCACATCGCGAACATTTCTTCACCATATCTTCGATATGTCGATCAATGTTTGGCCAGTAAACATGGCTTCGAGCCAAAGCCTTCATTCGATTCATTCCAGGATGGCTGGAATGAAGTTGTTTGAGAACAACCATCTGTAATGTATCCGGAATTACTATACGATCCGACATTAGTATACAGCCTTTTGACTCGGCAAGCGACTCTCGTCGATTGAATAGCATCTTCAGATTCGGTTCGTTGATCAATGTAGGCCAAGATGATCGCATGTATTGTAAAACCTTCTGCAGTAATTCATCCTCGGATGTTGCCTTAGTGATCATCGAAAACGTGACAGGAAGCCGACGCACATTTTCCACGATGATTTGATTTACTTCGGAGTCAATCATGGAAGTGGATGCGATGACAGTGTCGGAAACTTCCGTTGGTTGTTGAACCAATAATCGAGATAGCGCATCGGCATGACCAAATTTGGTGGTACCAATATGTTCGATTATAAAGTCGTAAGAAAGAAGAATCAACGCCCAACGTTGTAGCCGGTTAGCAGAATGTGTTGGAATTCCTTTCTTACTTCCGAAAATTGATATCAACGGTTTATGGTCCGTTGATAACGTGAACTTACGTCCATACAGGAACCTGTGAAATTTGGTTACCGCAAAAATCAATGCTAACGCTTCCTTTTCTATCTGGCTATAGTTTTTTTCGGCGGGTGAAAGAGCCCGCGCTGCGTGTGCCATCGCACACGCAGCGCGGGCTCTTTCACCTTTTCCGATGTGTCCGGATAACGATGTAAAATTACCGCTCCGAGACCATAGTTCGAGGCATCTGCTGCTACTTTCACTTCAAATTGCGGATCAAAATGTGTAAGTAACAGATCAGAATTCAGAATTGCTTTGATTTTCTCGAATGACCGTTGACACTCTGCTGACCATTTCCACTTTGCGTCTTTATTTAGAAGTTTATCCAATGGAAAACGAAGTTCCCGCATTTGTCGTACAAACTGTCCGTAATAATTAATCATGCCGATAAACGAACGTAACGTCGTTATATCAGTTGGTGGTGGCATGTTTTGGATGGCTTGAATCTTCTCAGGATCCGGTCGTCTTCCTTCTTGGTCGATAATAAATCCTAGATATTTAATTCGAGGAAGAAATAATGCGCACTTCTCTGCTTTGACACGGAGTCCCCATTCTTTTAAACGTTGAAAAACCTTCGACAAGATCTCTTCATGTTCTTTCTCTGTTTTAGCTACTATAATCAGATCGTCCAAATAACTAACAGCGCCAGTCACTCCGGCTAACATAGTGTCGATTGTTTGTTGGAAAATTCCTGGAGCTGACTTTATACCAAAACAAAGTCGGTTGTACTGATATAGTCCTTTGTGAGTGTTGATTGTAAGTAGAGAGCGTGAAGCTTCGTCGACTGGTATTTGCAAATACGCATCAGCTAAGTCAATCTTTGAAAAAAATTTACCACCAGCTAATGTAGCGAAAATGTCCTCTGGAGCAGGAAGCGGATAGTTGTGTGACTCCAGCATATTATTGAGATCGGTTGAGAAATCCGCACAGATGCGAATACTCCCGTTAGCCTTCTTAATTGCTACGATGGGTGCGGCCCATGCTGAAAATTCAACTTTGCTTAACACTCCTTGATCTTCGAGTCTCTGCAGTTCTTTTTCCACCATAGGTAGAGCGGCGTAGGAAACCGTTCTTTTTGGTCGAAAAACTGGTTGAGCACCAGTTTTCAAATGAAGTACAGCGGTCGACTTTGTGCAGAAACCAAGTGTGGTTTCAAAAACTTCAGGATATTTCTGCTCTAATGTTTTAACAATCTTCTGAGCACTTGACGAAGACGGGTAACTGGAAACAGACGTGATTTTGTTACAAATTGAACTTATCGGAACTTGCCATAACCCGAATTGTTCGATCCAGTCAATGCCCATAATGTCCAGATTGGTATCGGAAACGTAACATTCGCCATATGACGACTTCTCGCCAAAAGCGATTTCACATTTGAGCAAAAATGATAGTTGAAAAATATCTCCGGATGCATTTCTTGCTGATTGGTCAATCGTAGTAAGAGCTGGACTGCCAATTGTTTTCCACGTTGTTCGTGAAATGATGGAAATATCCGAAGCGGTGTCGAGTTGCAATCGAACAGGAACAGAATTAATCCTGATGTTGACAAACTTACGGCGTCTCTCGTAGTCTATCTTCGATACCATAAACAGGCTGTTGGTTTTTGGTTTGTTTACAAACTTGTTAATCTTCGGTTTGTTATTCCCAGTACTGGTTCTTGGTTTGGAAGATTGGCAAAAACCTTCTTTGTGTCCCATGTTTCCGCATTGAGTACATTTGTGTGTTTTAAACCTACAAAATCGAACATAGTGCATATCACCACAAAACCAGCATGCGCGTGATGGTTTTTTTGTCGGACTCTGATGTTCGTTTGAGTACTTTTCATGATTATGGGCGTTCTTTTTTACCCATTGAACTGCGGGTGACTGCTTCTCAATCATCTTAGTGTCATGTTTCAAAGACATCAAACGATTTGCCTCTTCAGTAAGTGCATGAATAGTCACTTCGGAATCCGTTTCGATTTTGGATAGAAGCCGCATGCGAATATCTGCTTCGGAGCTTGCACTTAATCCACACACAAATATCAGACATTTAAATTGCGCGTTAGTAAGATTCTTTAAATTGAAATTTTCGCAGTGTTTGTTCACTATTCCAGCATATGTAATGAAGTCATCACTGTGTTTCTTTTGCAACTTAAGACAGTTATAGCGAGCGTTGAACAGTGACATCTGTTTGCCGAAAATCTCACTCAATTTAGCTTTTGTCTCTTTGAAACTGAGATCGCGTGGCTCTTGTGGTAAAATATAACTTGCATACCTTGTATGAGCTAACGAATCTAGTTTTCTTATCAGCAAGCGAACTTTTGCAGCGTCATCTAATAGCTTGGCATCTTCTTCAAAACGGTCTGAATATCGAGCGTACCACGTCTCGAAAATAATGCCATTATCCGGATCATAGCTAAACTCATTCATGCTTCTTGATAAAAACTCCATTGTCTTTTCCACCGATGACTGAGTCTCAAGTACATCGGTAGGTGCTGAGCTAGTTGAAGTGAGTTTAGCCAACGCGGCATTCAAGATTTCCGATTGCCTCTGCATCCAATTTTGCTGCTGCTTAAAAAAATCTTGCATCGCTTGGTCCATTTTAAAACAAATCCTCGTCGCCAAATATGTTATGGATTAACATATAAATTATCTTTTATTTATTTTTAAATTAATCACACGTGACAACTAACAATCAATACAAACAATTCCCAAAAAACTGACTAAACTATTTTCTCGTCGATCCTCTTTTTTTATCGACATTCCTAGCCTCCTGCGTTAGACTATCAATTCTCCTTGCCAAGTAGCGTCTCCAACAGTGGTGTTGAAGGGCCCAATCCCATCCTGTTAGTGTTTATACTCTAGATGAAATCTGAGAGTATATTGTGTTTGCCTTACCGTTTGTAACGCTAAGAAATAACGCTCGCACAGAGCCGCCAAGGGTACAGAAATATTTGTTGTCGCTCAAAAACCTCGATTCCGAGTGACCGTCTGTCCGTCTGTCTGTCTGTCCGTCTGTCCGTCTGTGCGTCTGTCTACAGCATAACGCTCGAAAGCTTTGAGCTATAGTGCTAAACATTTTTTTGTGTCACTTTTAGCAAAAAAGTAGCTTTAAGTTCGTGAATGGGCTACATCCCTCCACTCATTCTAGCTCCTCCCATACAAATTTCATGAAATTTCGAAATAATAAGAAATTGATTTTTCTTTGAAACTATTTAAGCTATCGACTTGAAATTTAAGTCAAAGTATTACGATACAGATGTCATTAATATCACAGAATATTGATCCGATCCCTTCACTCCTTCTACCCCCTCCCATACAAATGGACAATTTTGAAAAATACATATTTTCGATTTTCATAGAAACTAGTAAAGCTGAAAAATCTAAATTTTGTCAGAATTAAATCTACTATAATTGCAATTTATTTTAAAAATAATTATCAACTTCACCTCACTCCTTCCACCCCCTCCCATACAAATTTCACGAAATTTTGAAATTTAAATTAAATTATTTTTCTTCGAAACTGTTAAAGCTAACAAATTGATATTTTGTATAATGTATAGAAATGGAAATATTAATACTGCCAAAAAAATTTGTTTTGATCCGTACACTCCTTCTATCCCCTTCCATACAAATGCATAATTTTTGTTAAATGCATTATATCGATTTCCATTCAAACTAGAAAAAGTTCAAACTTCAAATTTTCCCAGAATTTGTTTCTTAATAATTGAAATAAGTGCTAGAAAAAATTATCAGCTCCGCTTCACTTCTTTTACCACCTCCCATACAAATATCTGTATTATAAATTCAAGAAAAGCATTTCTCCTTCGAACATATGAGAGCTATCGACTTTGAAATTGAATCAAGCCATGGTAATAAGGATGATGATAAGCAGTTTCAAAATCATCTGAAGCGCTCCACTTCTTCTGCCACCTTCCATACAAGTGCCTCAATTTCAGGAAAACTATGCGCAATTGAAAATAATGAAAGCTACAAACCTTAAATTCAGCACGAAATATTTTGCATACCACATTAGGTGTCATATCCAAAAATTACAAACCTTCCTCCTCTGCTTCTACCACCTCCCATACAAAAGTCACTATTAAATATTTAAAAGAATTGGAGGTGACATATTTTCCGGTACATTAAACTCTTTCTCATTTCATCTAGAGTATTATATGATTGGGCTTTATGCCCAATCATAAATCTGTTATGTTTTTAATTAGCTGTGGGATGCTGACGTTCTTAATTTGTTTTATTATTCTGCTCCATTACTGGTACAGTTACCTTACTTTCAAATAAATTCAAATCAAAAAATTTGGATTAAATAGCGCAAATCGCGTAAATCAAAAAAAAAAATTAAGATAACTTATATCACTAATCTATTTAACCAATTTTCCATACCACTTCTGTGATACACCGTTAGCTTATATATTTATGTAATAGATACCTATTAATCATAAAGAACATCATGTTTGCTAGAATAGCAAATATTAACTTTTATTCATTTTTGT
Source organism: Chorisops tibialis (assembly GCA_963669355.1). Taxonomy (NCBI): domain Eukaryota; kingdom Metazoa; phylum Arthropoda; class Insecta; order Diptera; family Stratiomyidae; genus Chorisops; species Chorisops tibialis. The sequence goes on from OY770262.1 coordinate 191,135,852, forward strand.
GTCACATTTAACGAATTCCACCTTGGACACAAATAAAAAAATATAAACAGCGCAGTAGCAATAAATCTCTGTGTTTCTGAATGACTCAAATTCTTTGCAGTTTTTATGTTAATGAGGTACATCGATTATTATTTACATATATTCAAATTTTTCATTTGCCTTTAATCTTTTTGATTACCAAATTGATATTTGCATTAGAAATGTTTCAGACTAAGGGAGCTGTCGATAGCATTGGAATTGCATCTTTTGCCTAATTCTGCACATTTTTTCCAAGAAAATTGGTTAACATATACACCCAGCGGAAATCAAAGCGCTTCTGCATATTTGAAAAAACTCTTCTTTGAAAAAAAAGAAGCGTTTAAACTCATAAAACATACCTATTTGTTAATATCCAATCTGCAAATATTATTATACGGATCAAACTAAAAAGTTCTAAGGGACGGATATTGTTTAGATATTGTGAATTAAACATTTTAAATTGAAAGCTTGTAATTATTCAACATAAGAAGGCCCGTGTGCGTTTCGGGACTTGGGTCCCTCTGGACCCGATGATTTCGAAACGTACTTGGTTCGGTGAATTTGTTAAAAATGTGAAGGTAGAACGCTTGTTAATCAAGCTAACAATAAATTGATTATTTACACTAACACAAAAAATAGATTAAATTGTTAAAGATATAAAGCAATACTTTTTATTTGCATGTAATAAAACTGCATACGGTCGAAATAATTAAACGGAAATTTGTAACAAATCTCATGCCTGAGTTCCCCTTGATATCATTAATTGTAAGTTTATTGCATTAATTAAATAAATTTCAATGATGATGAGTACCTGTGGCAACTCGCTCGGTTCACCATGGTAACATAACGCGAAGATTAAACAAATGTTTCCCGTAATTTGTGAATTGGAACTAATTGGCAAGATTCATTCCGATCTCGAAAAATACGTCCATCGATTCGGCAGTCTCACGACAACCGCACCGGTCTTTTCACCTGTTTTATTGCGTCTTACGGGTACCCACTGGGATATTGGTCTGCTATGGGAATCCCTTGTGCCTTGCTTTTATAGCCGATCATAAAGCGGTAAGTTTAATTTATTAATTTCGCAGGTTATATAAAACGGGAAATTTCCTGCTCCATGCCTTTATTAAGAAATGCATCGCAACGCAACGAGAGCAAGTGCTTTTTGATTTATTGCCAGCTCCATAATTGATATAGTTTTTGCCTCACCTCGAAGGTGATTCGAACGTCTTGTGCTGCGAGAATGAGTATCTATCTACGAGATATTGTGTGTGGGCGTAAATTGTTACAAATTAATCACTTGCACCGGTTGAAGCGAGCCGCTGAAAGCTATACATGGCGCAGATTGCGCTTTATATGAAGGTAAGACGAAGATCAAGATGAAGAGCGATTTGTTGCTTCGAGATCTACGATCGATGGAGATGATTTGTTGTTACGTTGATGTTGAAATGCGATGAAGAATCAATAAAAGGTTGAGCTAATGGATAAGGTCATAGAGATCGAAGATTAAAATAATAGGGCGAATAGATTTCAGTTGCGTGCTTTGAATTAGAATAGTGGGTCGAATAAATTTAGTGAGCAGGAAAGCAGATGTTGGAGATATGTAAGGCAAAAGTCAATGTTTGTTTGTTTCAATTTTATATCGGCTTTGGATCATGATCTTAGGCGGTCAGTCTTTAACGCAATTTGAAGAGTCACCGGAAATACAAATTAACATAGATTTTGGGATGGACTGTTCCAAATTGACGGCATTAAAACCATTTTTTTAAGGCACTGAATAAAACTTAGGGGTCACCAAATAATGTTATGCACAGTTATGTCAGTACAGGTATCTTAAAAAAATTATAGACTTATTCAAAACAGGCTAACTTAAATGGAGAGAGACTAAAGTGACGGTGGACATTGCTTTTGAAGCACTGGAGGCTGTACTCGTTGGGAAACACTGTGGCTGGCGTTCGAAAAGTTTTGACGTTCGGAAAAGTAATGACTGCCTATATTTCACTGTACGAGAAGACAAGGGTTTGACGGTGTACTCGTGTGCGCGCTCAGCTTGACGAGTATTAATTTATTCGAAGTGCAAAGTTGTGCGCCACCAAAGGTCACATTGTGAGATAACACTGGATTTTCACGTTTGAGGGATATATGACAGCTTTGTGGTTTGAACTGTGGCGGCTTGTAGTGCAACGCTACTAACCTACTAAGCCGTGTTGATAGCTCGATGGCCAGCATGGGCGCTTTGCGACTCAGTTCCTCGGGTTCAAACCAAATTAGCTGCACGGTATTCCCTTATTCCCTCCGTGGATGCAGGCAAAGTATACACGAGGCCAAGGCCTGATTCAAGTTGCAGCGCCTTTGTATGTAACTAAGTATGGGTTACGCAATATTAAGGTCCTACACGAGGCTAACTATAAACCGAAGTTGGAGGACGAATCTGGAAACATTACAAGTAACATTAAAACTATTGCAGCCATTCTAACCTGTGCGTAGTATTTGCATTATCAGAATTGTTCTAAAAAAACCGGAGCACCGAACAGAAACTTTCTTTAGTGGAACAATCAATTATTTTCACTTGGGGCAACAACTTTAATAAGGCCAAGGCCTCGAAGAACTTTGAGGAATACTGAGCGTCCTTATCAGGGTACAATAAAGAACTAAGGACTTCCAAACGACAATCTAAGAAATGATTCTGTTCTGCGATATGTTCTGAGATATAAATAGCACTCCGGAAATTGTAAGGCTCCATAAGAACATGCCGAAAGGGCCTCGAAGAGATAGGCCTTCTGAAACGTCCAGACGGCACTTTCACACTATAGCTTCTTGCTCAAACGCACTATCCTGGATCCATTGCAGCTAACGCAGAGTCGCAATAGCTACCTACCTGCTGAAGCCTTAACTTCGAAAAGGGAGACGAGTAGTTACATAGTAAAATTAACTATTGGAATCCTATAAAATCCCCGGGTGATGAAGAAAACAACCCTTAACTCCTGCCAACTCTGAATATTTTCATCGTTAGCCTTGCATGGGGGCTCTTAAGGTCGACAAGGCTGACGTCATATACGTATAGTTAGATGAACTGGAGGTTATAGCGCATTCACGAAATTAAATTTTCTTTTTTGTGGAAATGAAATGAAGAAAATGAAGCATTACCAATGATGAAGAGGTGAAGTAGACAATTTCAGCGTATTTAGAAGGCCTTGACAGAACATTATCTTTAGAAGGAAATAATAAACTGTGAGAGATATGATAAATGTATTAGGCTACCGACACACGATGCTAGTTAATATATATTATCTCGCTTTTCGATATTACTAGTGTCATTATCCTATACATAATTCGGCCTACTTATATCAAAATAGGAAGTTAATATATATTAACTCGCATCGTGTGTCGGTAGTCTTAGGCTTATGGGAGAATATATTGAAAGGAAAAATAATAACTTGCTTAAATTTACCCCCTTCCCTGTCATTCCGTGAACTTTTTGACCTCCCCTCATGGCATGCATAGGGATAGCCAAGATATTTTCGTTAACTTAATATTTTTTCTATGTTGTTCAATTTTCATAAATTACAAAATCCAACTAGTAATCTGTAGCCTGTAGTATTATATCATTTATTGATAATTTCCACAATTAGCAGTTTCATTCATTTAATTTAACTTAGAACTGGTGAGATGCTTTCACTATCAGTTAGAATTGATTGGAATTAACTGAATATTACTTATCTATACAAAAGAGCACAAAGTACAACATTTTCTATAGTATAATTTTCCATAGCGGGCACCAGTTTCGTAGCATGAAATTTAATTATAATTCAAATCTCCCAGGTATTTTATTTTTATCGCATTCTTAAGTTATTCTTACAAGTATTTTACAATCACTGATGATTTGAGTTGTTGCGCCACCATCGTGGTCTTCCACTCTGGAATAAGGATTCAGTTAAATAAAAAATGTAAACGAATTATGATTAGAAATAAACCAAAAACATGCCATAGTCTATAATATTGTAGATAAAATAAAATAATCGGCATAATTATGAAATGATAAATTAGGACAATTGGATCCCAATTTTGCTTCAGGATGTATGCATACATATATCGGGTTTTCCAATAGGGACTTGACAACTTTGAATTCAATTTGTGAACGCACCCTTTCACTAATCATCAAACTGTCACTGTCAATTTATTCAGTAAACTTAACATTTTTATCATGGTAAAGTACACGAAGGAACAACGTCTCAAATGGTTTGCATTTTATTTTGAAAAAAAGTTGTCAAGTCCTTATTGGGAAACCCTTTACATCTATATTGTAGGTATGTATTTTGGTAGTGAACGCAGCATCGTATTAAATTCAACATTTCATATGAATACATTATTTAAATTCAATGGCTACAAAAAATAACGAGCTTAATTTTTTTTTTCTTTTTGCAGATTTAGACTATAATTGAAAAAACAATATATATATGCGATACTCTAAGTAAAATGAAAAAAAAAAACATAACAGGACTACGATTGGGCGTAAAGCCCAATTGTGCGATACTCTAGATGAAAGAGATTTTTTTTTGATATCAAGAAAGTTTGTATGGGAAGTGCTAGAAGGGGTTACGACATTGCACTATTTTTTTCACATCACGCTAGAGTTACTATCGAAAAATTTTATACAAAATTTAGGATTCAAAAATTAAATAGGTACTGAGAAAGTTAGTGTATTGGATTTAGTAAAATTGTGCTGTTTGTATGGGAGGTGGTAGAAATAACTATAAACATGGGGGTAGAAAGAGTGAAGCTAATCGTCTAGTTTTTTGATCTTACTAATAATCTATGCATATAAATATAATTGTAGTGTCTGTCTGTTATTTGCTTAGAAAGGGCTATAAGTTAGTTTTTTGCCTTATTTTAGCAATAACTAAGCAGAAACACAGGTTTTTTTAATTTTTGTCTGTCTGTCAGCCTTTCACGCAAAAACGGCTGAAACAATTGTAACGAAACTTTCACAGTTTATTAGGTATGCTCCGAGGTGTAGTCTGCTTTTGGTTTTATCTCACTACCCTCACGCCTTCTACCCTCTCCCATACATTTCCAATAATATGTAATAATCGATTTTTTTTTTTCGAAACTATGAGAGCTATTAATTTGAATTTTAAAATATATTAATTCTATTATACATGCAATCTTTTAGTTTAAAAACCCGGCGCAGCGCGCCTCGGTCCTGCGGACGGCTGGGCTTCGCCCCCCACTCACTTCGCTCGCGACGGTTGATGACGGTTTTTGATGACGATTTTCTTAACAGCTCCCGTGAAAGTATGTTCCATACTAAAATTATTTGAATCCCTCCACTCCATCCACTACCTCCCATACAAACTACACTTTTTCATTACACACTATACACCAATTTTCTTAGTATGTATAACTTCCATCGAGCTAAAATGTTGTACCAAATCCTTAATTGGCATTATTATAAATAGCGGGGAAAAATTAGTCGACTAGCTTCACTCCTTTTACCTCCCTTCACCCACAGTATGGATTCACTTGTGGGAATGGGAGCGGGTACAGCAAATTAGTTCGTTCACGAACTTGACCTTACTTTTTTGTAAGAAACGACGTGCACAGAATTTTAACTGTCTAGGTTAACGCATTCTCAAGCTAGAGAGGACACAGACGGACGGACATCCAGTTTAAAGATTTTTGAGTGATTATTTGAAGCTCTATACATTAATTTTTATACTCTATATGAAATCTGAGAGTATTAAAAGTTTGCTCTAAGGTTTGCAACGCCAAAAGGTAAGGCTCGGAGAAAAAAAATGAATGATACAGAAGTTAATATTATCACTTAAAAATCTCAAAACCGGATGTCCGTCCGTTCGCTCTCTAGCTTGAGAACGCGTTGAGCCATAAAGCTCAAATTTCGTACACGTCGTTTTTGATAAAAAAAGTAAGGTCAAGTCCGTGAACGGGCCAAATCGCTCCACCCCTTCTACCCCCTCCCAAACAAAATGACACAATTGTGCAATTTGACAATAAACGGATTTGCTTGAAAAGTATTAAAGCTATTGGCCTGAAATTTGGAAAATATTACTTTTATATTAAAATCAATCTACTGTATAAAAATTATGCGTGTCCTCCTCCTCCTTCTACCACCTCCCATACAAACTGTCCTTATCATGAATTACTCTAAGCCAATTTACTCAGTGCGTATAAAATTCAGCGAGCTGAAACTGTGCACTAAATATTTATTTCAAATTTTTAGTACGGCCAACAAAAATTACATGGTAAGCTTCACCCCTTCTACCTCCTCCCATACAAAGTGACACAATTGAGCAATTTGACAATAAACGGATTTGCTCGAAAACCATAAAAGCTATTGGCCTAAAATTTAGAATATACCATTTTTATATTAATATTAATCTACCGTTTAAGAACTATGCGTGTCCTCCTCCTCCTTCTACCACCTCCCATACAAACTGTACTTGTCATGATTACTCTAAGCCAATTTACTCAGTGCGTATACAATTCAGCGAGCTGAAACTGTGCACTAAATATTTATTTAAAATTTTTAGCAAGGCCAACAAAAATTAGATGGTTACCTTCACCCCTTCTACCCCTCCCATACAAAATGACACAATTGCGCAATTTGTCAATAAACGGATTTGCTCGAAAACCATAAAAGCTATTGGCCTAAAATTTAGAATATACCACTTTTATATTAATATCAATCTACCGTTTAAGAACTATGCGTGTCCTCCTCCTCCTTCTACCACCTCCCATACAAACTGTACTTGTCATGATTACTCTAAGCCAATTTACTCAGTGAGTATAAAATTCAGCGAGCTGAAATTGTGCACTAAATATTTATGTAAAATTGTTAGTAAGGCCAAAAAAAATTAGACGATTGGCTTCACCCCTTCTACTCCCTCCCATACACTATGACACAATTTCGCGATTCGACAATAAATGGATTCACTAGAAAAGTATTAAAGCTATTAGTATGAATTTCGGGATATGTTACTTCCATAATAATTTAAATCTACAGTACAAAAATTATTTTGCGTCCTCCCTCTCCTTCAACCCCCTCCCATACAAACTACACTTTTTCATGAAATGCTCTAAGCCGATTTTCTCAGAACATATAACATTTATCGACCTTACATTTTGAATAAATACTTATTTACCATTATCACTTAGATCAGAAAACAAATATTTGACTAGCTTCACTGATTCTACCCCCTCCCATACAATATGACACAGTTTCACAACTTCACAAAAAAACTATTTTCATGAAAAGTATGAATCTTACTAGTCTAAAATTTAAGAGTTATCAATTTTATGATATTCTTAGCTATTTCTGAAAAAATCACTAAAATCTCCCCACTCTTTCTACCACCTCCCATACAAACTGCACTTTTCACTAAATCTAACTCACTAATTTTCTCAGTTCCCATTCAATTTTCGGAGTTAGCATTTTGTATAAAACGTTTTTATAGTTACTTTAGCATTATGATTGCGCCTTACGCGCAATCGTTATGTTTTCTTCAAGCCTTATTTCTTAACATTGCAAACTTTGTGCCAAGCTTATAATACTCTCAGATTTCATCTAGAGTATAAACATAACAGAATTTTGATTGGGTGTAAAGCACAATCATGCAATACTCTAGATAAATGGGCAAAAATTTTAATGTGCCGAAAAATATGTCATCTCTAATTCCTTCGAATAGTGACTTTTGTATGGTAGGTGGTAGCAGCAAAGAGGGAAGATTTGCAATATTTGTTCGCGACATCGAATGTGGAATATAATATGTTTCGTGCTGAATTGAAAGTTTGTAGCTTTCATAATGGTCAAAGAAATTGAATATTATTTTTCTGAAATTGTATGGGAGGTGGCAGAGGAAGTGTATGGTTTCCGGCGATTTTGAAACTGCTTATCGTTGTCACTATGCCAATTTTGCAAATTTTAAAATTGATAGCTCTCACTTGTACGATGGAGAAATAATTTTCTTGAATTTCTGATATAGAAATTTGTATGGGAGGGGGAAGAAGAAGTGAATAGTTAAGAATTAATATTGTTTTTAATGCAATTTTTAAGACGAAAAATCGGCAAAAATTGTAAGTTTCTACTTGTTCTAAAATAGTTTAAATGAAAACCAATATAATCTTTTGCCAAGAATATGCATTTGTATGGGTGTGGGTAGAAGGAGTGTAAAAATCACAACAAAAATCTGCAATGTTAATAATATTCCCATTATTATACCTTGCTCAAAATATCACGAAATTTCGAAATTTCGTGACATTTGAATGAGGGGGTAGAAGAAGTACGGTGAAATTAATAATTTCTTTAAAATTACTTGCAAATATAGTTAAAATAATTCAGGTTATTTGTTTTCTTTAATTTTGATAGTTTCAATGAAAATCGTAGAGATGCATTTTTCAAAGTGATGCATTTGTATGGGTGTGGGTAGAAAGAGTAGGGGTATCCGATTATATATATTATACTTATATTTTTTAACGTTAATAATATTTACATGAGTATATTTCCACCTAGTTTTCAAGTCAATACCTGAAATAGTTTTGGAGAAAAATCAATTTCTTGAGATATCGAAATTTTATGAAATTACTTTATTATTTTTTAATAATAAAGTATTGTGATCGACACAGAAAAAAAAAAAAATTTGCTACCCTGAAATTTTGTTTTTTCGCGTTTCATGACTAAATTAGCCTAAAAAAGCAAAAAAAAAAATCCGTCCCGCCGTACGCCGTACATATGGACTCGTACCTCCAAGACCGTTAAAGGTAGAACGTTGGTTTTTGGGTGGATTGTTAATTTGGTAAGTGAGCTCCATTATCCAAATTTTGGGGAGTGTGGGGTGGAAGGGGGAGGCGGGGAGATGAAAAAAGTCGAAAAATACACTTGCTAATATCTTCACCACGAATGCAGATAGAAAGATGAAAATCAGCATACATATAGAGAAGGTTGGGGGACATACTCCACAAATAATTTAATTTTTTTATCCATTGGCGTCCGAAAAGGGGGGGCTAAAAGCAAATTGTCGACCGAATCTTTGAAATGGTTATATCTTCGAAACTACTTACCATAAAAAATTCATATTTTGGGACAATTAAGATGGCGTATAGATCCATCAGAATAAGCTTAGAAATAGGCTAATTATTGTAAGGGGGAGGGCAGGGGGGGTGCAAAGAAAAACACTTAAGAATTAATATCTCAACTATCTCTTAAGCTATGTAATTGAAATTTAAAACATATACTAAGCTATACTAGCGAAATATAAAAAAAATATAAAATTTGGTCATAATAGTAGTGGGGGGAAATGGGGAGCATTTCAAAAATGGTGCACTTTTCAAAATTAGAAATCGTTATATCTCAAAATTGAGTGCAGATATCGAATCGAAAATTTGTCAGAATATAGAACTATATAATTTATAATTTTGATAAAAATTTTAAGTTAGGGGGTGTAAAGGGAGGGAGGTGGTAAGCAAAAATGTCGAAAATTTTGAGTGACTCTGGTCAAAGATAGAAACTTTAAATTTTGCATGTGGATACATCTATTTTATATACACAGAAAAAAAATAATAATTTGATCCACAATTGTTACGAACCGACCACCACGGTCTAAGGGGCACAAGGTGTTTTATGTGCAGCGAAAAAAACACGAAAACTGAAAATTTTTGGATGTAATTTTAAGGTAGAAACTTGAAAATTTGGGAAAAACATTTAAAAAAAATCCCCAAACGCATAAAATATTAACAGGTCGAATACCTTTGAAACTTCTACCCCCTCCCATACAAAATTATTTTTTCGACCATTTTTAAGAAATTAATTATCACCTAACTATTAAAAGCTATCAATTTGAAATTTTGCATAAGAACTTATAAAAATATTTAAAATAAAATTATTTTAAAAGTTTCAAAATAGCACTTGCCCTTCTACCCCCTCCCATACAAAAGTATGATTTCGACCAATTTCATTAAATCAACTAATAAACAACAAATTAAAAGCTACGAACTTGAAATTTTGTACGAGCACCTTACTAGAGAAAGAAAAGAAAATTGCATCACAAATTTTGCAATTCCCTTACCTCTTCTACCCCCTCCCATACAAAATTATTTTTTCGAGCATTTTCAAGAAATCGGTTATCAGCTAACTCTTAAAAGCTATCCATTTCAATTTTTGCCGGAAAACTTATAAAAATAATTGAAATGAAATTTTGTTAAAAGTTTTGCAATCACGCTTGCCCTTCTACCCCCTCCCATACAAAAGTATCATTTCTACCTATTTCATTGAACCAACTAATAACCAACAAGTTAAAAGCTGCGAACTTGAAATTTTGTACGAGAAGACTACAACAGAAAGGAAATAAAATTGCGTCACAATCTTTACGATTCCCCTACCTCCTCTACCCCCTCCCATACAAATGTTGGTTTCGTGAATGTAAAATACACAGAATCTTATTCTATGCAACTTCGTCTATGAAACTGACATTCTATACAGAGAATATTGGACGTCAATTAAAAAACTATTAACATCCACCGACCGTTACTATCAACCCTCATCCCTCCCCTCACAAAACTCAAACTTGCATAAATAAACGAACGAAATATTGGTTATATTTACTGAAGCTTTTGAACGTTTCCACAAAGTGTTGACAACTGTCCTGCCCAAGAACCCCCTTTCACTTAGTCTTCCCTAACCACTCTAACCTGCATATTGACTTTCCACGCATCCGCAACTTGTTCCAAGAATAATAAAGTTTCGCCCGACTTGTTGGCAGTTTATTTATATATATTATCAAATTGTTGGCCGAATTGTTTTTTCAAATGATTATATCTTCGAAATTACTTATCGTTAAATCTTCATATTTAAGGACCATTAAGATGGCATACAGTTCCATTGGAATCAGCTTAGAAAGTGGCTAATTATTGTAAGGGGGAGGGTCAGGGGGGGTGCAAAGAAAAACACTTAAGAATGAATATCTCAACTATCTCTAAAGCTATGTAATTGAAACTTAAAACATATATTAAGCTGTACTGAGAAAATATAAAAAAAATATCACACATTTAAATAATAGTAGCGGGGGGAAATGGGAAGCATTTAAAAAATGGCGTATTTTTCAAAATTACAAATCCATATATCTCAAAAAAGGGTGGTTGGATGGGTATAGATAGGGTAGGCATCTGATCGGCATCATTAGGCGACGCCCAGTGTTGTAACTGTCATATACACATCAATTGTGCTCATCAGACCTCCACGTGGTAGCCACCGGATACTGGTCTTGTCCATCCGGACTTGACTTGCTAAACTGATGGGCGCGAGTGCTAATGAAGCAGAAAAATTCTATAATAAGATGGCCCTCCAAGTTGGGGGTTGGGCGATGTGTTAACAACTCATCCTCGGAAAAACCACACCTGTTTCGAAACCTGAAGCAACGCCTCGGACTGGGTTGATTCAACGGCAACGACCACGCAAACGAAAAATGGACTATTCTTTCGGATCTTGGAACGTGCGATCCCTGTACAGAGCAGGAGCAGTGAGAGCGCTTCTGGAACAGGCAGTCAAATACAATATAAACATAATTGCACTCCAAGAAACTAAATTGTTGGGTAACGAGATTATTGACTATAGATCGCACACAATTTCCAAAAGTGGAAAATCATCGGGAAGCCGGGAATTTGGAGTTGCGTTTATCGTCGACAACAAGTTTAAACACCAAGTTACCAACTTCAAATCCGTCAATGAACGATTGTGTGCAATCCGCATTAAAACAAGTTTTTTTAATATTTGGCTTATTAATGTCCACGCCCCAACGGAAGACAAAGACGACGAAGTTAAAGACGATTTTTACAGCACCTTAGAATCAACATTCGACTCCCTTCCGTCGAATGATATTAAAATAGTATTAGATGACTTTAACGCGAAAGTGGGCAAAGAAGACACATACATAGGGACAATTGGAAGGCATAGTCTCCATGATATTAGTAATGACAACGGCCAGAGGCTGACTGATTTCGCCAGCAGCAAAAACCTTATTGTAAGCTCGACATGCTTCCCGCATCGTGACATTCATAAGAGAACGTGAGCATCACCCGACGGAAGAACATTTAACCAAATAGACCATGTTCTAATAGAGAAAAGGACGGCCTCCTGTATTCTCGACGTGCGTACATGTCGAGGGGCTAATTGCGACACAGACCACTATTTGGAAAAGACGAAGTTCCGATGTCGAATCGCAAATCGAGAACACCCAAAAACACAACCGGTTCCTAAATTCAACATAGGAAAACTCAAAGACGAGAAAATAGTTGCGAAATATGTATCAGCCTTGGAGAGGCACTTCGCAACTATGCTGAATACCACCGCCAGCAAGTCAATAGAGGAAATGTGGCAAAATATCAAAGATGGCATTACATCTGTCGCAGAGGAGGTGATAGAACAACAACCCCGGCGCAAAAGAAATGATTAGTTCGACAACGAATGCAAAGATGTCTTAGAACGAAAAAATCAAGCCTACAGAATATTAACGGAACGGCCGACACGAGCCAAACAGGACAAATACAAGGACCTTAGACGATTTGCAAACAAAATATGCAGACAAAAAAAATGGAAGTACAATAATGACGAAATTAAAAACATGGACGAACAATTTAGATTACACAACACAAGAGCCGCGTATTCCCTTGTTAAAAGAATGAAAGAAGGATACAAACCGAAAACGACCCTCTGCAAGGATGTAGAAGGGAACATTATAAGTAACGCGGAAGATATAAAACAAAGATGGGCACAATATTTTGAACACCTTCTTAACCCAAGCCCATCACCTACACGAACAGCAGCAGCAGCAGATACAATAGCAGGTATAACTGATGTAACAGCTGATGAAGGATCCTCTTTGAGTCCTCCCACACTCGAAGAAGTAAAAACAGCCCTAAGGAACCACCCAAACAACAAAGCGCCGGGCACTGATCAAATCTCAGCTGAACTTCTGAAAGCCGGCGACACCTGCATAGCGCATCTCCTACATAGATTAGTCACGGATATATGGACGCAGGAAATACTTCCTGAAGATTGGCGCAAGAGCATCATATGTCCAATTTATAAAAAAGGTGACAAACTCTGCTGCGAAAACTACCGAGGAATATCTCTGTTGTGTACGTCTTATAAGATCTTGACGAAAATTCTAGAAAAGAGAATTAAGCCCTATGCTGACAAAGTAACTGGTGAATACCAAGGCGGATTTAGAGCTGGACGCTCGACCACCGACCAGATATTCTCAGTTAAACAGGTGCTGGAAAAGTGCTGGGAATATAATATTGATGTGCACCAGATATTTGTTGACTTCAAGCAAGCATACGACAGTATCGACAGGCGCGTACTGTATAAAATCATGTTGGAGTTTGGAGTCCCACCGAAACTGGTCCGACTGACAAGAATGACAATGACTGAGTCTTTGTCACAAGTCAGAGTAGAAAATGATCTGACTTCCAGTTTTAAAACAGACAACGGCCTCGCACCAATTCTTTTCAACTTAACACTCGAATATGTTGTTCGGAAACTTCCCGTTGACACCAAGGGAACACTATGCTTCAAATCCACACAACTCGTAGCATATGCCGACGACATAGATATCCTTGCAAGATCTCTGGAGACTGCTAAGGAAGTATTTGTAAACCTTGACTCGGTATCAAGGGAAGTTGGACTACGTATAAATGAAAATAAAACAAAAATTATGACGCAAACTAGGAAAAAGACGCCAATCAGACAAAATATCACAGTAGGAGACTATAACCTAGAAAACGTAGACAACTTTATATACCTAGGAGCGAACCTATCGAAGGATGGAAGCGAACCCATCGAAATTAAAAGAAGAATAATTATGGCAAACAAGACAAGATTATTCGGTACTTCCAATAATTAAAAACAAGAACGTACACAGGAAAACAAAACTTAAGTTATATAAAACGATTATACGACCTGTGCTATGCTATGGCAGCGAAACGTGGACATTAACTCAGGCGTCCGAAAAACTACTGAACGCCTTTGAAAGAAAGGTCCTCAGAAGAAACCGAGATGGATGGAGGCAAAGCATTCAGGAGGCCAAAGTCCGATTTGGGCTGTAGCGCCATCGTAAGTAAGTATATCTCAAAAAAGAGTACAGATATCAAATCAGAAATTTGTCAGATTGTAGAACTACATAATGGTTAATTTTGATAACAATTTTAAGTTGGGAGGTGTAAGGGGAGGGAGGTGATAAGCAAAAATGGCCAAAATTTTGAGTGATTTTTTTAGGGCTCTGGTGAAAGATACAAAGTTTAAATTTTGCATGTCAATACGTCTTTTTGAAATACATAGAAAAATAAAAATAACTTGATCCATAATTGTTAGAAATCGACCCCCCGGTCTAACGTGCACAATGTGTTTCATGTCATTGAAAAAAACACATAAACTGAAAATTTTTGAGTGAAATTTTAAGGTAGAAACTTGAAAGTTTGTGAAATGCATTTAAAAAACATTCTTAAATATAAAAAATATTAACTGGTCGAAAACCTTTAAAACTTCTATCCCCTCCCATACAAAATTATTTTTTCGACCATTTTCAAGAAATCAATTATCACCTAACTATTAAAAGATATCAATTTGAAATTTTGCGAAAAAACTTTTAAAAATAGTTGAAATTAAATTACGTTAAAAGTTTTGAAATCGCGCTTGCCCTTCTACCCCCTCCCATACAAAAGTATGATTTCGACCAATTTCATTAAACCAACTAATAACCAACAAATTAAAAGCTACGAACTTGAAATTTTGTAAGAGCACCTTACAACAAAAAAGAAAGAAAATTGCATCTCAACTTTTACGATTCCTTTACCTCCTCTACCCCCTCCCATACAAAATTATTTTTTCGAACATTTTTAAGAAATCAGTTATCAGCTAACTCTTAAAAGCTATTAATTTCAAATTTTGCGTAAAAATTTATAAAAATAATTCAAATGAAGTTGCTTTAAAAGTTTGAAAATCGCGCTTGCCCTTCTACCCCCTCCCATACAAAACTATGATTTCGACCAAATTCATTAAATCAACTAATAACCAATAAACCAAAAGGTACGAACTTGACATTTTATACAAGCACCTTACAAGAGAAGCGAAATAAAACTACATATCAAATTTAACGATTCCCCTGCCTTCTCTACCCCCTCCCATACAAATGTTCGGTTTCGTGAATGTAAAATACACCGAATTTTATGAAAATTCTATGCAACTTCGTCTATGAAACAAAATTCTGTACAGAGAATATTGGACGTGATTCAAGCAATTAATTAAAAAGCTATTAACATCCACCCACCCTTACTATTACCCTCCTCCTCCCCTCATAAAAACCCAAACTTGCAGAAACGAATGAAATATTGTTAAATTGACAACAGCCCTGCCCAAGAACTCCCTTTCACTTAGACGTCTCTAGCCACTCTAACCTACATATTGACTTTCCACTCATCCCCAACTTGTCCCAAGAATAATAAAGTTTCGCCCGACTTGTTGGCAGTTTATTTTCCAATGTCGGAATTGGTCACGATTCGCAAAATTACGCTTTCATATTTTTATACTCTACATGAAATCTGAGAGTATTATACGTTTGCCACAAAGTTTATAACGCTAAAAAATAAATGACATAGAAGTTAGCTATAGATCTGAAATAGCATATATTTTTATGATCATCAATCAACAGTATAACATTTATGTAAACCCCCTCACTGCATCTACCACCTCCCGTACAAACTGCACTTTTTCATGAAATAATACAAACCAATTTATTCAATACCTATGAAATTTACCGAACTGAAATTATGCATTAGATATTTATTTAGGATTATTAGTAAGACCGTAAAAAACTGTACGATTAGCTTCAGTCCTTGTAACCCCGCCCATACAAAATGACACATTTTCAGAACATAACTGAAAATCGATTTTCTTGAAAAGTATGAATGTTATTGGTCTGAAATTTGAAAGACGTCAATTGCATAATCTTCATATTTATTATTGAAAAAAAACCCCCGCTCCTTCAACCACCTCCCATACAAACTGCTCAATTTCAATAAATTTCTTACACTTATTTTCTCAAAACGTATCAAATTTTTCAAGCCTAAATTTTGTTTAAAACATTTTGCTAGCCGTCACCCATTCCACCAATCCCCATACAAAATTTCTTAAAATCAACAAATTTCTCTCTCATCTAAAGTATCGTGAGTTGGCTTTACGCCCAGTCTTAGTCCTGTTATGTGTTTTATCCTATCATCGAAATTTAAAGAGAGTTTTTTTTCCGTTGTATATTTCCTGAAAGCTATCTGCTTGTAAATTAATATTGAGCAGGTACCAACAATTTTGATTAGCTGTTTTGAAATTATCAAAACCTTCACACTCAACAACAAGAAAAGTAAGGTAGAATGCCGTAAGTATGCTGATAGCAGTACCTTTCCACGCCCACCTATTTTCTTTTTTATCATTGTTGTCTAAATTTCTGCAATCGAACCTCATTTTTAGTTTTTCAATTTAGTTTATTCGAACGGCAAAAATCCTCTAAGACAGGTTAAAATTCGCAATTTTTCGAGTGCTTCCCCCACTCCCCGGAATGTGTCACTTGTCTGGAATATTTTTAGAAAACAATGGGTTTGAAAAACATCGAGATTGCAACATTTCGCCCCAAAATTCGAAGCCGACTGGACTGAACTACTATAGCAAGGCTTTGATACATCGTCTTTCTGGAATACTCACTATTCTGCAAGCACCCGTTTGGTCTTTCACACACCTCACCTGAATTCCGCCAAAAATTCCACCACTCTAGATAATATAAAAAATAACATATTAAGTTTGTGAAAAGTACCTTATTAACAGAGTGCTCAAAATCGAAAATATATACCAATACGCTGTAGGTAGACGCCTAAAATAAAATGGAAAATAGCACATTATGTTAATGAAAAGTATTGTATCTTATTATAGAATGCTTCGATTGGGAAATATATACCTAAAATATGTGCTTAAAGTTTAGAGTGCTGTTCACGTCCAATGAAAGTGATTTCATTTAGCAAATTTTCATTTTTCATAGAGTCATACAACCCGTAAGTACTCGCAATCAGGCAAGCCCACTTAATTCCTTTTATCATTGATATCCTATGCTAGTGTAGGCTTCGCATTACACCAACATTACCAGTAATGCAGGAGTTATGTAGACGTTACTCCTGCATTACATGTAATGCAACTGGATACATTACTCTTCATATATGAGTAATCCTTATATTTACACATTGCCTCTGTAAGTACAAGGATTATTATGAAGGCCGTATATACCTTCCTAGCACATAACATCAATAAAAAAAAAGAAATAAAATGGTCTTGAGTAGGCAATGTTTCCTTGCCTTATTGAAGATGCTTACTTTTCTCGCTGGTCTATTATCGAAATTTAAAGTAATTCTTTATTCGTTGTTGGTTTCCCGAAAGCTACTGTTTTGTAAATTAATATTGTTATAGATCTTGCAATCACGCAATTTTGATGTTGCAAGAAACATCGAGAAAAGTCCATCAACATGTAAAACGCTATAAACAAGTGTCCAGCAACTTCCAATAAAATGTAGGCAATCTAGAATAGCCGAGACACACACACACACAACGACACCTGTCTGCGAGATTTAGTATAAATACCCGCCAACTTTCAGACAGTAGTTAGTCATTGAGCGACACCTATCGGTGGAAGAACGCGAACCGGTACAAGAAAGCGATAGTAAAACACGCGACAGTGTTCTGAAAAAGGCGAAGTGATCGGGAAATTGTATAAAGTGCGAATTAAATAAATTATCCTTTATTTTTAATCGAATTGTGTTTCACTTGAAATCGGCGAACCTCTAGCTCGCAACAATTGGTGTCAGAAGAGTGGGATTTCAAGGATAAATTCGGGTTAAAAATCGCGAGTGAAATTAAAATTCTCGAACGGATAATTTTGTGAGAGCGAAAAAGTGAAACTAAAATTCTCGAACGGACAGTGAGAATTTTGTGAAATCGAATATTCTCGAGTGCTCTAGTGAACAGTGACTTTAATTAGCGAAGTAAAATCGCGGAACTAAAATTCTCGAACGGACAGTGAGAATTTTGTGAATTCGAATCGCGGAAAAACTTGGAATAATCGGTAGTGAAAATGCCGCGTTATTTGAAGGACTTAAAAGTAACGGAGCTGAAGGAAGAACTCAGTAGACGCGAGTTATCTACGACAGGGAGCAAGTCTGAACTTGTCAGCCGTATGATCGAGACACTTGAGGCTGAGGGTGAGGATGCAGATAGTTTTGAGTTCCAAATCGAAGAAGCTCGTAAAGAGGAGTGTTCTGGTGCAACGGATGCTCTAACACAGTTAATACAGCAAATGATGAACAAATTAGATCAACAATCAGCTGTGACAACGGACATGAATCGGAAATTAGAACAACAATCAGCGGACATGCATCAGAAATTTGAACAACAATCGGTGGACATTAAACAACAATCAACGGACATTAATCAGAAACTAGAGAAATTAGACCAGACTTCAAAGGACCTTAACCAAAAATTGGAGCTGCAAAATAATAAAATAGACACCATGGGTAAGGCCATAGAAGAAAACGTTGAGAAGAAACTTCGAATCTTCGAAGAACAAATTACGGAAAAGACATCCGGAATTGCAGAAGAAGTCGAACGCCTAAAAAGAGACTTCGATAATGTGAAGGCGACTGGCGTCATCAAGACAGAACACGTTACGCACAAGGGTTTCGAAGCTCCAATCTTCGATGGACAAACACCGTGGGCTATTTATAAGACCCAATTTGAGGCAGCCGCAAGAAACAACCATTGGAATGATCTAGAACGGGGAACACTCTTATATTGGCGCTAAGAGGTCCAACAGCAGAGGTTCTTCAAACGATTCCGCAGGAGCAACAACAAGATTTTTCAACGTTAGTCCAGACATTGGATCTTCATTATGGCAGTGACCACATGCGAGAGATCTACAAAACGCAATTATACAACCGAACTCAAAAGAATGGTGAAACACTTCAAGAGCTGGCCCACGATATTGAACGACTCACACTATTATTGCTTCCTAATGCGCAAACAGAGCAACGCAACGATACAGCTGTTTTCGCATTTAACAATGCTGTACAGGACAGAGAGCTGCAACAGGCGTTGAAACTGGCAGGTAAGAAAACGATTGGCGAAGCCTTAGTATATGGGCTGACGTTCGAAGCTGCCAAGCAAAGCTCGCGGAGCAACTATCGAGTCCGAGAAATAGTGAAAGAGTGTGTGTGTCAGAAAGCAGAGTACACCAAGCGGTGCTCCCCGATGCTGGAATTGTGGACAGGCAGGACACTTGAGACTCGACTGCCGAAAAGTGACCAACTATTGTTCCGGCTGCGCTGCTAACCAATGCGAAGATGGAGATCGGGCAGGTAGTTCTTGGTCAAGAACTAGTCGTCAGAGTTCAAATCTTACACACGGTTTTGATAAAAGACGCCGGAGTCGATCGAAAACCCCGCGTCGGCAAGATCGATTGCAACAAGAGCAATACATCGGGAAAGTTCATGGAAACAAAGATAGACATACGAATAAGGATCGCGAACGAACGGCTAGAAGTCGTGACGGTCAAGTACCTCATGCGAATAATCGTGACAAGGCCGAACATGAGAAGCGATGTGATCGAGAAGATCGCGAAAGGAGGAATGCGGGACTTAGAAAAGAAAGTAAACGTACTGCCAAAGAGGAGAAGGAGCGCGAAAAGGGCATGGAGAAAGAACGTGAACGTGAGAAGGAAAGAGAAGCCGGAGAAACCATTCAGAGGATAACGACCGAACCAAAGAATGGATGGAATCAGCAAGAACTGGAGGATGCTCAACGTAAAGATCCAGATATTTCACCGATCATGGCATGGAAGGACGAAATGAAACGGCCTGAGTGGAAAGACATCTCACAATTCAGTGAAACCTTAAAGTGTTATTGGGCACAATGGAACTCCCTTCACCTAGACGGCGGATTATTAAAACGGAAATGGGAGAACGCTGATGGAAAGTCGTATCACATGCAAACCATCGTCCCGCATTGTAAAGTCGAGGAGGTTTTGAAGGAATATCATGGAGGTACCTCCGGTGGGCATTTGGGAGTAAACAGGACCTTGGCAAAGATACGAGAAAGGTTCTATTGGATCCATCTCCGAGATGATGTCGAAAACGGTGCCGTAAATGTACTACGTGTGCATCGAGTCAGGGCCCACCGCAGATCAAAGGGAGAAATGCAACAATACAACGTGGGAGTCCCATTCGAGAGAATTGCTGTGGATATTGCTGGACCATTCCCGGAATCAGAAAATGGTAATCGCTACATTTTAGTGGTCATTGATTATTTCAGCAAGTGGCCTGAAGCTTACGCAATTCCAAACCAAGAAGCAGTAACCGTCGCAGAACAAATTGTTACCAACTGGGTGAGCAGATTTGGAGCGCCACGTGAACTACACTCCGATCAAGGGCGCAATTTTGAATCTCAAATATTCAAACACGTGTGCCAAATGCTGGGAATAAACAAAACGAGGACAACTCCATTACACCCACAGTCCGATGGAATGGTGGAACGTTTCAATAGGACATTGAACTCAAACCTATCCAAACTCGTCAGCGAGAGGCAACAGGACTGGGACCAGCACATCCCTCTATTTTTAATGGCCTATAGAACATCGATGCATTCAACAACAGGAGAAACTGAGGCTTCCGTGGCGTAGTGGGCAGCGTGCTTGCTTCTCAGTCAATGGGTCGTGGGTTCGATTCTCACTCCAGACAGGGGATTTTTTTAAGCGCAAAATTTTTCAGTTGCTACTGGTGATAAGAAAAATTATTCGCAATAAAATGGGAAAACGGTGTAAAAGTGAAACAGTTCCACTTCAAGAAGGCCTAGATACTCAGTAGATGGTTTCTGTTCGCTTTCTATATCATTCAGTCCCCCATAACATCTGCAAATATTTGTCAGCAAGCAGCCATTACAACTGAACAATATACCAGCTTCTCCACTCGCTACGGTCGTTCTCACTCCCCTTCCCCAACCTTCCCAATCCCATTCCTTCCCTCCATGACTGTGTTTGTGCATTGCACATAAAGGCCGAAATTGCCTATAACACAGATCATTCTGTAAAAAAAAAAAAAAAACTCCGTCCCGAGTCATTTTCGGAAATATTCGAGTCCCTGCTGAACTAATGTTTGGAGTGCCACCAGACCAACCAACCAATGCTAAAGATTATGTCTCGGATCTTCGATGTCGACTAAAGACAATTTATAACCTGGTCAGAGATAAAATTGATTTGGCGTCCGACCGCATGAAGACGAGGTATGATCAACGGGCGAATTCATCAGGATTCCAAGAGGGCGATTTGGTTTGGTTATACAATCCCAAACGACAGAAGGGCAGATCGCCGAAACTACAGCGAAACTGGGAAGGCCCTTACCAGATCATCAACAGGTTAAATGATGTCGTCTATCGGATTCAACTACATCATAAGCCCTGCACTAAAATGAAAGTGGTACATCTCGACCGATTAACAAAGTACCATGGTGCCATGGAGGAAGTGAACGACTCTGTTCGGGACGAACAGGGACTAAGGAGAGGGTAATGTTATAGATCTTGCAATCACGCAATTTGGATGTTGCAAGAAACATCGAGAAAAGTCCATCAACATGTAAAACGCTATAAACAAGTGTCCAGCAACTTCCAATAAAATGTAGGCAATCTAGAATAGCCGAGACACACACACACACACAACGACACCTGTCTGGGAGATTTAGTATAAATACCCTCCAACTTTCAGACAGTAGTTAGTCATTGAGCGACACCTATCCGTGGAAGAACGCGAACCGGTACAAGAAAGCGATAGTAAAACACGCGACAGTGTTCTGAAAAAGGCGAAGTGATCGGGAAATTGTATAAAGTGCGAAGTAAATAAATTATCCTTTATTTTTAATCGAATTGTGTTTCACTTGAAATCGGCGAACCTCTAGCTCGCAACAATATCAAGCATGACGATAAAAATGTAGATTGTTTTTAAATCATCATAATCTTCACACTCTCAAGCGAAAAAAAGTGAGATAGAATCACGCATGTATATGTAATTAGGCATGGTAGCAGTACCTTTCAATGCTCACTTCTTTTTAGCTTATCTTTGATGTTCTAAGCTTGACAGTTATATACTAACCCGAAAACATCCTAACTCAATCTATAAGTATAATCTATCAATCTATAAGTAAGAGTAAGAGAGTCATCCGCTGGCATTAAATATAATGAATCTTTACTCCCTGTGCATTACTTCATTAATAATGCAAGTGTAATGTATGTACCTTAAAATCCTACTGATAGAAAGAAATTAAGTGGGCATGAGCAAGTAATGTTTCCGTGCCTGATTCTCAATACTTGCAGGTTGCGTGATTCTATCTTAGAAATTTTTCAGTGAAGTTTGTTTTTTTGTTCATCAAAGAGAACAGTTCACTTTATTTGCCTTATTCGCTCATTCCAAGTAAGATAATAGCGCATTTCAAAATTATAGAAGCTCTTAATACACAAGAACACATTAACCTTACGTTTCTCGAATCCAACGAGCTATACTTTTCCTATTCTTCTACACTGACGGATTGGGGAAAAGACTCGAAAAATAGCAAAATTTGCAAATTTTCATCTGTTTTAGATTATTAACGTTCTATAAAACCAAACTAAAAAACATAACAAAATTATGACTGGGCTTTACGCCCAATCATATGATACTCTAGATGAAATGGGAAAGAGTTTAATGTACCGGAAAATATGTCACTTCAAATTCTTTCGAATAGTGAATAGTGACTTTTGTACGGGAGGTGGTCAAAGCAGAGCGGGGAGGTCTATATTTTTTGTAAATTACACCAAATGTGGTATGCAAAATGTTTCGTATTGAATTTAAAATTTGTAGCTTTCATTATTTTCAAAGCAATTGGACATTGCTTACCCAAAATTGGGGCATTTGTATGGGAGGTGGCAGATGAAGTGGAAGTTTTGGATGATTTTAAAACTCCTTATCGACATCCTGATCACATTGCTTATTTACAATTTTAAAGTCGATAGCTTTCATATATTTGAAGAAGAAATACTTTTCTTGAGTTTCCAATATTGTAATTTGAATGGGAAGAAATAGTAGGAGTGTTGCGAATTTGATATTTTTTTAGCATTTATCGCAATTAATAAGGGACGAATTCTGGCAAAATTCTAATTTTCCACTCTTTTAATTTTAATAAAAATCGATATAATATACTTACCAAAATTGAATATTTGCATGGGAAGAGGTAGAAGGAGAATTCGAATCAAAAACAAAATATTTGATATCAACGATATTTGCAATAGTATACCTTCCTCAAAATTTCAAGTTGATAGCTTTGATAGTTTTGAAGGAAAACAATTAAATTCTTCTTCTTCAATGGCACTACAGCCCAAATCAGGCCTTGGCATCCTGACATTCAGGTTCTTTAACATTTTCATTATTTATTGCAGAAAGGTTGTTAGCTCTTCGCACAACCCTCTATATACGAAATTTTCATTTTCGTTGTTTGAGGTAATCAAGGTATATCCATTCAAGCAGTGTGTTTGAATTATGCGTCGACCGGAATTTGAACTCACGACCTTCGCATTGTAATCTAACACACTACACCATAGCTAAAAAAATAATAATGTAGTAGCCATTGCCATTAAACTTGTGAATGTATCTAAATTCATGATAGGAGTAGGCGTTTGGTTGTTGAAGAAGAATAAAATAAAAAATAACAAGAGAACAACGTTTTTTCTTAATATAATTTTAACTAAATAAACTTGGAGAAGTTAAATAATTACTACAATAATAATTTAATTAATATTTCGAAATTTCGTAAAATTTGTATGGAAGTGAGATGATAATTTTTTCAAAATGGATTGCAATTATAACAAAAATAAATTCGCTTCAAAAATTTGGCAACTCAAAAGCTTTTCTGGTTTCAATGAAAAAGGGATTTTTCCATATTGTTTATTTGTATGGGAGGGGGTAAGGAGCGCGAAAATCGAATCAATATTTTTTGAGGTTATGGATATTCATATCTTTATACTTTGACCTAATTTGCAAGTCGATAGCTTAAATACTTTCAGAAAAAATAGATTTCTTGAATTTTCGAAATTTCATGAAATTTGTGTATTTGATGTCGCTCAAGAGCTTCGATTCCGAGTGATCGTCTGTCCGTTTGTCTAGAACATAACTCTCGAACGCTTCGACCTATCTTCCTGAAATTCACTTAATGTCATTTTTATCAAAAAAGTAGCTTGAACTTCGTGAACGCGTAACATCCCTCCACTGCTTCTACCTCCCATACAAATTTCATGAAAATTTGAAATTTAAGGAAACTGATTTTTCTCTTCTAACGATTTAAATATCATTAATGTTAAGATATATTAATCCCACCTTCTCACTCCTTCTACTTCTCCTATACAAATGGACAATTTTGAAAAATTTTCATTGAAACTGGCAAAGACAAAACGGCGAATTTTCGGCACCTTCTAATAAAATTGCAATTAATTTAAAAGAAACAACAAACAAAAATAAATAAACAACTTCACTCTACTCCTTCTACCATCTTCCACACAAATTTCACGAAATTTCATAATTTCCATAAAATTATTTTTCCTCGAAATTTTCGAAGCTATGATTTTGAAATTTTGAATTTTAAGCAAGTTTTGATCTGTACACTCCTTCCACCTCCTCCCACACAAAGGCATAGTTTTGGTAAATGCGCTTTATCGATTTTGAGTGAAACTAGAAAAAGTATAAGCTTACAATTTATGGCAAAATTTGTGTCTTAAAGCTGAGAAAATTAGTGTGTTAGATTTAGTGAAAATTTGCAGTTTGTATGGGAGGTGGTAGAAAGAGTAGGGGGATTTTAGTGATTTTTTCAGAAATAACTAAGAATATTATAAAATTGACATCTCTTAAATTTTAGACCAGTAACATTCATACTTTTCAAGAAAATTGATTTTTTGTGAAGTTGTGAAACTGTGTCTATTGTATGGGAGAGGGTAGAAGTAGTAAAGCTAATCAAATACTTTTTTCTGATCTTAGTGATAATGCTAAATAATTATTTATTACAAAATATGAGTTCGATAAATGTTATATGTTCTGAGAAAATCGGCTTTGAGCATTTCAAGAAAAAGTGTAGTTTAAATGGGAGGGGGTGGAAGGAGAGGGTGACGCAAATAATTTTTATACTGTATATTGAAATCATTATGAAAGTAATGTACCCCGAAATTCAGACTAATAACTTTTATACTTTTCGAGCAGATCCATTTAAAGTCGAATTTCGAAATTGTGTCATTTTGTATGGGAGGGGATAGAACGGGTGAAGCTAATCGTCTAATTTTTTTTGGCCTTACTAACAATTTTAAATAAATATTTGTTGCATAATTTCAGCTCGCTAAATTTTATACGCACTGAGTAAATTGGCTTAGAGTAATTCATGACAACTACAGTTTGTATGGGAGGTGGTAGAAGGAGGAAAAGGACACGCATAATTTTTTTACGGTAGATTCATATTATTATGAAAGTAATATATTCCAAATTTCAGGCCAATAGCTTTTATACTTTTCGAGCAAATCCGTTTATTGTCGAATTGCGCATTTGTGTCATTTTGTATGGGAGGGGGTAGAAGGGGTGGAGCGATTTAGCCCGTTCACGAACTTGAACTTACTTTTTATCAAAAACGACGTGTACGAAATTTGATCTTTCTACCTCAACGCGTTCTCAAGCTAGAGAGCGAACGGACGGACAGACTGACGGACGGACGGACGGACATCCGGTTTTGAGATTTTTCAGTGATAATATTAACTTCTGTATCATTCAGTTTTTTCTCCGAACCTTATTTCTTGGCGTTACAAACTTTAGAGCAAACTTATAATACTCTCAGATTTCATCTAGAGTATAAATAAACTGCCAACAAGTCGGGCGAAACTTTATTATTTTTGGGACAAAATGCGCATGCGTAGAAAGTCAATATGCAGGTTAGAAGGGTTAGGGAAGACTAAGTGAAAGGAGCTTCTTGGGCAGGGCAGTTCTCAATTTAACACTTTCCGGAAACGTTCAAAAGCTCCATATTTCATTGGTTTATTTATGCAAGTTTGAGTTTTCATGAAGGGAGGGGGGAGGGTGATAGTAAGGGTGGGTGGATGTTAATAGTTTCTTAATTGATTGCTTGAACCAAATCCAATATTCTGTGTATAGAATGTCAGTTTCATAGACGAAATTGCATAGAATTTTCATTGGATTCGGTGAATTTTAAATTCACGAAACCAAACATTTGTATGGGAGGGGGTAGAGGAGGTAAGGGAATCGTAAAATTTGTGATGCAGTTTTATTTCTTTTTTTTTGTGAGGTGCTTGTACAAAATTTCAAGTTTGTAGCTTTTAATTTGTTAGTTATTAGTTGATTTAATGAAATTGGTCGAAATCATACTTTTGTGTGGGAGGGGGTAAAAGGGCAAGTGCTATCTCAAAACTTTTAACGTAATTTTATTTCAATTATTTTTGTAAGTTCTTGTGCAAAATTTCAAATTGATAGCATTTAATAGTTAAGTGATAATTGATTTCTTAGAAATGGTCGAAAAAAATTTTTGTATGGGAGGGGGTAGAAGTTTTAAAGATATTCGACCAGTTAATATTTTAAACTCTTATAGATTTTTTTTAAATGCATTTCGCAAATTTTCAAGTTTGTACCTAAAAATTTCATTCAAAAATTTTCAGTTTATGTGTTTTTTTCATTGCACATGAAACACTTTGTGCACGTTAGACCCCCACTTCGGTGCATAACAATTTTGGAACAAATTATTATTTTTTTTCTATGTACATTAAATAGATGTGTCGACGTGCAAAACTCCAACTTTGTATCTTTTACCAGAGCCATAAAAAAATCACTCAAAATTTTCAACATTTTCGCTTTCCACCTCCCTCCCCTTACACCCCCCAACTTAAATTTTTTACCAAAATTAAAGACTATATAGCTCTACAATCTGACAAATTTTCAATTTGATATGTGTACTCAATTTTGAGATTTGGTGATTTGTAGTTTTGGAAAGTGCGCCATTTTTTAAATGCTCCCCATTTCCCCCCACTACTATTATGTCCATATGTTATATTTTTTTCATATGCCACTAGTAAAGCTTAGTATTCGTTTCAAGTTTCAATTACATAGCTTAAGAGACAGTCGAGATATTAATTTTTAAGTGTTTTTCCTTGCACCCCCCCTGACCCTCCCCCTTACAAGAATTAGCTTCTATCTAAACTGATTCTAGTAGATCTTGATGCCATCTTAATGGTCTCAAAATATCAATTTTTTATGAGTAGTAATTTCGAAGATATAATCATTTGAAAAAAAAATTCGGCCGCCAATTGGTTCTTAGCCCCCCCTTTTCGCACCCCAATGGATAAAAAAATTAAATTATTTTTAAAAGTTGTCCCACAAACTCCTCTATATGTGTGTTAATTTTTAGCTTCCTAGCTGTAACAATGGTTGAGATATTTGAATTCGTATTTTTCGGTTTAAGCGCTCCCCCTGCCTCCCCCTGAACCCGTACACCCCCCAAAATGGGTATCCGCCTGAGATCCGCAACTACCTACAATCTCTCCAAAAATGAACTTTCTATCTTGAAGGGTTTGGGAGTTAATGTGCGCTGAGCGTACACGTCGGCGTACGGCGTACGGCGTACGGCGTACGGCGGACGGCGTACAGACAGACGGATTTTTTTTTTTTGCTTTTTTAGGCTAATTTAGTCATGAAACGCGAAAAAAAAAAATTTCAGGGTAGCAAATTTTTTTTTTTTCCCAAGTCGATCACAATACTTTATTATTAAAATAATAAAGTAAAATTGCAAATGAATGCTAAAAAAATACTAGTTTCGCGTAACTCTTTCTTCCCCCTACCACACAAATTCAAGAAATAAGGCTCGGAGAAAAAAATTAATGATACAGAAGTTAATATTATCACTCAAAAATCTCAAAACCGGATGTCCGTCCGTCCGCCTGTCCGTTCGCTCTCTAGCTTGAGAACGCGTTGAGCTAGAAAGCTCAAATTTCGTACACGTCGTTTTTGACAAAAAAGTAAGGTCAAGTTCGTGAACGGGCCAAATCGCTCCACCCCTTCTACCCTCTCCCATACAAAATGGCACAAATGCGCAATTTGACAATAAACGGATTTGCTCAAAAAGCATAAAGGCTATTGGCCTGAAATTTGGAATATATTACTTGTATTGTAATATCAATCTGCCGTATAAAAATTAGGCGTGTCCTCCCCTTCCTTCTACCACCTCCCATAGAAACTGTACTTGTCATGAATTACTCTAAGCCAATTTACTCAGTACGTATAAAATTTAGCAAACTGAAATTGTGCATTAAATATTTATTTAAAATTGTTAGTAAGGCTAAAAAAAATTAGACGGTTAGCTTCACCCCTTCTACCCCCTCCCATACAAAATGACACAATTTCGCAATTCGACTATAAATGGATTTGCTCGAAAACTATAAAAGCTATTAGTCTCAATTTCGGGATTTTCTACTTTCAACATGATTTTAATATACAGTATAAAAATTATTTGCGTCCTCCCTCTCCTTCCTAACCCTCCCATTCAAACTACACTTTTTCATGAAATGCTCAAGCCGATTTTCTCAGAACATATAACATTTATCGAGCTCAAATTTTTTAATAAATATTTATTTAGCATTATCACTAAGATCAGAAGAAATTATTTGATTAGCTTTACTGCTTCTACCCTCTCCCATACAATATGACACAGTTTCACAACTTAAAAAAAAATCTATTTTCTTGAAAAGTATGAATGTTACTGGTCTAAGATTTAAGAAATGTCAATTTTATGACATTCTTAGTTATTTCTGAAAAAATCACTAAAATCCCCCCATTCTTTCTACCACCTCCCATACAAACAGCACATTTTCACTAAATCTAACACACTAATTTTCTCAGCTCCTATTCAATTTTTGGACTAAGCATTTTGTATAAAACATTTTTATAGCTACTTTAGCATGATGGAGAAAAAATTAGTTCAATGCTATCACCCCTTCTAACACTCCCCACACAAAATTTCTTGGGATCACAAAAAAATCTATTTCGTCTAGAAAATCGTAAGATTACGCTTTACGCGCAATCGTAGCCCTGTTATGTTTTTATCTAGTCTAGAGTATAACATGACTGCGCTTTACGCCCAATCATAATTCTGTTACTCTAGATGAAATCTGAGAGTATTATAAGTTTGCTCTAAAGTTTGTAACGTCAAGACATCTATTGCCCCTACCCAGTGCTGCAAATAAATGCAATTGCAATAAAAATAGCAGCATTTGAACTGTTGCTTTTATAACGTAACTAGTAAATCAATTAATCAAATTTAGTTTCGTTGTGGTCATTTCACTGTTTTGAATTATAGATTTAGCATCAATATTTTATATTTATCGCGTTGATACTTAATAATTTGTTTGCGTGGAAATTGATGTACTAACAATGTTTTCAATATATGAAACCGTTCGCTTGATAAATTAGAATCGCAAAATAAATTAATATATAAACTTCTCGCCAATTTTTACTTAGTTTAGCAAGCTTTCCAAATTAGGAACGGCCACTGTTCAGTCTCGTCTCATCGAGCCCCACACTACTCTACAGCCGGATCTACTTGAAGATGTCCCATCGCACCCCACACTACTCTACAACCGAAAATGACAAACAACAACAACAATACAATAGTTAGGCGATGAAATTTGCGCCTCAGATCTCTGGCCTTTTATCAAGCCGCAGCAATGTTCGAACGAGTTGGGTGAACAAGCTTTTCAGTCGCCTCAGTTGAGGAAATCGATCGTTTGCAGGCTCGCACATTTCTGTACAAGCGATTTCAATTTTTTTTTCCTTCAAGGCCACTCCCGTGCTGTTATATGGAAGGCAAAAGGTAAAAAGACTGAGGCGTATCGCTGATATGAGAATCATCTAAGACGATAATTGAATATGCAAAATTTAATCGTATTAGGAAATTTTCAATCAATTAATCGAAATTGCACTGACAGGTGGTGCGCCGCCTCATTCGCTTCACTTGATAAGCCAGAACTGTTGTAAGAGTCACTCTCCCAGTTCCGAAATATTTTTATCGTAATCTGCAGGAAAAAGCAATGAGATTAAAAAACATAACAGGGCTACGATTGCGCGTAAAGCGCAATCTTACGATACTCTAGATGAAATAGAATTTTTTGTGATCCCAAGAAATTTTGTATGGGAAGTGTTAGAAGGGATGATAGCATTGAACTAATTTTTTCCCCATCATGCTAAAGTAGCTACAAAAATGTTTTACACAAAATGCTTACTCCAAAAATTGAATGGGAACTGAGAAAATTAGTGAGTTAGATTTAGTGAATGGGAGGTGGTAGGAAGAAAGAGGGAATTCTAGTGATTTTTTAAGAAATAACTAGGAATATTATAAAACTGACATCCCTTAAATTTCAGACTAGTGCCATTCATACTTTTCAAGAAAATCGATTTTTTGTAAGGTTGTGAAACTGAGTCATATTGTATGGGAGGGTGTAGAAGCAGTGAAGCTAATCAAAAATTTTTTTCTGATCTTAGTGATAATACTAATTAAGTATTTATTACAAAATATGAGCTCAATAAATGCTATATGTTCTGAGAAAATCGTCTTAAAGCATTTCATGAAAAAGTGTAGGTTGTATGGGAGGGGGTGGAAGGAGAGGGAGGACACAAATAATTTTTCTACTGTAGATTAAGATTATTATGAAAGTAATATATCCCAAAATTCAAATTAATAGCTTTTATACTTTTCGATTAAATCCATTTAATATCAAATTGCGAAATTGTGTCATTTTGTATGGGAGGGGCTAGAAGGGGTGAAGCTAATCGTCTAATTTTGTTGGCCTTACTAACAATTTTAAATAAATATTTGGTGCTCAATTTCAGCCCGGTAAATTTTATACGCACTGAGTAAATTGGCTTAGAGTAATTCATGACAAGTACAGTTTGTATGGGAGGTGGTAGAAGGAGGGGGAGGACACGCATAATTTTTATACGGTAGATTGATATTATCACAAAAGTAATATATTTCAAATTTCAGACCAATAGCTTTTATACTTTTTGAGCAAATCCTTTTATTGTGAAATTGCGCAATTGTGTCATTTTGTATGGGAGGGGGTAGAAGGGGTGGATCGATTTGGCCCGTTCACGAACTTGACCTTACTTTTTTGTCAAAAACGATATGTAAAAAACTTGAGCTTTTTAGCTCAACGCGTTCTCAAGCTAGAGAGCGAACGGACGGACGGACGGACGGACATCCGGTTTTGAGATTTTTGAGTGATAATATTAACTTCTGTATCATTCATTTTTTTCTCTGAGGCTTATTTCTTGGCGTTACAAACTTTACAGCAAACTTATAATACTCTCAGATTTCATCTAGAGTATAAAAATCATCGAGATCACAACATTTCGGTTCAAAATTCGAATCCGAATGGACTATTATACATTACCTTTCTGGAATACTAACCTTTCCATACCCTAAATAAGTCCTGATATAGCAGTCGCAAAGCCCATCCTACAAAAAATAATATTAGAAATTATAAAATGTATCCAATTATGATAATTATGTGCTTAAAAATAGAAAATATCAGTTGTAAATGAAATACGTGCTTAAGGCCTAGTACGCTATCAATCAATTAATTTCCAGTTAAGACTCGCTATAGGGACATAGGACAGATATAGATCTCTTCCATAAGGTGCGGTCCAGAGCATCGGCCTTCAGTTGTTGCCAGGATTTGTTTTTTGATGCACGAGTGAAATACTCGCTGCTTCATGCAAAGGAAGATCAGCATTTTTGAAATGCTGTCCCTTTACCACCACTGCAATAAGGTATGAATGCTATATTTTTGTCGTATTTCGCTAGTACAGTTTAATATATGTTCCCAGTTTCAATCACATAGCACTCCCCCCCCCCTCCACCGACCTTTCCCTTACAAAAATTAGCCTCCCTTTAAGTTGGTTGTGGTGGATCTGTATGACATCTTAAATAATTTCGAAGATATCATCATTTAAAAAAAAATTCGGCTGGCAATTTGTTTTCAGCCCCCCCTTTTCGGATCCCAAAGGATAAAAGAAATTTAATTATTTTTAGAGTTTGTCCCATGAACTCTTCTTTATTTATGTTGATTTTCAGCTTCCTAGCTATAACCATGGTTGAGATTTTGGAATTCTTAGTTTTCGGTCTCTTCTGCCTCCCTCTTAACCCTTGCACCCCGACCGAGATCTGCAAATATCTACAATCCATCCAAAAATGAACTTTCTATCTTGAAGGGTTTGGGTGTTAATGTGTCGCGCACAGACAGACGGAGGCGTCATGAAAAGCGAAAAAAAAACAAAATTTCAGGGTAGCAATTTTTTTCCCACGTCGAACACAATACTTTATTATTAAAATAATAAAATAATAGATATTATAAAGACACATAGAATCAGTCTTGAATTTATAGTTCATAACGCCTAGAACGCTGTTGAAGTGAAGTTAAAATTTCACTCCACTCCTCAGAAGCATTTCACATTTCGTCGAGCATAAAATCATTTCACTCGTAATTTCAAAAAACTATTCAAATGACTCGTATAGCACTTTTTTATTTCACTTTTAGTACCACAATCATTTAAAAGGTCCTGAAAAATTAATTGTTCACGTAGCTTTCTGCCAAATATGATTTTATCATACAAAAAGTTAATTTCTCTTGAACAGCGTACTAGGCTTAAATCTGAAAAAATTGTTATTAACTCAGTAGCATATGAGTGACAGACTAACATAGACTTGTATATTCGATCTTACTCTGTACAAGTGATATGTTTTCTAAAGCTATTGAGTTAATATTAACCAAACTTTTTGATGAACGAAAAATAAATCCTAAAATTCCTTGAGTTTTCTTACAAGTAATACCAATGTGGTTAAAAACAGATAGGAATGAGTCAGAAGTACTGGGAAATTTGATACTTGCGCTTGACTGCGCAATTTGCCACTATCAATATAATAATCAAAATTTTGACCTCTGGTGTAAGAAACATAACATTTCGCTATACGCAATGATAAATGATTATCTGGGCACCATGTCAAGAGTGTACTTACGCTTTGCTTTAGGCAACAGTTGCCATAGGGCGTGGATATGGTACTTTAGATTTTAAGGTCAAAAAGCAAGGAATTGGCATTTATTACAGATTGAGAACTTGAGTGGTAACATATTATTCGTGACGTTTTCGGTCTCTGCTGAGACCAGTTTGACAAAGGTCTCAGCAGAGACCGAAACGTCACGAATAATAAAGCGTAACAATGTAAAATCCGGAAATCTTTTCTTTCAATTAGCTTATTGTCGGGTTTCCAGATAATCCTCGGATTTCGAGTTTATTTACCAACTTTATCAAAAACTTTCGGTACATTTGTCCGCATAAAGAACATCAACTTGTTTATAGCCAGAAATGTTTAAATAATTTCGAACCTTAATCATTAAAATAAATATTGAAATGCCTTTAATATTATAATAATGTACTCACTTCGTCACAGTTGATCGGATATTCGCAAAACTGTTCCTCCTCCAAGTACATTTCACTTGTACTTCTTATAAAAATTAGTACGCACAGAACTAAAAAATAAATCGGTTTCATTTTTATTACTGAATTCGTATAGAAGTACTTAATTGGAGCACAAAATGTTGTTGACTGAATTATAACATTTGCACTAGCAATCTGGAACAGTAAAATGTTAATAATCTATCAGCGATCATTGCTCACGCAAATTATATTTCACTTGTCCATGTGTGTTTAAAATTAAATTTTTGGAAGGTATAGCCAAAGTACCAAGCCAATCAAAATTGCTTATTTGGAAAGTAAGATTTTTTATGAGAAATATTTCTCTGTTTATGGGCACGATAGGAAGTTTGTAAATTGGATAATCCCATATATAAACTCTAGAAAAGCGTATGGTATGTGTCTCACAAATTTTTATATGTTGTTCTAAGTGATAACCTTAGTCCAATCGGATAGGAATTTCGCGGAAAAATGCTGCAATCTTGTGGTTTTTTCTTTATTACGTTTTTTTTTCGTAGGTTACAATAAAACTTTCCGGATACTCGGGGAATGGGGCAGAGGCATGAAAAGAGCAAAATATGTAAATTTTTTCATCTGATGAAGTTATTAAAAATTCCTTTCCGAGTTAATTTTTCATTAATGTTTTATTTTTTTGAAAATACGGTAGAAATAAAATCTCCAATTAACGTTTTTAGTCAGGTTCTGTTGTAGACATCCAGGAAAAAATTGACGGGGCGTGAAGATTAATTTAACCCAGCCGGAACCGGGATATCGATCTCTTTTTTTCCGGATTTCGAGATTTTTTCCACAATGATATTATTTTACTTTTACTTTACTTTTATATAAATTAATTTGAAATTCAAGCGATACTTTTAAGACAATTTATAACACATACTTAACTCATATTAATTTTTTACTAATTTAATTTTTGATTTTATAATTTTTTAAGCCAAAACTGAATGGATGTACAAAAATCAAATTTGAAATGAATCAATAGAAACTGAACTAATTCTAATTGAAGCGATGCAAGTAATATTCAGTTAGAAAAACGAAATCATCAAAGCCTTCCAATTTGCATATGTTATAATTTTTGAAGCTTGGCAATATATAATTTTGAATACTTATTAATGTTATGCAAAACATATAATATTTCGTTCAGTTATACATATTCGTATTCTGCGAATAGTGACTTTGGCATTTGTATTTAATTAAATAATTAATTAACTTAAATGCAGAACCTCACACAAAGTTGAAGTTTTGTATGAGATTCGACTTAGGGGGGATGATCTAATGATAATGCTAATTAAGTATTAGTACAAAATGTGAAAACGATTAATGTTAATGTTCTGAGATATATAATGAGGTTACAGTGTTTCAAGAAAAAGTGCAGTTTGTATGAGAGGTTGTGGAAACAGTGTGGGGATTTAAATAATTTTTAAATCAGACATCACATTTTTGATGAAAATAATATATTCCAAATTTCAAATCATTAGCTTTCGTAGTTTCCAAGAAAATTTGATTAATGTATATGATTGAAAATAAGTTATTTTGTATAGAATGGGGTTGAAGGGGTAGACCGATTTGGCCCGTTAACCAACTTGACCTTAAATTTTTGCCAAAAACGAACATTCTAGCTTGACGCGTTCTCAAGCTAGAGAGCGAACGAACGGACAGACGGACATCCGGTTTCAAGATTTTTTAGCGACAACAAATATTTCTGTACCCTTGGCGACTCTGTGCGGGCATTATTTCTTGCCGTTACAAACTTATAATACTCTCACATTTCATCTAGAGCATAAACATGTAAACTTACCGCGGCGATCAGCAATCATAGCTACCGAAGACCCTTTACTTTCACCTTAAACAGTATATTGCTTTCTCACTCATCCCCAAATTGCCTTTAAAACAATAAAGCTATGCCCGACTTATTGACAGATATTTTACTTTATTATTCTGGTAATACTGATAATAAAATATTCTGATTTTATAACTAAACTAGCAATCGCCGCGACTTTGTCCGCGGAAGAATCGCAAAATAAGTAATTTTTGAGAATGTAGTTAATAATATGTACATTATGTGTTTAGTTTAATGACTCTTTAAATACAATAGTTTGTATTTTGTTGGAATCAGAACCATAAATTATTAATCAATCAATCCCGTGGTTTGAGATCATATAAGTATGAAAGAGCATTAAGGACATGTGAATAGTTGTAGCTTGTGTTAATTCAAAATAAAGGCCAAATAAAATAACGTTAAGCTTAAAACCATAACAGGACTACGATTGTGCGAAGAGCCCAATCATACGATACTATAGATGTTACGAAATTTTGTGTAGGGAGTGGTAGAAAGGGTGCAGTACTCAACTAATTTATTTCACATCAAGCAAGAGTAGCTATAAAAATGTTTTGTACCAAATTTAAGCTTGAAAAATTAAATAGGTAGCGAGAAGCTTAGTGCATTGGATTTAATGAAATTGTGCAATTTGTATGGGAGGTGGTAGAAGGAGTGGGGGTTTTGGGTGACTTTTCGACCAACAACTATATTTATAATGAAATTTTTATATTTTAAATATTAGGTCAGTAACATTCGCACTTTTTAAGAAAATCGAATTATTGAAAAGTTGTGGAATTATGTCACATTGTATGGGAGGGGGTAGAAGGAGTGGAAGAAAATCCGTTAATTTTTTCCCGATATTAATAACAATGCTAATTAAGGATTTGGTACAAAATTTTAGTTCGATGGAATTTATACCTACTGAGAAAATTGGTGTATAGTATTTCATGAAAAAGTGTAGTTTGTATGAGAGGTGTGCGAAGGAGTGAGGAAATTTAAATAATTTGTATACTTAAAGATTGAATATGTAATGGAAATAATATTTTTTAAGCTTCAAATTAATAGCTCTTATAGTTTCAAAAAAAAATCGATTATTTTGAAAATGTGTCACTTTGTATGGGAAGGGGTAGAAGGCGTGAGGGGAATGACATAAATCCAAAAGCAGATTACATCTCGGAGCATACATAATAAACTGTGGAAGTTTCGTTACAATCAGTTCAGCCGTTTTCGCGTGAAAGCTGAACAGACAGACAGACAGACGGACAGACAGAGCAGAATTTGAAAAACACGCGTATTTCTGCTTAATTGTTGCTAAAATAAAGCAAAAAACTAACTTATAGCCATTTCTAAACAAATAACAGACAGACACTAAAATTATATTTATATGTATAGATTAGCCCATAAATGAAAAAGGTTTAAGTTTAGCTTGTAGGAGGGTGTTTTCATAGAACTACAGTATCCGGGGCCCATCCAGTTGGGCCCATGTACTCCCCTATTGATTATGACATGGATATCACTCCTTTTGTTCTAGCCACTTGGTTCTATTTACGAAATGTAGCAGGCTCGAATATTAGATGCCTCTGAGATCGTCTAGTTCTGAGAAGAATCTAGAGCCTAAACAAAGGAGACGACTGTTGGAGATTGGCGGACAGTGACAAAGATAATGTTCGATAGATTCTTCGTCTTCCTCACAACCTCTGCAAAGGCTTCGCTCGCGATCCGCATTCTAAATGTGTACAGCTTTAGCAAACAATGACCTGTGGTCAGGCCAACAACAGTTCGGACGCTATAGCGACTACTTTGTAACAGCTAAGCTGTAATATTTTTATTCGGCTCTTCCCAAAGGATTTGGCCATTCTGCAGCTGCCCAGCTGCCGCCACCTCACCAAGAAAGAATCCAAAATAGTTTGTTTGAAGCTAGTTGGTGCACTGTTGGTGCTACATCGACTGACTTCCTAGTGGAGTTAATATTTGCAGATCCTTGCAGTGCAACAGGTCTAACAGGTCGCTATGCCCCGGATCTAAATTAGGAATACTTTTATTATAGCTGGTAGGTGATTCAAATTGTTTCTATAAATGGGCACTAGTTTGGACGTGGTCATGTAGGATTGGAGTGCAGTATAGCTCTGCTAACCGAGAAAATGTAACAATTTCAGAGTGTGTTACAAATGAAAAAAATATTTGTTCACCGTTTCTCACAAGCTCTGGGGCACCACATGCTTTGAGGGTATTTCATGCTCTGAAGCTAACCATGCACTACGGGTCCCTTTGGAGCTTGGTATGCTCAACGGGATCCCAAATATTAATGAATCGATCCCGTGTTATGACCAAACAGGGGCATAGGAAAGAAGCAGTTTTTTTCCGGAAACAACGATCCTGAGCAATCGGGTTTAAGTGAGGATTTCCCCTGGCCTCCGTTTTAACTGGTCTCCCAACAGTAAAAAAATTTTCTTTTACAAACAAAAATATTAATCAAATTTTACTTTATTATTCTAATAATAAAGTAATATGATCGACACAGAAAAAAAATTTGCTACCCTGAAATTTTGTTATTCTTGCGCTTCATGATAAAATTAGCCTAAATGCAAAAAAGAAAAATTCGTCCGTCTGTATGCCGTTCGCCATATTCCGTCGCAGCATACCGTCCGCCGTACGGTGTGTATATATACATAGACTTATATCTTCGAAATTGTTAAAGATAGGAAGTTCATTTTTGAGTGGATTGTTGATTTGTTAAATGAAGAAAGAGGAGGCAGAGTGAGGGGTAAAATCAAAAAATACACTTGCTAATAGATAGAAAGCTGAAACTCGACATTCAGATATATTGGTTTATGGGAAAAAAATCAAAAATAAATTAAATTTTGTACCCATTGTTGTCCGAGGAGGGTGGGGGAGGGAGGGGAGGGGTTAAAAACAAATTTTCGCACGAATTTTTATTTTTTTTTTTCAAATACTAATATCTTTAGAAATACTTACTACAAAATAAAATCTTATTTTAGGCATAGATATCCACCATAATCAACTTTGTGGGAGATCAATTATTATGAGAGTGAAACGCAGGGAGGTGCAAAAGAGAACACTTAAATATTAATATCTCAACTATCTATCAAGCTATGTAACTTGAACCATACAACATACATAGCGAAATATGAGAAGCATACAACATTTGGTCATAACAGCAGTGGTGGAAAATGGGAAACATTTAAAATAAACTGCCAACAAGTCGGGCGAAACTTTATTATTCTTGGGACAAGTTGCGGATGCGTGGAGAGTCAATATGCAGGTTAGAGTGGTTAGGGAAGACTAAGTGAAAGGGGGTTCTTGGGCAGGGCAGAAACATTCAAAAGCTTCAGTATTTATAATCAATATTTCGTTCGTTTATTTATGCAAGTTTCAGTTTTTTAAGGGGAGGGGTGAAGATTGATAGTAAGGGTGGGTGGATGTTAATAGTTTTTTAATTGATTGCTTGAATCACGTCCAATATTCTCTGTATAGAATGTCACTTTCATAGACGAAGTTGTATTGGTTATTAGTTGGTTCAATGAAATTGGTCGAAATCATAGTTTTGTATGGGAGGGGGTAGAAGAGCAAACGCGATTGCAAAACTTTTAAAGGAATTTCATTTCAATTCTTTTTGTAAGTTTTCATGCAAAATTTTAAATTGATAGCTTTTAAGAGTTAGCCGATAACTGATTTCTTAAAAATGCTCGAAAAAATAATATTGTATGGGAGGGGGTAGAAGAGGTAGGGGAATTGCAAAACTTGTGACGCAATTTTCTTTTTGTTCTCTTGTGAGGTGCTTGTACAAAATTTCAAGCTCGTAGCTTTTAATTTTTTGTTATTAGTTGATTTAATGAAATTGGTCGAAATCTTACTTTTGTATGGGAGGGGGTAGAAGGGCAACTGCGATTTCAAAACTTTTAAAGTAATTTCATTTCAACTATTTTCATAAGTTTTTGTGCAAAATGTTAAATTGATAGCTTTTAATGGTTAGGTGGTAATTAATTTCTTAAAAATGGTCGAAAAAATAATTTTGTATGGGAGGGGGTAGAAGTCTTAAAAGTTTTCGACCAGTTAATATTTCATTCCTTTAAACATTTTTTTAAATGCATTTCGCAAGTTTTCAAGTTTCTACCTTCAAATTTCATTCAAAAATTTTCAGCTTATGTGGTTTTTTCATTTATCATGAAACACCTTGTGCACGGTATACCAGGGGGGTCGGTGCATAACAATTGTGGAATTTTTATTACTTTTTCTATATGTACAACAAATAGATGTATCCACATGGAAAATTTAAATGTTGTATCTTTCACCAGAGCCCTTAAAAAATCACTCAAAATTTTCGACACTTTTGGTTACCACCTCCCTCCCCTTACACCTCCCGTCGTATAATTTTTACCAAATTTAAAAACTATCTAGTTCTACAATTTGACAAAATTTTAATTTGATATCTGTACTCCATTTTGAATTATAACGGTTTGAAATTTTGGAAAGTGCATCATTTTTGAAATGCTCCCCATTTCCCCCCACTACTATTTCGTCCAAATGTTATATTTTTTTTTGTATTTTTCTAGTATAGCTTAATATAGGTTCTAAGATTCAATTACATAGCTTAATAAATAGCCGATATATTGATTCTTATGTGTTTTTCTTTGCACCTCCACTGACCCTCCCCCTTACAATAATTAGCTTTTACCTAAACTGATTCTAGTGGACCTATATGCTACCTTAATGGTATCAAAATATCAATTTTTTATGGTAAGTAATTTCGCAGATATAATCATTTGAAAAAAAAATTCGGCCGAGAATTTGATCTTAGCCCCCCCTTTTTGCATTCCAATGGATAAAAAAATTAAATTATTTTTGGAAGTTGTCCCACAAACCCCTCTATATGTACGTTGAGTTTTAGCTTCCTAGCTATTACCATGGTTGAGATATTTGAATTCGTATTTTTCGGTTTAAGCACTCCCCTGAACCCGTACACCACCAAAAATGGGTATCCGCCTGAGATCCGCAACTATCTACAATCCCCCCAAAAATGAATTTTCTATCTTGAAGGGTTTGGGAGTTAATGTGCGCTGAGAGTACACGTCGGCGTACGGCGGACGGCGTACAGACAGACGGATTTTTTTTTTTGCATTTTTCGGCTAATTTAGTCATGAAACGCGAAAAAACATAATTTCAGGGTAGCAAATTTTTTTTTTTCCAAAGTCGATCACAATACTTTATTATTAAAATAATAAAGTAAAATGGAGCACTTTTTAAAATTTCAAAGCGTTCTATCTCAAATCTGCAGAATATTAAGCCGAAATTGTGCCAGATTGTAGACTTACATATATGATTTACTATATCTTTGATAAAAAAATTTCAATTTGAAGGATGTAAGGGGAGGGAGGAGTTAGGCTCTGGTACGAGATATAAAATTCTAATTTTACATGTGCATACATCCATTCGATATACATAAAGAAAAATAACAATTTGAACTAGAACTGTTATTCACCGAAGGGGGCCCTAAGCTTCACTTGGTGTTTTATGAGCATTGAAAAAATAATTTAATTAAAATTTGTAACTACAAACCTGAAGAATTGTGAAATTTATTTAAAAAAAATATGTACCAAAATTTAAGATATTAGCTGGACGAAAACCTTCCAAACTTCTACCCCTTCCCATACACAAGTATTTTTTCGGCCATTTTTAAGAAATCAATTATCATAAAACCGTTGAAAAGTATTGACTTGAAATTTTGCACAAAGGCTTTTAAAAATATTTGAAACAAATTTGATCAAAAGTTTTGAAATATCTTTTGCTCTTCAAACTCCCTCGCACACAAAAGTTTTATTTCGATCAATTTCAATAAATGAACTAATAAACAATAAAGAGCTACGAACTTAAAATTTTGTACGAACACCTTACAATACAAAACATATAATACTGCTTCACAAATTTCACGATTTCCCAACTCATCTACCCCTTCCATATAAATTTATGGTTTCAAGAATCTAAAATACATTGAATTTCATAAAATTTATTTCGTCTATGAAAGTAACATTCTAGATAGAGAATTTTAATTTTAACATTTACACATCCTTTTTATCGCACCACCCTTCTCCCCCATACAAACTCAAACTTGTATATATGTATAAACGAATAAAATATTGATTCAATATACTGGAGCTATTTATCGTAATTGCAGTAAAGTGTTAAATAATTACAATAGTCCTGCCTTAGAACTCGTTAATCACTTTGTCTTACCTATCCTCCCTAATCTGCATATTGACTTCCCACGCATACTCAACTTGTCCCAATAATAATTAAGTTGTGCCCGACTTATTGGCAAGAGTCAACCACCTTCATTACCTGTGCGGTAGTACGCCGCTGTTTGTATGAGATTTTATTATCCTAGACATTTCATAAAAAAGAAAATCAATTTTTTTCCTTTTTGAATGGCCACAATCATATATTGCAGGAGATTTAGAAATTGCCAATATTCCATGGCAAAATAGGAATTTTCCCCGATACTGTAACATGCCTATACAATTATTATAAATATACGTCTACACAAGGTCGTTTTATAACCAGAGATAATCGCATGCAATCCTATTAATTTGACTCACGATTCGCCCAGGATCCATCCTATACCATTAAAAAACCCTGAATGATTGATTTTGCTACTATGATCCAAAGACAATGTCCATCTATTAATTAAATTACCCTTACTGAAGGAATAATTACAGAAAACAGACAAGATAGGCAATGGCACTTGCTAATTTCTAGCCAATTTATCGTTGGACGAATTTGCTAGAATAGAACAATATAAAGATTCATAGTCGAACGTTGAATCCTCTCAGTAAGTTTTTTAACGTAATGTTAGCGATAATTGACCGAGTCGTTCAATTTCGTGATGTGCTGAAAAGGTGCAAGGAACCTAACGAAACCGCTTTAAAATTAGCCACAATCTTACTACGGTATCTACAAATTTCTTTTTCATGGCTCAATTACTGTAACCATAATTCAGATTTATAGGATTATGGCGATTGGATCCGGACAAAGAGTGTCGAACTTATAAAATCTATAATAACATTGTCCTTTGCGCCTTAATGATGTTTACTTTTACTTTAACTTGCGATTTATACGATAAATTCACTGATTTCGAAGAGTTCATCGATTCGATGTGTGTTTTGTTTGGGGTAAGTCACAAAAACAAAAAAAAATAAAAACTAAAATGCATGGAATCTCGAATTCTTTTTAGATTTACTTAATCCTTTTTAAAACAATACACTATCGACTATCAAGCCAAAAAATCGAAAGAATTATCAATATTTTCGAGAATCGTAATCGAAATATATTTCTCAACGGCACTAGTGAAGCCAAAGAGAGGCATCGAGCACATTTCATTGAAGAAACATTTTTAATGTGTGGTTGTACTATTCTGGGACTTGTTCTATTCATTGCAGTTTGCTTTCACGTGAGAATACCGACAATGAGTTTGCAATTAAATTTGAATAGTTTCTTTACAGCCGCTTTTTTCCTCCAGTTACACGTTGCCGTTTAAAGCAAAGTATCCGTTTTCTACTGTCGCAAAAACTATCGGATATAAAATTACGTACTTTTATCAATGCTTATGCGTGATCTTTCTAATTGGCGATATCGTTTTTACAGATTCGATTATTTGCTGTTTTATGAATCAGATTTGTCTACAAATAGAAATTTTACGCGATAATTTCCAGGAACTCGGTAATTGTGTGAAAGCAAGACGATGTCCTAAGGCTCAGCTAGGTGCACTGGTTGAGGAGCATCAACGAATAATATGGTAAATGAAAAGTAGAATAATCTCAAAATTTTCGAAATAACGCTTTTCACTACTTTCAGTATCATCAACGATATAAACGACACCTGTCACCCGATGTTTGTGGCTCAGGTCATATGCAGTACGTCGATTATTTGTCTTACAGCCTTCGAAATAACTCTCACGCAGGAATTTGCTTCGCGTTTTAAATTTGTTTCGTACATGTTTGCGGCATTCATGCAACTGTTAATCTGCTGTTGGTACGGAAATAAAGTTAATTATCAGGTGAAGTTTTTTTTGGCACAGAATCTGAACTTTTAAACGCTATTAATCTACTTTAAATGCCTCTCTTAACTCATTATGTGAATAGTCGGCAAAGCTGGCCGAAGCGGCTTTCAATGGCAATTGGATTGATTGTACGAAACAATTTAAAGCTGATCTTCATTTTGTTATACACCGAGCACAAAAGCCGTTGGCTATTAGAGCTTCACCTTTTTATGACTTGAATTTCGAGTCATTTATAAATGTAATTTTAAGATTTTAATTTATTTCATATTAAAAAATTTACTTTTAGATTTTGAGCGCATCTTATTCGTATTTCACACTATTGAGGACTTTAAATCGATAAATATGATCGATTTTATTGAATTATATGCGTAATAATCGCTACATCTATAAATACGATGAATTTAATTGGCACCTGCAAATTTCTCTATTACACCGGTTAAATTTTTTTTCGCATAGTATATCTACAAAATAAAATAAAATAAATGAATTACCAATTTTGTTTGTTTGCTTATTTATCTTTCTCTAGATGCTATCTGAGAACGTTGTAAGCAGGCCGTAAGTCCAGCACAGGGTATACGCTAAGGCTAGAGTAGTCACCGGTTACCGATGTCGCTAAATTTATAAAATCATCACATCATCAATAATAAACTGCCAAAAAGTCGGTCGCAACTTTATTATTTTTGGGACAAGTTAATGATGCGTGCAAAGTCAATATGCCAGTTAAAGCGGTTAGGGAAGAGTAAGTAGAACCCCCTTTCACAAGTGGAACCCCCTTTCACAAGTGGAATCCCCTTTCACAAGTGGAATCCCCTTTCACAAGTGAAACCCCCTTTCACAAGTGAAACCCCCTTTCACAAGTGGAACCCCCTTTCACAAGTGGAACCCCCTTTCACAAGTGGAACCCCCTTTAGGGCAGGGATGATGCCAATTCAACACTTAGTTGCGCATACGATCAATAGTTCTAGTACATGTAATCAATATTTCATTAGTTTATACAAGTTTGGGTTTTTATGAGAGAGGGGAGAGGTGATGTTAAGGGTGGGTGAATGCAATAATTTTTCAATTCATTGCTTCAATTATATCCAATATTTTCT
Source organism: Chorisops tibialis (assembly GCA_963669355.1). NCBI lineage: Eukaryota > Metazoa > Arthropoda > Insecta > Diptera > Stratiomyidae > Chorisops > Chorisops tibialis. The sequence continues at coordinate 191,180,549 of OY770262.1, forward strand.
GCATAGAATGTCAGTTTCATATACGAAGTTGCATAGAATTTTCATAAAATTTGGTGCATTTTACATTCACGAAAGCAATCATTTGTATGGGAGGGAGTAGAGGAGTTAAGGGAAATGTAAAATTTGTGATGCAGTTTTATTTCATTTCTTTCGTAAAGTGTTCGTATAAAATTTCTAGTTCGTAGCTTTTAATTTGTTGGTTAGCGGTGGATTTATTGAAATTGGTCGAAATCATACTTTTGTATGAGAGGGGGTAGAAGGGCAAATGCGATCTCAAAACTTTTGACGCAGTTCTGTTTCAACCATACAAAATGACGCATTTTCGAGATTTTTTTTTTTTATAGCACCGATTATAACTTAGGGGGTCACCCTATAATGCATTGCACAGTTATGTCGGTTTAGGAAGAGGATGAAATTTGGTAGTGTTATGGGAATTTTGAGGGAGAGAGACGGAAGTGCCGATGGACATTATTTTTGAAGCGCTGAAGGTCATACTTGCTTGGAAATATGCTAGCAGGCAATGCGTTCCAGAGTCTGGACGTTCGGGGAATAAATGACTGCCTATATTTCACTGTACAAGCAGGAATAGGGTTGATGGTAAACTCGTGCGCGCGTTTAGCTTGACGAGTATTTCGGGGAAAACTGTAAAGTGGAGGAATAAGTGATCTAAGCTCCGCACTACATTTACCATGAAAGTAACGGCAGTAAATGCTGAGTACTGCAACGTCCCTACGATGCTCGAGGGAGTCAAGAGAAATCGTAATGGTGTCGTCTCCAATTAATCGGAACGCATGTTTTTGTACTCGATCGAGCAGCGCAAGGTGTGTTTTGGATGCCCCAGCCCATAAATGCGAATTGTACTCTAGGCGAGGTCAAATGTAAGCCTTGTAGATGGTAGCTAAGTCGTGGGGCGTAAGATAAAATTTGCATTTACGAAGGATACCTAGACGTTTGGAGGTATCCAGGGCAACATCAAAGATATGTTTGCTCCAATCAAGGTGGTTATTAACTTTTATGCCTAATACGATAAATTCATCTGAAGAGCTAATTGGTACGCCATTAAAGGCTAAATTAGTCGACGACACTCGAACATTACGTTTGAGGGAAAGATGACAGGCCTGAGTTTTAGCAGCGTTGAACTCTATTCTATTTTTCCTCCCCCATTCCAGGATTAAGTCGAGGTCGGAGTCCAACGAACTGAATAGCTCCCTGCGTTTAGCAGCAATAGATATCTTGTGAGATTCCGCAGCAGAGTTAAATTCAAAGGTGTTATCTAAAGTACTGTCATCTGCAAAACTATGGATTGGATTGAGAGTAGAAGACAAAAGGTTGTTAATGAATACTAAGAACAGAGTAGGTGATAGAACAGAACCCTGAGGGACACCAGAATTAGTTGGGAAAGAAGAAGAAGTAACGCCATCTAATAGTATAGTGTCGTATAGTGCGTTCAGACAGGAAACTCTCAATCCATCGAATGAGGGTAGCATCGAGACCGATGGCCTTTAGCTTAACAAGTAGACATTCATGCCAAACTCTGTCAAAAGCTTTTGCAATGTCAAGAGCAAGAACTTCACCTTCGCCGTATTTGTGCAAGCAAGAGTTCCAACGTTCCATCAGGTAGACCAAGAGATCTCCCGTCGACCTTCCACAACGGAAACCGTATTGGCGATCGTGGATAAGCTGTTTATCCTCGAGATAGTGAATGATTTTGCGATTGACAGCAGTTTCCATCACTTTCGAGAGCACTGAAGTGATGGCTATCGGGCGGTAGTTAGTGGTGTTCGCTTTGCTTCCTTTCTTGCGAATTAGCTGAACATTCGCGACTTTCTACAATCGAGGAAAGCACCCAGAAGAGTAAGATAGATGAAAAAGATTGCGAAGGGGTTTAGCCAGCGAAGAGGAGCACATTTTAAGGGTAATGGAGGGAATGCCATCAGGGCCAGCGGACTTGTGAACATTGAGCTTTTGCAGAATCCTGAATATGAGACGCATGCGGAAATGTAGCGGCGGCAGCGAAAAACCTGATGGTGATGCGATAGGAGGGGTTTGGTTTGAAGGTGGTAGCGTGGAGGTCTCTCGCGAAACTTACTGCCAATAGGTTCCCTTTCTCAACCGGATCAATAACGGTACGGTCGCCATCGACAAGTGGTGGTGTTGATGAAGAGATGAAGTTATTATTGACCGTTTTGACAAAACAACCAGAAAGACCTTGAGCCTTTTGGACTCTGAAGAATCTTCCGCCGAAGTTTTTGGTCGTGATCAAATTAACACGTTTAAGGATGGATTTGCATGAATTTCTTGATACATTATAAAGCTCTCTGTTAGCTGGAGTTGGAAAATTTTGAAAATTTTGAAACGATTGTTTCTTAGCCTGAATTGCCGATTTGACAGTTAACCGATTTTCTCGAAAAGTCTAAATGCTATTGAACTGAAATTTGGAATATATTATTTTTATGCCAATTTCAATCTACGGCATAAAAAATATTTGAATCCCCCTACTCCTTCTACTACCTCTTATATAAATTGCACTTTTTCATGAAATACTATAAGCCAATTTACTTAGTACATATAAAATTTATCAAGCTAAAATTTTGAGCAAAGTATTTATTTAGAATCATTAGTAAGGCAAAAAAAAGTTCACGATTAGCTTCACTCCTTCTACCCCTCCAATACAATATGACACAATTTCACAACTTTTCAAAAAGTCGATTTCCCTGAAAAGTTTGAATGCGCCAGATCTGCGATTGAAAACATGTCAAATGCATAACGTTTATAGTTATTTCTGAACAACTCACTAGAAACTCCCCACTCCTTCTACCACCTCCCATACAAACCGCACAATTTCACTAAATCAACACACTGATTTTCTCAGGACCTATTAAATTTTTGAAGATGAAATTTTTAATAAAATTTTCGGATAGCAATTCTAGCATGATGTGAAAAAATAGGTTCAATGCCGTTGCCCCTTCTACCACTCCCCATACAAAATTTCTTAAAGTCAAAACATTTCTCTTCATCAAGAGTATCGCATGATTGGGCCTTACGCTCAATCGTAGTCCTGTTATGTCTAATTTCAAGTTTTAGTTTTACCTATATATAGAATTTCTTAATAGGTGTGCTCCAACTTTTTTCCAACAGGGACGGCGAACGACGCCTTTTTTTTCATTCTCCTAACATTTATAAACTTCATTAGTAAACATTTCATCATGGACTGATACACACTTCGTTGAAATCTTGAAATCTCAAACCGTTTTTGTTTTAACTATTTATAAAAAAAAGTTGGTGCGCTATTATTGAAAAACCCTTTATGTATGCTCAATTAAATTTATATCGGGTGATTGTGGTGCCGTTTTAATCATATGAGGGCAGTTGTATAGCCTCCATTTCCTAACAAGATAGGATCAATGCTTTGGGTCATTATCATGTAAGAAGCTAAAATTTTTCTTTATTCCCATATTTTCGGCACTGCTTTTCAAATTCTGCTTAAGAATGTCCATGTACATGGTTTATCCATATTGCCTTCTATAAAGTAGAGTTTTTTGACGCCTGCAGAGGACATGCAGCCCCAAACCATAACATGACCTCCACCATGCTTAACAGTAGGCCGCAAATTCTCAAGTTTTAGCTCCTCATTGGGCTTTCTGCAAACAGAAACCTTCCCATCTGATGCAAAAAAATTTATAATATTTACTCTCATCTGCAAAAATTACGTTTTTCAAAAGTCCTGGGAGCTGTTTCGGTATATACGGGCAAACTCCATTCAAAGACGTACGTTCTTAGAACTGATCGCTACTCGTCCATGTAAATTTCCTCTACGCAATAATCATCGCACTGTTTCAGGATGACACTTTTTTTCAACCAATTCTCCACCACGGCGCTTTCCTTCCTTTACTTTCAGATCGATTTTCGCGTGAATTTCTTTCAATAATATGTTGTACAATAGATGGACTTTTGTTAACAATTTCCGCGATGCACCTTTGACTTTTGCCAGAAATAAAATGGTGAATTATTAATTCGCGTTCCTCAATGGTTGTACGACGACCCATTTTCGATAAGCGATACGATCGGGAGGAAACTAAAATAATGAACTTCACTTTGCGACTAGAAATCCCTATTGCAATAGTAAGAAATCAAGTCTGTGAACATGGAGTGGGGACTAGCCGTTATATTCTCAGCAATTTTCTGCCTGCATCATTTAAGCTGTGACGCTATTTTAAAGAGTATTCACCGAATTGTTTATGTTTCATCTAAATTTAGCTGCAAAATTGTTTTGATAACAGTGGAATTAAGAGGCACTCATACAACAGCGTGACTATTTGAAGACGTTAATGGAAACTATATTCATATACTTTTTTTTATAGGAAACATACAAAATTCTTGACTGCACCATTTAAGCTGTGAGTGATGTACATGTAAAGTGACCGTTCGGTTATCCAGAAACTGCAAAACTTTCGTGAACCAATGTCGCCGACGTGTCTTAGGGATATTCTGACCAGATGTGATATCCATCGATGAGCTTTGGAGCACAACTGGACTGACTAAAATAGATACAGAGTCAATGGCAAAAATGACACTGGATCGATTACATTTTGAGGAAACCGGAGCAAAACATCGCAAAACAAGCACTGAAGGAAGCCGTCAGCGACAAGTAAAGACTGATGCTCAGTATCGCGCCTTGTAGAAAAGAACCATGCCCCATACAGGGGATCTTAACAGGAACTTTATAGATTGATTGATATGGCTGCTTCTACGCACAGAATTTGATCTTTCTATCTTTTACCTGAGACTTTAAAGGATTATTCTTAATAGTATTATCCATCATTGAATATCTATATTGAAATTTTAGTTATAACGTTTTGAAATTGTGAAAAGTTCGCCATTTCTGAAGTAATCTCCATTTCCACCCACTACTATTATATACAAAACTTTCATTTTAGCCATATTTTGCCAGTATAGCGTAATATATGTTCCAACTTTTAACATCATATCGACGGTTGGCAAGCAAAAGTGTCTATGTCTCAAATTTTACAGTAGATCGTTTTGAAACTGAAACTCACTGTGATGACTAAACTGTAAGAAATTATATATCCATATTTTTCACATTTTAAATAATTTTAAGCCTGAATATATGAACGTTTAATATTGTAAAACATTTTAAAGAAGGCAGTAAGCTAGCTCCATGAAAAATCTTGTTCATAAAAAATTGGTCTTACTGTGAAACGCCGATATCTGAAGTGAAAGCCGGGATATTAGTGATTTTCTCAACAAGCTTCTCTACAAATATTGTATTTGCTCACCTCAAAGGCCGAATATAATGGAATTGGAAGTTACCTATATGGTTCCAAAATCTGAATTATGTCCAGATATAGCGCAGATATTATAATTCTTCCCATCCTTTTTGCACCACAGAAATTTACTACCCTGAAATTTTTTTTTTTTGCGTTTCATGACTAAATTAGCCTAAAACTGCAAAAAAAAAAAAATACGTCCTGCCGTACATATGTACTCATATCTCCGAGACCGTTAAAGGTAGGATGTTCGTTTTTGGATGGATAGTTGATTGGGTAAGTGAGCTATTTTCTAAATTTTGGGGCGTGTTAGGTGGAAGGGGGAGGAAGGCTTAGGGAAAGAGTCAAAAACTACACTTGCTAATATCTCCACCACGAATGCAGACAAGAAGTGAAAATCAGTAGAGATATAGAGAGGGTTGTGGGACAACCTTTAAAAATAATTTACTTTTTTATCCATTGGCGTCCGGAAAGGGGGGGGGGGCTAAAAACAATTTGTAGGCCGAATTTTTTTACATCTTCGCAATTACTTATCGTAAAAAATTCATATTTTCGAACCATTAAGATGGCATATAGTTCCACCGGAATCAGTTTAGAGAGTAGCTAATTATTGTATGGGGCAGGGTCAGGAAGGTGTAAAGAAAAACACTTAAAAATGAATATCTCAACTATCTCTTCAGCTATGTAATTGAAACTAGAAACATATATTAAGCTATACTAGGAAAATACAAAAAAAATATATCATGTTGAAATACTATATAGTGGTGGGAGGAAATGGGGCGCATTTCAAAAATGGCGCACTTTTCAAAATTAAAAATTCTTATATCTCAAAAAAAGTACAGATATCAAATCGAAAATTTGTCAGATTGTAGAACTATATAATCCTTAATTTTGGTAAAAACTTTAAGTTGAGAGTTGTAAGGGGAGGGAGGTGATAAGCAAAAATGTCGAAAATTTTGAGTGATTTTTTAGGGCTCTGCTGAAAGATACAAAGTGTAAATTTTCCATGTGGATACATCTATTTGATATACATAGAAAAACCAGCCCCTCGGTCTAACGTGCACAAGGTGTTTCGTGTACATTGAAAAAAGCACATAAAAAAATTTTTTGACTTTAATTTTAAGGTAGAAACTTAAAAAATTGCGAAATGCATTTAAAATAAATCCCTAAATATACGAAATATTAAATCGTCAAAAACCTTTAAAACTTCTACCCCCTCCCATAAAAAATTATTTTTTCGACCATTTTCAAGAAATCAATTATCACCTAACTATTAGAAGCTATCAATTTGAAATTTTGCACAAAAACTTTACAAATAATTGAAATAAAACTGCGTCAAAAGTTTTGAGATCGCGCCTATCCTTCTACCCACTCCCATACAAAAGTATGATTTCGACCATTATTAAGAAATCAATTATCACCTAACTATTTAAAACTATCAATTTAAAATTTTTCTTAAGAACTTTTAAAAATAGTTGATATAAAATTGCGTCAACTACCCCCTCCCAGACAAAAGTATGATTTCGACCAATTTCATTAAATCAACTACTATCCAACAAATCAAAAGCTACGAACTTGGAATTTTGAGAAATGATATAAAACTGCATCACAAATTTTATGATTCCCTTACCTGCTCTACCACCTCCCATACAAATCTTCGGTTTCATGTATATAAAATACACCGAATTTTATGAAAATTCTATGCAACTTCGTCTGTAAAACACATTCTATAAAGAGAATATTGGACGTGATTCAAGAAATCAATTAAAAAGCTATTAGCATCCACCCACCCTTACTATTACTCCTCCTCCTCCCCTCGTAAAAAAAAACTTGCAGAAACGAATGAAATATTTTTAAATTGACAACAGCTCTGCCCAAAAACTCCCTTTCACTTAGTCTTCCCTAACCACTCTAACCTGCATATTGCCTTTCTACTCATCCGCAACTTGCCCCAAGAATAATAAAGTTTCGCCGGACTTGTTGGCAGTTTATTTAAAGTTTGTCCCATAAACCTATCTATACCTAGATGAAAGCTGCCGTAGTTTGTAATGCTTAGAAATAAGGCTAAGAGAAAAAAATTAATACAGCAAAAGTTCAAAATATCACACAAAAATTTTAAAACTGGATCTCCGCCCGTCCGTGTCCTCTTTAGCTTGAGAACGCATTGAGCTAGAAAGTTCAATTTTTTACACGTAATTTTTGATAAAAAAGATAAGAGAAGTTCATGAACGCACCAAATCCCTCCACCGCTACTGCCCGTCCCCAAGGAGGATATATAATAAGGAGTGATAATGAGCATACTTTGCCATGTAAAAAAAGGGAACGAAAGTATTTCCCTACCTTACTGGCGAAATGCTCGAAATTTTGCGAAAAAAATCGTTTCGCTATCTTTGTCTGGCACACTTAAAAATATTGCAACTAAATCTTTCCCACGTTAAATTGTTCGAAACAATTGTCAAATTTTCGAAAGAATTGTTTTGCTATCCTTGTTTGGCATACTTAGACCCAAAGTAACTATTTCTGTCCCGCGTTAAATTGTCCGTTGCTATGATTAGCTTAGACATGAACCAAAAACTAATAAAAATGAAAAAAATAAAAATTTCAGAAATAAAACAGCAAACTCCATTCTACTGATTATTGAAATTATTTTATTGCTGACTGAATATTAGCGACTAAAAGAAAATACAAATTATGGTATTTTTATGCTCTAGATGAAATCTGAGAGTATTATAAGTTTGCCACAAAGTTTGTAACGCCAAGAAATAAGGCTCGGAGAAAAAAATGAATGATACAGAAGTTCATATAATCACTCAAAAATCTCAAAACCGGAATATCCGTCCGTCCGTCCGTCTGTCTGTCTGTCTGTCTGTCCGTCCGTCCGTGTCCTCTCTAGCTTTAGAACGCGTTGATCTAGAAAATTCAAATTTTGTAGACGTCGTTTTTAACAAAAAATTAAGTACAAGTTCGTGAGCGGACCAAATTGCTTCACCCCTTCTACTCCCTCCCATACAAAATGACCCTTTTACGCAATTTGACAATAAACGGATTTGCTCGAAAAGTATAAAAGCCACTAGTCTGAAACTTTGAAAATATTCCTTTTATGATAATTTCAGTCTATGGTATAAAAATTATACATGCCCTCTTCCTCCTTCCACCACCTCCCATACAAACTGCACTTTTTCATGAAATACTCTAAGCAAATTTACTCAGTGAGTATAAAATTTATCGAGCTCAAATTTAGCACTAATTATTTATTTAGAGTTATTAGTAACACTAAAAAAATTTAGACCATTAGATTCACTCCTTCTACCACCTTCTACAAAAATGGACTATTCCTTCGGATCTAGGAACGTGCGATCCCTGTACAGAGCAGGGGCAGTGAGAGAGCTTTTGAAACAGGCAAGCAAGTACAATATGAATATCATTGCACTCCATTTAATATCGTGAAAGAAATGATTACAAACCGCAAACTGCCCTCTGTAAGGACGAAGAAGGGAACATCATTATATGACCTGTATACAAAAAAGGTGACCGTCTGCGATGCGAAAATTACAAAGGAATTACATTGCTGTGAACGTGTTACCAAATTTTAAAATTATCGAACGAAGAGTCAACAACATCATCGGAGAATATCAAGGTGGCTTAAGATCCGAACCATCAACAAGTTATTCTCAGTAAAACAGGTGCTAGCAAAATGCTGGGAATATGATATTAATGTGCACCAACTGTTCGTCGGTTTTTGTCAAGCAAACGATATTGTCGAGCGTACAGAATAACGATTGCACTACATAGGTGTCCCACCAAAACTAGTTCGTTTAATAAAAGCCACGATGGAAAACAATGAGTGCCAAGTAAAAATCTAAAACGAGTTGACTTAAAGCTTTCCAATGGAGTCAGGTCTCAAACAAGGAGATGGCCTCGCCCCCATGCTCTTTAACTTGGTGCTCGAGTATGTCATTAGGAAGGCAACTTCAGTAACCTCAGTGGACACCAGAGATACGCTACTCGTAATGGCGTACGCAGATGACGTTATTCTGGCCCGATCAATATTGTGCGTTAAGGAAGTATTCCAGGAGTTGAAATCGGTAGCGGGTGAAGTAGGGCTCAAGGTCAATGAAACGAAAACCAAATACATGACCCAGACACGAAGGACTGTCCCAGAAACGCAGAATATTAGAATAGGCGAATACAACATCGAGCAGGTGGATGAATTTGTAATACCTGGGAGCCCTTCTCACAAAGGACGTCAATGATCGACATGAAATTCAAAGAAGAATCACGACAACTAACAAAGCGTTTTATGCGATCCTCCCCATAATGAAATCAAGGAAGCTCCATCAAAACAATAAAATAGATAGATGCAAAATATTAATTCGTCCTGTGTTGCTATACGGATACGAAACATGGACCTTGACGCGAGTGTCGGAGAAGGCAATCGACACGTTCGAATGAAAAATTCTTCGAGAGGTGTACGGAGCACTTAAGGAAGGAGATGATTGGTGAATTCGATACAACCATGAGCTGTATCAACTATTTGACGACCCACCAGCATCTATCGTGATAAAACTGCGCAAGCTACAATGAACTGGCCACGTGGAACGAATGCACGAATCCTAGAAAGAGTGCTCAAGGACAAAACTCAAGGCAACCGACCGCAAGGGAAGCCACGAAAGCAATGGGAGGACTTAGTCGACGCAGATTGCAGATCGCTTCTCGATTTTTCAAACTGGAGGCTCGATATGGGGTGCAGCGCCGTTGCATCATCATTAACCTGAAAAGAGTATAAGAAAAATAGGGATTTAGGAAGAATTGCTCAACACCTGTATCACTTCTTATCATGTTTTTACAATGGCGTCGCGATTTGATGCTGTGCTACAGTAAAAATGAAAGTAAAAATGAATTTTCAAGTACTGTATCTCTTATTCACACCGTACAATACCTATATGATCTGTACAAGTAGTGAATAATTAGAGGATTATTATGTAATGAGCTCTGAATCAGTACTGCACAGCGACTGATTCAGTACTGTATTTCAGAGAGCTATAATCTTTGAGATGCTCTACCTGCATTAGATCGCTACTGAACTGGAACTTATTCGGAAATTGGTAGAAAGGTGCGATACTGTATTGGTACTGAATCAATATTGAAAAGGTACTTAGTCAGTAGTTAGTAAGTATACATACAGAACTAATACGATATTCTCTACGAAATATTCCATTACCACCTTTATATGGCATAAGATGCAGTATTAGGAAATGATAAAGTTTCTCGACTTATAGCATTACAGCAGTGATTCAAGGGACCGTTTTGCACCCCTCTAATCCACAACTCGCCTTTAGAATAATACGATTGAGCTTGACTTGCTGTTATGAGTACTTAATTCAGTGAATTGGTGCCGCAAGCCGAATTCCTTATCGAAATATTTAAGTTCATTAACTGTATTCGGTAAAACATGCAAAGTATTGGCAATAAATTAGTTTTTTGAACGTTTGTTACCCGCCGTCTACTAGTATTACTAAACTGAATTCTAATCAACCATGGAGAAACGATGAAAACAGCTCTTATTGAATTTACCTGGACCACACCTTTACCATGTTTCCAACACCTACGAGCAGTTCTTTGCCCCATATGTTAAATGACAACCAGTTTTTTTATTTTTGATCGCATAAACCGTCGAACAATTAGAGCATGATCGGATGATTCCAACTACAAATAAATCACTGCCAATCGGAGCATCTTCAAATCAAACAGTTGCTGCTGCTGCTGCCAAATTTTGAAATTCTCGGGTACTTTTACAATAAGATTAGCCAGAGATTAATTGATTCCAATACCTTTATAACTAACCTGTATGCAACAGGTTAGTCGGCTAGATGGCTGATTGCTCGTTTTTTTTGGTGGTTATATACGAAGTTAGTTTTTGGGTGCGCTATCTTCACACGAATCAGAAACTGAATGAAGCCCAACTGTTGCGGAACCGCACACACACAACACACACCTCCACATCAGCGATTTTAATTAAGCCGCGATTTCAATCGGCGTACGCGGTTGATGCCCGATTCCGATTCACTAAATAATAATAAATAAAAAAAAAATAAATAAAAGGAAAATTGGCTTGGCATAATTTTCCCATAGATCCATAGTTCCATACCGGTCCATTGAAATGCGTTGGATTCAGAGGTTCTATAGAAATGGCTAATGGTTACCTTCTACGGTCCAGTTATAATTACGATTTTGGGGGCTAATTTACCGAACCATACGAGTAATGCCTCCATCTTCTGTTCTTCTGCTGCTGCTTCTTCTCTCCGCCACATGTGTCCATATTAATCGTATGCGGTGCAAGGTGGAAGCAATGGTTACGCTGATTAATCCAATCGATCCCATTTTTATTCGAACTCGGTAGACTTCAAATTCCAGTAGCATAGATCATCGAAAAAGCTGTTCGGGAAGGGAAACTTTAAACAACATTTACCATGCCATCCGTGATGACCGATACAGTAACACTCAAAACATTCATAAATTGAAGATTTGTTCTGGTGATTGCTACACTCGCACATTTATTGAACGAATGGAGGGGATGGGAGGAAAAAAAGATGAAATTTATTGAAGGAGATCCTGGCAATTCTGAAAAGCCCAGCATCTATTATCATTGGGAATTCACACGGGTCTGCTGCTTCCGTAAACGATTCGGATTTAAAAGTATATGCTTACTAAATATAGTGGAAACCTTTATTACTATTTATTTTTTCTTATTATTATAAAAGTTAAATGTACTTTTGATTACGCTTAACGGTTACTGCGGTAGTCCGTGTGACGTGACTCCATGCATTTTTCAAATGTGTTTTACTATGCGTACCTATACGACATCTCTGAAATCGGGACTGAGAGTTAGATATAATTAATTTAATAAACATTAGTGCAAGCATACAATTTATTATTTTATTTACATACTACGTAGCAATCGCCTGCGACTTTGTCTGCATAAGAATTGTAATAATATGCAATTTTTGAGAATGTTTAGTAATATACATATGTATAAGTATAATCTGATTAGTTTAATGTCTCTTTGCACACAATGTTTTGTGTTTTTTTGGAATCCGAAGCATGCATTATTAATTTCGTGGAATCACTAAATCGTGAGCATGATACAGAAAGCTGTTGATCAAGATATTTCCATTGTGTTAGCCAATAAACTGCCAACAAGTCGGGCGAAACTTTATTATTCTTGGGACATGTTGCGGATGTGTGGAAAGTCAATATGCAGGTAAGAGTGGTTAGGGAAGACTAAGTGAAAGGGAGTTCTTGAGCAGGGCTGTTGTCTATTTAACAATATTTCATTCGTTTCTACAAGTTTGGGTTTTTATGGAGGGGAGGAGGAGGGGTAATAGTAAGGGTGGGTGGATGTTAATAGCTTTTTAATTAATTGCTTGAATCACGTCCAATATTCTCTGTGTAGAATGTGTTGCATAGACGAAGTTGCATAGAATTTTCATTCACAAAACCAAACATTTGTATGGGAGGGGGTAGAGTAGGTAGGGGAATCGTAAATTTTGATATGCAGTTTTATTTCGCTTCTCTTTTAAGGTGCTTTCATAAAATTTCAAGTTCATAGCTTTTAGTTTGTTGGTTATTAGTTGATTTATGAAATTGGTCGAAATCATAGTTTTGTATGGGAGGGGGTAGAAGGGCAAGCGCGATTTGAAAATTTTGAAAGCAATTTCATTTGAATTATTTTTGTAAGTTTCAATGCAAAATTTGAAATTGATAGCTTTTAAGAGTTAGCTGATAACTTATTTTATAAAAATGCTCGAAAAAATAATTTTGTATGGGAGGGGGTAGAGGAGGTAGGGAAATCGTAAGACTTGTGATGCAATTTTCTTTCTTTTTAGTTGTTAGGTGCTCGTACAAAATTTCAAGTTCGTAGCTTGCAATTTGTTCTATTAGTTGATTTAATAAAATTGGTCGAAATCATACTTTTGTATTGGAGGGGGTAGAAGGGTAAGCGCGATTTCAAAACTTTTAACGTAATTTCATTTCAATTATTTTTGTAAGTTCTTACGCAAAATTTCAAATTGATAGCTTTTAATAGTTAGGTGGTAATTGATTTCTTGAAAATGGTCGAAAAAATAATTTTGTATGGGAGGGGATAGAAGTTTTAAAGATTTTCGACCAGTTAATAATTCATTCTTTTATGGATTTTTTTTAAATGCATTTCGCAAATTTTCAAGTTTCTACCTTAAAATTTCATTCAAAAATTTTCAGCTTATGTGTTTTTTCATTTCACATGAAACACCTTGTGCACGTTAGACCAGGGGGGTCGGTGCATAACAATTGTAGAATTTCTATTATTTTTTATGTATGTACAATAAATTGATATATTGATCTGCAAAATTTAAACTCTGTATCTTTTACCAGAGCCCAAAAAAAATTACTCAAAATTTTCAACATTTTTGCTTTCCACCTCCCTCCTCTCACACCCCCCCACTTAATTTTTTTACCAAAATTAAAAATTATATAGTTCTACAATCTGACAAATTTTTGATGTGATATCTGCCCTCAGTTTTGAGATATAATGGTTTGAAATTTTGGAAAGTTCAATGATCCCCATTTTCCCCCACTACTATTTTCTCCAAATATTATATTTTTTTCATATTTCTTTAGTATAGCTTAATATAAATATCAAGTTTCAATTGCATAGCTTAACAAATAGCCGAGATATTGATTTTTAAGTGTTTTTCTTTGCACCCCCCCTGACTCTCCCCCTTACAATAATTAGCCTCTATGTAAGCTGATTCCAGTGAATCTGTATGCCACCTTGATGGTCTAAAAATATAAATTTTTTATGCTAAGTAATTTCGAAGATATAATCATTTGAAAAAAAAATTCGGCCGACAATTGGTTTTTAGCCCCCCCTTTTTGCACCCCAATGGATAAAAAAATTTGATTAATTTTAAAAGTTGTCCCACAAACCCTTTTATATGTACATTGATTTTTAACTTCCTAGCTGTAACCATGTTTGAGATATTTGAATTCTTAGTTTTCGGTTTAAGTGCTCCCCCCGCCTCCCCCTGAACCCTTACACCCCCAAAAATGAGTGTCCTCCTGAGATCCGCAACTACCTACAATCCCTCCAAAAATGAGCTTTCTATCTCGAATGGTTTGGGAGTTAATGTGCTCTGAGCGTACACACCGGCGTACGGCGTACGGCGGACGGCGGACGGCGGACGGCGTACAGACAGACGGATTTTTTTTTTTTGCATTTTTAGGCTAATTTAGTCACGAAACGCGAAAAAACAAAATTTCAGGGTAGCAAATTTTTTTTTTTCCCAAGTCGATCACAATACTTTATTATTAAAATAATAAAGTAATAATGTGTCAATGTTCTAGGAATTTGGATTTTTGTGCACATGAAGTTGTAAGAGCTCGATCGATACAGAGCGGGATTATATTACACTGTTGTCCGGATCGCATAAAATCAACTTATGTATCTCATGATTGATTCATAGCGCCATAGCAGCGAAAAATGTCTTGTGTAATGTAAAATGACATTTCAGTTTTACGGAAATCTCGTCATTATGTAAAGAAGAACAAGTGATGTTTTTAAGCGATTGGTATAAAATTGTACATAATAGATACATCAAGAAAATTAATTAATGTGAATTATGAAGTCACGATATTTGCGTGGAAGAGGAGGCTTAGAGTTCCAACCTCTCCATTTTAGTACCCTAAGAATTCTTACTTAAAACGATTGGGATTTTTGAGATCATTACGCTCGGTCCTGGTAGGAGAGGGATAAAAATTTAAATAATCTTGTTATTTTTTACGGTATCCGAAATAACTTAGAGGGTAACCCTTTAATGAGTAATGCACAGCTAGATCGCCATGGGTAAGGGAAACAAGTGAAAATAGGGAAGATAGAAAGTCTAAAATGGCGGTGGACGTTGTTTTAGAATTGTTGGGGATTTGTAATGTAATGTTATTTACCATAACCTTAGGCGATTAAGCACACAAATTATAAAGCACTATCTATATCTTAAGACACACAGCCGATTCTTTCAATAAAGAGCATTCATTCAAATTAGACGTCTTCGAATTAAGCTCGCGCTGAGCCCCCTTGGCATTATAGATTGTACGCCACTGGAAACACACATCATTGACTTCCAAGGGATGATGGACCGCTTAAATTTGATTGTTCTCCACGGCAGTGCATCACAGTATACTTGTCAGCGCGTGCAGCGCAACGAATATAACGAAAGGCACGTAAGAGAGGAAGTCTAAGATCCTTTAGTTCCTTCCAACATTTACCATAGAAATAGCTACAATAAATGCAGAGTACTCCAATATTTCGGCAATATTTGAGAGGTTTACAGAAGCCGATATGGTTTCGTCTCCAATAAGACGGAGCGCATGTTTTTGGATACGATCAAGCAACGCTAGGTGTGATTTTGGAACCCCATCCCAGATTTGAGAGTTGTACTCGAGACGTGGTTGGATATAGGCCCTATAGATGGTAGCCAGTTCAGACGCACAAAAGTATTGCTTACACTGCCGCAGAATACCTAAATGTTTGAAGGCATCAAAAGCTACTTCGTAGATGTGTTAACTTCAATAAAGACGATTCTTAAATGTTACAACCATCATTAATGGCGCGAAAGCCCAAATCGGGCCCTGGTCTCCTGAAGTCGTCACCTCCAGTCGTCTCGACCCAAAGACCGGGTCCTCCAGCTGCTAATTTTACTTTATTATTCTAATAATAAAGTATTGTGATCGGCACAAGAAAAAAAAAAGTTGCTACCCTGAAATCTTTTTTTTTCGCGTTTCGTGACTAAATTAGCCTAAAAATGCAAAACAAAACATAACAGAATTATGGTTGGGCTTTAAGCTACTCTAGATGAGATGGAAATGACTTAAATACACCGGAAAAGATGTCATCTCAAATTCTTTCGAATAGTAAATAGAGAGTTTTGCATGGGAGGGGTGGTAGAAGTAGAGGGAGAGGTTTGTATTTTTCGTATATGACACCGAACATGGCATGCAAAATGGTTTTTGCTGAATTTAAAGTTTTTAGTTTTCATAATTTTTAAAGAAATTGGTCATAGTTTTCCTGAAATTGGGGCATTTGTATGGGAGGTGGCAGAGGAAGAGGAGCGTCTAAGATGATTTTGATACTGCTTGTCATCCTCCTTATCACCATGCTTTGATTCAATTTTAAAGTCGATAGCTCTCATATACTTGAAGGAGAAATGCTTTTCTTGAATTTATAATACAGATATTTGTATGGGAGGTGGTAAAAGGAGTGAAGCGGAGCTGATAATTTTTTGTAATACTTATTTCAATTATTAAGAAACAAACTCTGGCAAAATTTGAAGTTTCTACCTTTTCTAGTTCTAATGGAAATCGATAAAATGCATATAACAAAAATTATGCATTTGTATGGGAGGGGGTAGAAGGAGTGTACGGATCAAAACAAATTTTTTCCGCATTATTAACATTTCTATTTGTATACTTTATTCAAAATATCAAGTTGATAGCATTAACAGTTTCGAAGAAAAATAATTTAATTCTAATTTAAAAACTTCGTGAAATTTTTATGGGAGGGGGTAGAAGGAGTGAGGTGAAGTTGATAATTATTTTAAAATAAATTGCAATTATAGTAGAATTAGTCCTGACAAAATTTCGTCTTTTCAGCTTTACTAGTTTCAATGAAAATCGAAAATATGTATTTTTCAAAATTGTCCATTTGTATGGGAGGGGGTAGAAGGAGTAAGGAGATCTGGTCAATATTCCGTGATAGTAATGACATCTATATCATATTACTTTGGCCTAAATTTCAAGTCGATAGCTGAAATAGTTTCGGAGCAAAATCAATTTCTTTAAATTTCGAAATTTCATGAAATTTGTATGGGAGGGGGTAGAAGGAGTGGGGGCATGTAGCCCATTCATGAACTTAAAGTTACTTTTTTGCTAAAAATGACATAAAACAAATTTCAGCACGATAGGTCAAAGCTATCGAGAGTTATGTTGTAGACAGACGGACAGACAGCAACTCGGAATCGAGATTTTTGAGTGACAACAAATATTTCTGTACCCTTGGCGGCTCTGTGCGAGCATTATTTCTTAGTGTTACAAAAGGTAAGGCAAACACAATATACTCTCAGATTTCATCTAGAGGTTTAAAATCCGTCCCGCCGTACGCCGTACATATGGACTCATATCTCCGAGACCCTTAAAGGTAGAATGTTAGTTTTCGGGTGGATTGTTGATTGGGTAAGTGAGCTCTATTTTCAAAATTCTGTGGGATGTAAGGTGGAAGAGGGAGGCGGGGGGAGGGAAAAAGTCGAAAAATGCACTTGCTAATATCTCCACCAGGAATGCAGATAGAAAGTTGAAAATCAATACAGATGTAAAGAGGGTTGTGGGACAAACTTTAAAAATAATTTAATTTTGTTATCCATTGGCGTTCGAAAAGGGGGGCCTAAAAACAAATTGTCGGCCGAAATGTTTTTTCAAATGATTATATCATCGAAATTACTTATCGTAAAAATTTCATATTCTGGAAACATCAATATGACATATAGTTTCATCGGAATCAGCTTAGAGAGTTGCTAATTATTGAAAAAGGGAGAGCCGGGGGGGGGTGCACAGAAAAACACTTAAAAATGAATATCTCAACTATCTCTTAAGCTATGTAATTGAAACTTGAAATGTATATTAAACTATACTAGGAAAATACAAAAAAAACATGTTTAAACATGTTTAAATAATAGTAGTGGAGGGGAATGGAAAGCATTTCCAAAATGGCGCACTTTTCAAAATTCCAAATCCTTATATCTCAAAGAAGAGTACAGATATCAAATCGGAAATTTGTCAGATTGTAGAACTACATATTGGTTAATTTTGGTAAAAATTTAAAGTGGGAAGGTGTACGGGGAGGGAGGTGATAAGCAAAAATGTCGAAAATTTTGAGTAATTTTTTTAGGGCTGTGGTGAAAGATACAAAGTTTAAATTTTGCATGTGGATACGTCTATTTGATGTACCTAGAAAAATAATAATACCTTGATCCATAATTGTTATAAACCGACCCCCCCTGTCTAACGTGCACAAGGTGTTTCATGTGCATTGAAAAAAACACATAAACTGAAAATTTTTGAGTGAAATTTTAAGGTAGAAACTTGAAAATTTGGGAAATGCATTTAAAAAAAATGCCTAAAAATTCAAAATATTAAATGGTCGAAAACCTTTAAGACTTCTACCCCCTCCCATACAAAATTATTTTTTCGACCATTTTTAAGAAATCAATTATCACCTAACTATTAAAAGTTATCAATTTGAAATTTTGCATAAGAACTTACAAAAATAATTGAAATGAAATTACGTTAAAAGTTTTGAAATCGCCCTTCTACCCCCTCCCATACAAAAGTATGATTTCGACCAATTTCAGTAAATCACCTAATAACCGACAAATTAAAAGCTACGAGCTTGAAATTTTGTACGAGCACCTTACAACAGCTCCCGCAAGGGGGTAGTTGTAGGATGAGGTCTTACCAATTCCTGCAACTATCTTTGGAGACTAGCGACTCCACGGACCTGAGCTAACTATCCCCCTGTGGGATGGGTTCTAAAGAATTCACCCACAGCCAGTCCTGCTTGCCCTAAAAATAGCAAATGGACACTCACTGGATCATGGGCTTATCACCCGTGATCTTAAGACTTAAATGTTACGAGAAACGGATACAGCGCCTCGGATACGGACTGATTCTACGGTAACGACTTTTGGCATTCGAAAACGGACTATGATTGGCTTCTGGGACGTTCGAACATTGAATGACGGGGGAAGAGCTGGGTTTACTCGGTCCTTGCACCGCCAATCAGTGATCGACCGTGAAATGGAGCACTATAACATCCAAATCTTGGGCTTGAGCGAGGTCAGGTGGACAGGATCAGGAGAAGAACGAACCCCTAGCGGAAACACTATTCTGTACATTGGCCCTGAAAGTGAAGCCAGAAATGGCGTGGCGTTCGTCCTTACGACGAGAGCGAGAAACAGTCTCATTAGCTGGGAACCAATCTCGGATAGGATTATCGTCGTCAGGCTCAGGACCAGTGTCAGAAACGTCACAATTCTGCAGTGCTACGCACCAACTAATACCGCAACATCTGGTGACAAATAGGAGTTTTATAGCCAACTGAGTGCCACCTTCGTACGTGTTCCAAGAGGTGATATTATTATCATCTCAGGAGATATGAACGCCCAGGTTGGATCAGACAACACTGGACTAGAACACGTCATGGGGAAGCATGGTGACCCTTGGGTCAACGCATCACGATCTTGGATTAAGAGACCCGAAAACGGCGAATTATTTGTCGAGTTTTGTAGTACTCGGCAAATGGTCATCGGAGGGACCCTTTTTCCACACAAGAGTCATCATAAAACATCTTGGGTTTGCCCTGATGGTGTTACTCAGAACCAGATCGACCATTTGGCTATAAGTCACCGATGGAGAAGATGTCTCCTCGATGTGCCAGCGAAACGTGGAGCTGACGTGGAGAGCGATCACCACTTGATAGTTGCTTGCTTGAGATTGTGTACAGCAGCTATCCGACGACCACAAATTTTTCAAATGAAGCGGAAGTTTAATGAGATCCAAACAAAAAACGCGAATACACCACTATTCTATGCAAAAAATCATCCACATTGGGTGAATATGAAATGCGGACACTGGACGCCAATTGGAAGGCAACCAGAAACACTTTTCTAACTAGTGCTGAAGAATCTGTGGAATATGTGCAAAGCGGGGGGAGACCCTGGATGTCGCAAGACACATGGGACAAGGTTGGCAATTGGAAAAAAGCCAAATTGGCAATAATCTCTCAACCCGATGTCAACCAACGAACGCCCGAATTGAGGCAGAACTACCGCGATGCTAATATACAGCTAAAAATGTTGTTAGAGGCGACAAGAGAAAGGCCATTGAAGATCTGGCAAGCAAGGCAGAATCTGCGGCTTACCTTGGGGATATGGGTTCACTATTCAAAATCATGCAACAGTTGACGAACAGGAATTTTACCGCCAACCACCTGGTGAGAGATGTCAACGGAACTCTCCTTGATATGAGTGAACACCAGTTGAGACGATGGAAGGAATACTTCTCTGATATTTTAAACATCTTGTCAGAGGAAGATATTCCGGAAACAGAACAACTTCCAAATATCCAACCGCAACAATCCTCTATTAGGGACGATCCCCCAGATAAGGAAGAGAAAGTTTCCGCCATTGGGTCAATGGCGGGAAGGAAAGCTCCAGGTATAGACGGACTACCAACCGAACTCCTCAAAGCGGACCCGGATATAACAGCCGATATACTCCTCCCACTCTTCACTAAGGTGTGGAATGAAGGAAGATATCCGACTGAATGAAAGGAGGGCGTCATTGCGAAAATTCCGAAGAAGGGCGACCTTCGGGATTGTGGCAATTGGCGTGGTATATGTCTACTTACTGCCGTATCAAAAATTATGGCTAAGGTAATTCTCAATAGGATTAGTGATGTCGTCGAGAGCACTCTCGAAGTTTATGAGGCTGGATTCCGTAAAGGGTCGTCTTGTACCGACCACACAAATGCCTTACGGATAATATTAGAGCAGTCAGCCGAAATGGGTTCGCCACTACATCTCATGTTTGTGGACTTCGAGAAGGCGTTCGACAGCGTTAAGCGAGATTACATATGGAATGCTTTGCGTAGGAGAGGTATTCCAGATAAGGTCATAGCTATGATTAAAGAATCCTACGAAAATGCAAGGTGTCGCGTCTTGCATAGAGGAGAGCTGTCCGAGAGCTTCCCTGTGCGAACGGGTGTGAGACAAGGCTGCATATTATAACCAGCCCTGTTTCTGGTGGTAATAAATGACATCTTGAAAGCTGCACTGGAAGGTGGGGAAGGTAAAGGCCTTCAATGGAGACTTTTTAACATCTTAATTCACCTTGATTATGCTGATGACGTGTGTTTGCTTGCATATAACCGTTCGGACTTAGAGCCAAATGTTCGCTCGTTGCATGCTAAATGCAAAGAGGCGGGACTGAAAATAAATGTGCGTAAAACCAAGTACATGCACATGGGTTCGAACGCAAGCACACCGATTGTTCTTAACGGACAGGATGTGGAAGAGGTGCAAGATTTTTGCTATCTTGGAAGCATTGTCAGCATGGACGGCGGAGCCGAAAAGGATGTTGAGGCTCGGCTAAATAAAGCTCGTCAGTCCTTCGGTATCCTTTCCCCTTTCTGGATGTTAAGAGAGATCTCCCTTCGCACGAAGCTGCGAGTTTTTGACGCATACGTCAAATCCGTGTTGTTATATGGTTGTACTACGTGGAAAGTGACCGTTCGACTTACCAAGAAACTACAGACTTTCGTAAACCAATGCCTCCGGCGCATTTTAGGAATATTCTGGCCAGAAGTAATCTCCAACGACGAACTTTGGAGTACAACTGGCCAGACTAAAATAGCTATTGAGATTCAACGGCGGAAGTGGCAGTGGATCGGTCATACTTTGAGGAAACCAGAGCAAAACATCGCAAAACAGGCTCTGGATTATAACCCTCAAGGAAGACATCGGGTTGGTCGACTATGTAACACATGGAAGCGAGCAGTTGAGCAGGAGGCCAGAGGAATAAACAAGTCCTGGCAACAGTTTAAAGCCGATGCTCAGGATTGCGCCTTGTGGATGAGAGTTGTTTTTGTCCTATGCCCCTATAGGGGGTCTAAACAGGAATTTGATTGATTGATTGACCTTACAACAGAAAAGTAAGAAAATTGCATCACAAGTCTTACGATTCCCTTACCACCTCTACCCCCTCCCATACAAAACTATTTCGACCAATTTTTAATGAAATAGTTTTTCAACTAATAACCAACAAACTAAAAGCTACGGACTTGAAATTTTATACAAGCACCTTACAAGAGAAGCGAAATAAAACTACATATCAAATTTTACGATTCCCTTACCTTCTCTACCCCCTCCCATACAAATTTTCGGCTTCGTGAATGTAAAATACATCGAATTTTATGAAAATTCTATGCAACTTCGTCTATGAAACACATTCTATACAGAGAATATTGGACGTGATTCAAGCAATTATTAAAAAGCTATTAACATCAACCCACACTTACTATTACCCCTCCTCCTCCCCTCATAAAAACCCAAACTTGCAGAGACGAATGAAATATTGTTAAATTGACACCAGCACTGCCCAAGAACTCCCTTTCACTTAGCTTTCCGTAACCACTTTAACCATATTGCATATTGACTTTCCACTCATCCGCAACTTGTCCCAAGAATAATAAATTTTCGGCCGACTTGTTGGCAGTTTATTTAATATGGCTTTGCTATCTTTATCAACGGAGTGTTCCTATCGCTTGCGTGGTTTGCCCACTGGCTGGTTACCACTCGCTTTGCCTTTAAGAATACGTTTGGGGATTCTTCTGTCTTCCATTCGCTCTACATGGGCAGCCCACTGCAGTTTGCGTAGCTTGATGAACGTTGAAGCTTCTGGCTCCTCGTAGAGTTGATACAATTCATGGTTGTATCTTATTCGTCATTCCGTTCCTTCCTTCACAGGTCCCAAACTTCTTCGGAGGACCTTTCTTTCGAATGCGTTAACTGCTTTTTCGTCGTTAATGTCAACGCCTCGCTGCCATAACAGAGCACAGGTCGTACAATAGTTTTATATATCCGCAGCTTATTGTTCCTGTGCACTTTCTTGGATTTCATTATTGGAAGTACCGAATAATACGTCTTATTTACAAGTATTATCCGTCGTTTGATTTCGCCTGTTTCATTACCGTCCTTTGTTAGATTAGCCCCAAGATATATGAAATTGTCCACATTCTCCAAATTATATTCCGCAATTGTTATGTTTTGTCTGATAGGCGCTCTCCTTCTTGTTTGCGTCATTACTTTTGTTTTCTTTTCGTTAATGCGCAACCCGACTTCTTTTGCGGCGGAGTCAAGATTGACAAATACCTCCTTAGGATCTTGCTAGAATTTTAATATCGTCAGCGTATGCTACTAGTTGGGTGGACTTGAATAGTAATGTCCCGTTGGTGTCAACTGGGATTTTACTCTAGTGCCAAGTTGAAAAGCATGGGGGCTAGACCATCTCCCTGCTTTAAACCACATTCCGTTCGAAAGCTGGTTGAGGAATCGGTTTGTATACTCACTTGGGACTCAGTGTTTATTTCTATTTATTTATTATTTATTTATTTATTTATTTAGAATTCATCAACAAATAATTACTTACAAATTATAGTATCATATAAATTACAAAGATTATAGTGAAAACATCATATTGTTATTTTAACAAAGCTGATTTTATCTGAGCAATATTAAGATTAAAATCAATGTTGCTATAATTAACGTTAAAAGCCCGTGAAATGAAAGTTATCGGTTCGTGCTGGCCGTAATTAGTGCGATGGAATGGAATGTCGAGAAGTACGTAGTCTCCCAAAGATCGAGGTATTTTGAAGGAGAGAGCTCCTAACAAGTGTGGAGAGTCAATCTCACCTGAAATTAATTTTACTGCGACTGCAGCACTAAGAATTAATCGCCTATGTTCGAGTGACTCCAACGAAAGTAGTTGAAGTCGTTCTTGATAAGGAGGAAGACATATCGGATCTGACCAGGGAAGACCTTTAAGAGCAAATCTTAAAAATCTTCGCTCTACAGACTCTATCCTATTGATATGAATATCATAATACGCACTCCAAACAGAGCAGGCATATTCAAGAATTGAACGAACAAAAGCACAGTAAAGTGTCTTTGTAATGTGAGGGTCGTTAAAGTCTTTACACCATCGTTTTACAAAGCCCCAACTGGAGTTAGCCTTGATAACAATACAATCGACATGGTCGTCGAAGGTAAATTTATCATTGAATGGTACACCTAAATCGCGTACTTTGCTTAATTTCTGTAAAGCAATTCCCTCTAAAACATAGATAAATTCGAATGGAGTATTTTTTCTGAAGTAAGGTGCCATGGTGCACTTCCCAACATTCAAAGGCATACAGTTTAAGGTACACCAGTGACAAAATAGCTTTATGTCATTTTGCAAAAGTAGATAATCATTCGTACAGGTGATAGTATGAAATATTTTCGCATCGTCAGCATACAAGAGAATATTAGAGTTGGATATGACCGAACTCACGTCATTAATAAATAAAATAAACAGAAGTGGACCAAGATGGCTACCCTGAGGTACACCAGAAGTGTTAGGAATAATCGATGAGACAGCATCTCGAAATTGTACTTGTTGGGTTCGATTAGAAAGATAGGAATTGATCCACGAAGTAAAAATAGCAGGAAATCCGAGTGAGCAAAGCTTGTATATGAGTAAGTTGTGATTAATTTTATCAAAGGCCTTACTAAAATCTGTAGATATACAGTCAACTTGTTTGCCTGCTTCAAACGCTGGAATCACAAAATTTGAAAATTCCAGCAGGTTTGTTTTTGTGGATCTACCTTTGGTGAATCCGTGTTGGGTTGGGCTAATAATTGATTTGCAATGAAAGTACATTACGTCACAGACAATTGCCTCAAATAATTTTGGAACACTAGACAGCCTAGCTATAGGTCGGTAATTACATACATCCTTCCTTTTACCTTTCTTGAACAGGGGAGTTATTGTCCAATATTTCTATAGACTAGGGAAAACCCCACAACGAAGAGATGCGTTAAATAAGGAGCTCAGTGGAGATAAAAGTGCATAGGAGCACCTTTTAAGCACAACAGACGGTATACCATCTGAGCCGCTATTGAAACTCTCAGAGATGTTCATGATGAACTTCGATATAGTGGACTCATCTATAGATTTACTAAATCGTCGTCAAACCATGGAAATCTTTTACATGAACCATGACTCGTAACCGGCACGCACCGTGTGAAACAACCAAACATAATATTGTAAAAATTATTAACAGCAATTTCAATGTCTGTTTTGTTAAGTACGCACGACCAATCACGTTTTGAAATATCTTCATTCAAGGCAACAAAGTCAGCTTTATTAAAGTTAAATCGATGAGAAATAGCAGTATCAAAATTATTAACATTATCAGCACTAGTATTTGAAAAGCAAATAGCGTGAAACGCAGGATGGCGTGCTGATTCTGGAAGCAAAGGTGAGTTGCATCTGTTGATCGTTAAGTATCTCAAATCCGAGCAGAACACTAGGTCGAGAAATGTTCCGAACGAGTTAGGTATTGGATTAGATTGAAGTAAGCCTGTTGAAAACATACTATCCAAAAATTTTGCATTTTGCCGTGAACAGGAAGAAAGAGCTGGCAGTAGGCAATCTTCATTGTCGGAGAGAGACCAAGTGACAAGAGGCATGTTGAAGTCTCCAAATACGAGTAGCTCATCACAAGATTGCATAAGAGTACTGACATAATCAATTCCATTGTATACTGCCTCGTAGACAACATAGGGTGATAGTGGTGGTATATATAAAGTTACGATATATAGTTTCTTGTCCTGAAGTGCGAGAACGACGCATAATATTTCAATATCAGTAACTTCAGTGATGACGACAACTTCTGCCAGAAATTGACTTCGAACCACACAGAGGACTCCACCACCAACATTGGCATCCAAAAGTTCAAGATGACGATCACGGCGAAAAATTTTATATTCAGAGTCAAGTAGTTCAGCATCATGGAAACTACCACAAAGCCATGTCTCGTTGAGACAAATTACGTCAAAGCAGGATCCAGCAGCAGCGATGTAAAGTTGACGGGTTTTGGTTCGCATACCACTTACGTTGGCGTAGTATATTGAGATGGAGCCATCCCGTTTTTTGAGTTAGTGTCAAAACGATGCTGTATTGAATTGTGTCGACTCTTTGGAACAAATTCCCTTACGATTGCTTGGAATGTGGAAACCGTATCAAAACAGGATGTCGGCAACACGACTCTAAACGAAGACACCAGAGGCGGACCACTATGAGTAGCTGAAGCTAATTTTCTACATGAAATAGCATTTTGAGGTATACTAATATTATCATGGTTCAATATATTCATGATGTTAGTAAGAACATCCGTTTCAGAAGTAGCAGGATCTAACCGTGACACAAAAAGTATTTTAGGTTTTTCTACCGCCTTTAATGTGCAAAGTATATCACGAGAGCTAGCAGGATTGATTTGGAAGGACAGTAGAAACTGAAGAGATGGTACTCTGATCATCGACGACATCTGTAAACTGCGCAGCTATTGAAGTTGGTGGTAAACTGTCCTTCATCTGACATTGTAGGTCTCGTTCTATGTGTTTGATATTGCCTTTTTTCTTACTTATTAACTTCTTACTTCCTAGTGTTGGTGAATTGACAGTCCTATCCGTAGGACCATCTGTCTGACTGGAAGTGTTAACAACCGAACGAACATTGCTTGATTCATTCTTCTCAAGTTTATGCGAGAGAGCATTACTGCATGGTAAATGAGCAAGTGATGATGATGATTTTCCGGTTTGTCATTGTGAGTCTTTTCTAGTAGGACTAGTTGTGGGGAACTTCAAAGTCAATCGTGATTTGGTCAGTACGCGCCTGTCGATATTGTCGTATGCTTGTTTAAAATTTACGAAGAATTGGTGCACGTCTGTGTTATATTCCCAGAATCTCACAAGCACCTGTTTCGCCAAAAATATCTGGTCTGTTGTAGATTGTCCGGTTCTGAATCCACCTTGGTATTATCCAATTATTTCATTAGTAGAGGGCTTAAGACGACGTTCAATTATTTTTGTCAGTATTTTATAGGACGTACTCAACAATGATATACCTCTGTAATTTTCACAGCAGAGTTTGTCTCCTTTCTTGTAAATTGGACATATAATGCTTTTTCGCCAGTTGTCGGGTATTATTTCCTTTGTCCAAATTTTGAATATCATGTTGTGCAGCGACACAGTTTCCACCGTTTTTCAGAAGTTCAGCTCGTATTTCGTCAATTCCTGGCGCTTTGTTTCGTTTTTGATAACATAGGGCTGCTTTGATTTCAGCAAGCGTGGGTAGTGTCGATGATGGTTCTTCTTCATCAGTTGAGGCATCAATTGAAATGTTGCCTGTCGTGATAGATACTAATGGAGTGGGATTGAGAAGATGTTCAAAGCAGGAAGCCCATCTCCTTTTTATTTCTTGTGCGTCGCTGATAATGTTGCCCTCTGCGTCTTTGCAGAGGCTAGTTTTTGGTTTATATCCCTTTTTTAAATCTTTTACTATTGCGTAAGCACCCCGCATTTTATTTTGTCTCATATCGTCGTCCAATTTTTGTATCTTATCATTATGGTATTTCCGGCGTTTTCGTCTGCAGGTCTTTTTCGCATATCGCCTAAGCTCGTCATATCTTTCTTTTTTGGCTCGTGTTGGTCGTTCAGTAAAAATTTTGTAAGCCTCGTTCTTTCAATCTATTGCATCGCGACATTCTTGGTCAAACCAATCATTATTTTTTCGCCGTGCTTGATATCCTAATACCTCTTCTGCGGAGGATTTGATACCGTCTCGTATTTTCATCCACACATTCTCCACTGGCATATTTTGTATGTTTTTATACTCTAGATGAAATCTGATAGTATATTGTGCTTGCCTTACCGTTTGTCACGCTAACTAAATAATGCTCGCCGCTAAGGGTACAGAAATATTCGTTGTCGCTCAAAAACTTCGATTCCGAGTTGCTGTCTGTCCGTCTGTCTACAGCATAACTCTCGAAAGCTTTGAGCTATCGTGCCGAAATTTGTTGTGTGTCATTTTTAGCAAAAATTTAACTTTAAGTTCGTGAACAGGCCACATCCCCCACTACTTCTACCCCCTCCCATACAAATTTCACGAAATTCCGAAATTTTCAGAAATTGATTTTTCTTTGAAATTATTTAAGCTATTGACTTGAAATTTGGGTCAAAGTATTACAATATAGATGTCATTAATATGACTGAATATTGATCCGATCCCGTCACTCCTTCTACCCAATCCCATACAAATGGACAATTTTAAAAAATGCATTTTTTCGATTTTCATTGAAACTAGCAAAGTTATGAAATCAAATTTCTGCCAGAATTAATTTTTTCATAATTGCAATCAGTATTGAAAAAATTATCAACTTCACCTCATTCCTTCTACCCCTCCCATACAAATTTCACGAAATTTTGAAATTTAAATTAAATTATTTTTCTTCGAAACTGTTAAAGCTATCAACATGATATTTTGTATAAAGTATACAAATAGAAATATTAATAACACGAAAAAAATTTGTTTTGATCCGTACACTCCTTCTACCCCCTCCCATACAAATGCATAATTTTTGTTATATGCATTTTATCGATTTCCATTAGAACTAGAAAAGGTAGAAACTTCAAATTTTGCCAGAGTTTGTTTCTTAATAATTGAAATAAGTATTACAAAAAATTATCAGCTCCGCTTCACTCCTTCTACCACCTCCCATACAAATATCTGTATTATAAATTCAAGAAAAGCATTTCTCCTGCAAGTATATGAAAGCTATCGACTTTGAAACTGAATCAAAGCATGGTGATAAGGATGATGATAAGCAGTTTCAAAATCATCTTCAATGCTCCACTTCCTCTGCCACCTCCCATACAAATGCCCCAATTTCAGGAAAACTATGACCAATTTTTTTAAAAATAATGAAAACTAAAAACTTGAAATTCAGCAAAAAACATTTTGCATGCTATGTTCGGTGTCATATACGAAAAATACAAACCTCCCCTCTACTTCTACCACCTCCCATGCAAAAGTTTCTATTCACTATTCGAAAGAATTTGAGATGACATATTTTCTGGCATATTAAAGTCATTTCCATCTCATCTAGAGTATCATATGATTGGGCTTTGATGCACGACAAGCTATTTTGCATCGATACTTGGCTCTGACTAGATAGTGATCAGAGTCACAATTCGCACCGCGGAGAATTCGTACATCAAGTATGCTGGAAGCAGCCCTTTTCTCAATTAGAACGTGGTCTATTTGGTTGAAGGTGTGACCATCTGGTGATGCCCACGTTCGTTTGTGAATATCGCGATGTGGGAAGCACGTTGAACTTACAATCATATTTTTGCTGTTTGCGAGATCAATAAGACGTTGGCCATTGTCGTTGGTTATGTCATGGAGACTGTGCCTTCCTGTTGTTCCTCTGTGACCTCCTCCTCTCCGACTTTTGCATTAAAATTCCCTAAGACAATTTTTAGGTCATTCGAGGGCAGTGAATCATAGGTTGTCTCTAGGGTGGCATAAAATTCGTCTTTAATTATATCGTCCTTGTCTTCAGTTGGTGCGTGGACGTTGATCAACCAAGTGTTGAAAAATTTAGTTTTTAATCGGATTGCACACAATCTTTCACTTACTGGTTTGAAACTCGTAGCCTGATGACTAAATTTTTTGTCAATGACAAAAGCGACTCCAAACTCTCTGCTTCCCGACAATTTTCCACTTGGATTGATTGTGTGTGATCTCATGTTCATGATTTCGTTACCGTGCCATTTCGTTTCTTGGATGGCAGTTATGTTGATGTTGTGTTTTACCAATTCTTCGAGGAACTCTTTCAGAGCTCCTGTCCTGAATAAGGATCGAACATTCCAAGATCCAATAGAGTAGTCCATTTTTCGTTTGCGGGGTTTTTGGCGTTGAGTCCATCCGTTCCGAGGCCACTCTTCAGGTTTCTGGATAGTGAATTTTTTTCCGGTGATGCGTTGTCAGCGCCTCGCCCAACCCCCGACCTGGAGGACTGGTCCTACTTATTTGTTACACCCTAGTAGAAAAGGAGTGAAAGTTTTCAGCTAAATATGATGTGCTGGAGTTCTCACAGCTATGCTGCGAGTATGTCATGCTTTTGCCTATTTCCTGAAACGCACTGGTGTTACTGGCCATTCAGGTTAACTCCATATTCCCTCCTCCTTTCCCAACCGGGTTTGGGACCGTCTATGGCGGAGTTAAATGTTACAACAATCAACGTGAAATCTGCATGCCACTGGAAGACATTATAGCGGCCAACGCCTTTACGTTATGTTTTAGAAATATGTGTTTATACTCTAGATGAAATCTGAGAGTATTATAAGTTTGCGCTAAAGTTTGTAACGCCAAGAAATAAGGCTCGGAGAAAAAAATGATGAATACAGAAATTAATATTATCACTCAAAAATCTCAAAACCGGATGTCCGTCCGTCCTTCCGTCCGTCCGTTCGCTCTCTAGCTTGAGAACGCGTTGAGCTAGAAAGCTCAAATTTCGTACACGTCGTTTTTGACAAAAAAGTAAGGTCAAGTTCGTCAATGGGCCAAATCGCTCCACCCCTTCTACCCCCTCCCATACAAAATGACACAAATGCGCAATTTGACAATAAACAGATCTGCTCGAAAAGTATAAAAGCTATTAGCCTGAAATTTGGAATATATTACTTTTATGATAATATCAATCTAGCGTATAAAAATTATGTGTGTCCACCCCCTCCTTCTACCACCTCCCATACAAACTGTACTTATCATGAATTACTCTAAGCCAATTTACTCAGTGCGTATAAAATTTAGCGAGCTGAAATTGTGCACTAAATATTTATTTAAAATTGTTAGTAAGGCTAAAAAAAATTAGGCGATTACCTTCACCCCTTCTACCCCCTCCCATACAAAATGACACAATTTCGCAATTCGACTATAAATAGATTTGCTCGAAAAGTATAAAAGTTATTAGTCTGAATTTCGGGATATATTACTTTTATAATAATTTCAATATACTGTGTAAAAATTATTTGCGTCCTCCCTCTCCTTCCAACCCCTCCCATACAAACTGCACTTTTTCATGAAATGCTCTAAGCCGATTTTCTCAGAACATATAACATTTATCGAGCTCATATTTCGTAATAAAAACTTATTTAGCATTATCACTAAGATCAGAAAAAAAATTTTTGATTGGCTTTACTGCTTCTACCCCCTCCCATACAATATGACGCAGTTTCACAACTTCACAAAAAATCTATTTTCTTGAAAAGTATGAATGCTACCAGTCTCAAATTTAAGAAATATCAATTTTATGATATTCTTAGTTATTTCTGAAAAAATCACTAAAATCCCCCCACTCTTTCTACCACCTCCCATACAAACTGCACATTTTCACTAAATCTAACACACTAATTTTCTCAGCTCCTATTCAATTTTTGGTGTAAGCATTTTGTATAAAACATTTTTATAGCTATTTTAGCATGATGGGGAAAAAAATAGTTCAATGCTATCACCCCTCATACAAAATTTCTTGGGATCACAAAAAATTCTATTTCATCTAGAGTACCGTAAGATTGCGCTTTACGCGCAATCGTAGTCCTGTTATGTTTTTTAATCGTCATTAGAGACGAACCTTCCCTTTTAGACTACGAGCACGATTGCATTAACCAACCACAGGCTGAGAAACAGAGATTTCACTTAAAGTTTCCTGAACGAACCGAATGGCCAACAAACACGATGGTCAGTCGTATTGGAGGTATTCACCTCTATACGGACGGATCTGAAACTAACAAGGGGACAGGTGTTTGGATCTATTTCCACGATCTCGACATCCACCAATCTTTTGGAATACGTGACTGTGTATTAGTCATTAACAAGTGCACATATATTCATTTAGATAGGGAGAACAGTCTCGGGAATTGTTTATATATTCTCGGCCGGGCTGCCCTCCAGTCCTACAGTAGCACGTCCAAATTAGTGTCCATTGGCAGACACAATTTGAACCGCTTAGCTTCTGTATCCGAAGTATTTTTAATTTCGATATCGTTCCATAGCAACCTGTTAGGTAACGTCGCAGCAGACACGCTTGCCCGGCAAGGATATGTAAACGTTAACTCCATTAGGAAGTCAGTCGATGTAGCTAGACTAGCTCCAATCAAAATATGTTTCTCGGCAGAATGTCGGATGAACATACCCTTTTGGGAAGAACCGAAATGAAACATCACAGCTCAGATATTACACATAGTCGCGTCCGAATTATTGTCGGCTTGACCACTGGTCATTGCCAGTCGATCGCGATCGACAGCCTTTGCAGAGGTTGCGAGGAATACGAAGAATATATCGAACACTATCTTTGTCACAATCCGCAAATCTCCAGTCGTCCCCTTTCCCCTCTTCTAGATCCTTGTCGGAAGTAGACGGCCTCAGAGGCGTCAAATTTTCAAGCCTGCTTCGGATCGGAAACCTTACCAAGTGGCTAGCATAAGGGGAGTAACATCCATTTCATAATCTTCAATAGGGGAGTAAAATAGACCCAACTATATGGTCCCATTGCAATGTGATACACTTTCCGAGACGAAGGGTGGACTACTACTGCATGAACTGAAACCAAAGACTATGAATAATATAAGTTATCCCAAGCCTATAAAAAAAAATTTTAACATTTCTATTGCGTTGAGAGTGACGAAAAGGTCTTAAGCACCCATAGCGACGGCCACTGATTGAATCGATTGGCTCTTGGATATGGGCGTGCGGTTAGAAGCCAATGAGCGGGGATCCAGACCTTTTCGTCGCTTTCAACGCAATAGAAATGGTTACAATTTTTTCCATAGGTTTGGGATATCTTATATTATTCCTCTTTACTTCAACCTATATCATGACGCAAATCGAGGCAGCTAGAGATATTGAAATAAAAATAAAAGCAGATTATGTCTCCAAGCGAAACCAATTAACTGTGAAAGTTTCATTAGAATTGGTTTAGCCATTTTTGAGTTAAATTCGGCCGTCTGTATGGCAGACAGACAAAAATCTCATTCAAGTGTTTTTATGCTAGATATTATTTAAATCAAACAAAACATAGCCATTTATAATCAAATTATATTTATATGTATAGATTGCGGCCAGTTCTATTGTTCAATGCAGCTAAATCAGCATTTTGTATTTGTTTAACTTTTTTGAGCGTTCAGATAGAGCACTATGCGTTGGTTTAAAATATATTGCCGAAAAAATCGTGGAACAAATTAAAATTTCAGCTCTTCCGAAGGCTTATTATTATTCATCTATGTAATTTATGGAAGCGATATATTTGCACATGTGTAGCAGGTTAAGGTTCGCTTATAAAAATAATTTTAGCTGTTGCGATTCAATTGTACCAAATTTTTTGTCAAGGTGAACGGATTTGAAAATGCTAATTTTCGTAATCAGAAACATTGACCAGATTTTTAAGTTCGAAATATCTATTTTAATTGGAATTGAGGAACGTCGTTGCACATCGAAATTATTTTAGTGAAAATATTCAGATTACGAAAATTATTGCAGAAGAATTAAACTATTCGAAATTCTATATAATTCTTAGACTAATCATACTATGCACATATTTTGAGTTTTTGCTGAGATTTTTTTCTACGTTATCTTATCATATTACTTACTTACTTCCGATGGCGCTGCGACCCAAATCGGACCTTGGCCTTCTGAATGCTTTGCCTCCATCTATCTCGGTTAAGTTAATTTTAGCAATGATTTGCTGTCCGCATAAATCGAATCCTACCGGCGCTTCCGTTGATTTCCGACCGGTCTTTGTCCATTGACTTTCCATTTCACTGTGCGTTTGGGAATTCTTCTGTCATCCATACGCTCCACATGACCGGCCCTTGTAACTTCTTAGATTTTATGAGGGTTGACACTTCTGGATTGTCGAAGATGGCATACAATTCTCTATTGTATCGTATTCTCCAGATCGAGTCCTCCCTCACAGGTCCGAGGATTCTTCTGAGGACCTTTCTTTTAAAAGCGTTAAGTAGTTTTTCGGACCCTTGATTTAATGTACATGTTTCGCTGCTATAGCATAGCACAGGTCTTATGATTGTTTTATATAGCAAAAGTTTTGTTTTCCTGTGTACGTTCTTGTTTTTGATTATAGGCAGTACCGAATAAAAAGTCTTGTTTGCCATTATTATGCTTATTTTTTCTTCGATGGGTTCGCTTCCATCCTTCGATAGGTTCGCCGCTAGGCATATAAAGTTGTCTACGTTTTCTAGGTTATAGTCTCCTATTGTAATATTATGTATGATTGGCGTCTTTTTCCTAGTTTGTGTCATGATTCCTGTTTTTTTTTAATGAATGCGTAGTCCAACTTGCCTTGCGACCGAGTCAAGGTTTACAAATACCTCCTTAGCACTTTCCACAGATCGTGCAAAAATCTATATCGTCGGTATATGCTGCGACTTGTGTGGATTTGAAGCATAGTGTTCACTCGGTGTGAACGAGAAGTTTCCGAACAACATATTCGAGTGTTAAATTGAAAAGCATTGATGCGAGGCCGTCTCCTTACTTAACGCCGCTGTCTGTCTTAAAACTGGAAGTCAAATCGATTCCTACTCTGACTCGTGACAAAGACTCGGTCATTGTCATTCTTGTATGTCGAACCAGTTTCGGTGGGACTCCAAACTCCGACATGATTTTATATAGTACGCTCCTGTCGATACTGTCGCATGCTTGCTTGAAGTCAACAAATATCTAGTCCATATCAATATTATATGCCCAGCACTTTATCAGCACCTGTTTAACTGAGAATATCTGGTCCGTGGTCGATCGTCCAACTCTAAGTCCACCTTGGTATTCACCAATTACTTTATCAGCATAGGGCTTAATTCTCCTTTCTAGAATTTTCGTCAAAATTTTATAAGACTTACACAACACAGATATTCCTCGGTAGTTTTCGCAGCAGAGTTTGTCCTCTTTTTTATAAATTGGGCATATAATGCTCTTGCGCCATCTTCAGGAAGTGTTTTCTGCGTCCATATGCCCGTAACTAATCTATGTAGGAGATGCGCTATGAAGGTGTCGCCAGTTTCCAAAAGCTCAGCTGGAATTTGATCAGTGCCCGGCGCTTTGTTTTTTGGGCAGTTCCTCTGGGCTGTTTATACTTCTTCGAGTGTGGAAGGACTCAAAGCTGGTTCTTTATCAGCTGTTACATAAGTTTTACCTGATAGTGTGTCTGCTGCTGCTGTTCGTGCTGGTGTATCTTATCGTATGCTGAGACTATAAATACGAGGTTGTATATTTGTACTCTAGATGGAATCTGAGAGTGTTATAAGTTTGCACCAAAGTTTGTAAATCTAAGAAATAAGGCTCGGAGAAAAAAATGAATGATACAGAAGTTCATACAATCACTCAAAAATCTCAAATCCGTCAGTCCGTCCGTCCGCCCGTGTTCTCTCTACTTGAGAACGCGTCGAGCTAGAAAATTTAAATTTTGTGCACGTCATTTTTGATAAAAAAGTAAGGTCAAGATCGTAAACGGCTCAAATCGCTATACCCCTTCTACTCCCACCCAAACAAAATGACACAATTTCGCTATTCGACAGTATACGGATTTGCTCCAAAAGCATAGATGCTATTGATCTGAAATTTGGAATATATTACTCCCATAATAATTTCAATATCTACTACTTCTACAGTGGCGCTACAGCCCAAATAGGACCTTGGCCTCCTGATATTC
Organism: Chorisops tibialis; assembly: GCA_963669355.1. Classification (NCBI taxonomy): domain Eukaryota; kingdom Metazoa; phylum Arthropoda; class Insecta; order Diptera; family Stratiomyidae; genus Chorisops; species Chorisops tibialis. The sequence continues at coordinate 191,216,305 of OY770262.1, forward strand.
AGGTTCCTTAACATTTTTCATTACTTCTTGTGGAAGGGTTGGTAGCCCTTCGCACAACACTCTTTCTACGATTTTTTTCATTTTCGTAGATTGAGGTGACCAAGGCATACCCAAGCAGGCAGTGTGCTGGAATTATGCGTTGACCGGGATTTGATCTCACGACCTTCGCATTATAGACCAACACGCTACCTACTAGGCAACACCCTAGCTCAATATCAATATACTGTATAAAAATTATTCGAGTCCTCTCCTTCCTTCCACCACCTTCCATACAAACTGCGCTTTTTCGTGAAATACTCTAAACAAATTTGCTCAGTACATATAAAATTTATCGAACTGAAATTGTGCACTATAGCCATTTAGAATTATTAGAAAGTCCAAAAAAATAGACGATCAGCTTCACTCCTAGTACCCCCTCCCATACAATCTGACAGAATTTCACAACTTTACAAAAAGTCGATTTTTCTGAAAAGTATGAATGCTACTGATCTGCAGTTTAATTTATTTCATGTTAAAAAGCATTATGTTTGTGGTTATTTCTGGGAAGTCATTAAGAACTCGCCTCTCATTCCACCACCTCCCAAACAAACTGCACAATTTTACTAAATCCACACTAATTATCTCAATACCTATTAAAATTTGAATCCTAAATTTTGTATAAAACATTTTGATAGCAACTCTAGCGTGATGTGAAAAAATTAGTTCAACATTGTCATCCCCTCTTGAAATCAAAAAATTTCTCTTTCATCTAAAGTATCGCACGATCGAATTGTAGTCCTGTTATGTTTTTAATCTATTTTTATATTTTAGATTTTTTTTCTGGAATTTCTTATGGCACAGAACCAATGTCGCATAGTGTAACGAATTTCACCATAAAATTACTATTCTATCCGCAATATCGGCAATATATGATCATATGCTAACATACGAGTACCAATGTATAGCAAAATGCATTAAAATTTTATAAGTACATAGGTATTAAGATTGCTCTTGCACTACATTCCGTCGCGTCATCTTCTTCCCTAAGTTATGTTTATGTGACAACGTAATGACTTCGTAAATACTTATATAACTTGTGGGGTACACCCCTGGGCTACTGTTAGCTGTCACGTGTAATCACGCCGTGCAATTAGACTAGCTGTCGTCGATGATGTCTTCAAAGTGCGATAGTCGTAAAATATCTTCACAGGTAGATACATGTAATTAACGTTGTTAATTCCTCTAAGTTGGTGGCATGCACTTGCCAACGCATGTCTTAGCGAAAAGTGCAGATTACACCAGATTTCAATTGCAAAGCTTCTTCGGAATCGTGCCTATGACCACACCTGTTGTTACCAGATAAAAACCATTTAGGTTCAACCTGTTACATAGGATCTAATGTATAACATGTCTCAATTCCGTGTTCGTGCATTTTCTGCAGTCGCGGTCGGATTTGAAATTATACTGGACGGGAAGTGAATGATATAGGTTCGAATCACAATTGCCAACATTATGCTGCGCGTTCATGGGTTCCGATCTCGGGAAACAGTTCACTATATGCAAGAGTTTCTTATTAAGTCGTTTCAGGAATTCCTAATTAATTGCCTTCGCTTTGCCTTTACCTGTTCGATTTCATTCCTTCGACCGGAGCAATTTCTCACTTGGCTGGAAAGATGGATTTCCGCATGCATACTACTCGTACATACATGCCCTTGTATGCCAAGTTGTTCGATGTCTGCACAATTCAAATAGATACATAGGCGATATTCATGTACTTCGACAAGCATGATCTGAAAGCGTCTCGTACTTATGTCATCGCTAAGCGATTAATGAGTAAAAACGTTACCAACAGGTTTAATTATCGTAAACTGCCACACGTATAGTTGTAAAGTTCCAATCAGAAAAATATGACTTCTCTGATTACACAACTGGGATGGATGCCGTAGGAATCAATGCGCGCCCCATTCTTAGCGGAGCTTATCTAAACTGGTCGAGGATAAGACACTGAACGATCGTTTGCTATCATAAATTTATGACGTCGCTCGGTAAGCCGTCTTCAATCAAATCCTTCGAAGTAAATCAGACGTAATCGGTTGATTAAGGCACCGTAATAATTGCACTAACCGCTACAACCTGCACAGATTTCTAGTGGCGATTTAAACTTCCATATGATACCCATGATTTAATAAATTAAACTTTATTTCAATAAGATGAACAAATATAATTAACGGAATGAGCCAATCAATTATTACACAGGTGGAACCTCTATGCCAACCTCCTTCGAAGCATCATCGTGAGAAATACTACACGTATGATTCTCGTGCCCTATGTTTGCATTGACCATAACCAACTATATCTTTGTAATTAATGATACGGACATTACAATGCCCCCCAGTAAATCTTCGAACCGTTTAGGCGTAAATAGATGACTACAAGTAGCTCTAGCTATGTGCTACCGTATAGGAAGTGTATCTAACTAACTAAAACCTAATGGACGATGTAAAAGTCATGATAACATGGAAAATTTATTGCAAATGTTGCGAATAAGTGTCTATTTCGCCTTTTTTGTTAAACTGAATATATGTAATAAGAAATAAGCTAGATAGGTACTAAATTACTTAGCTATGAAATGCGATGCTAACATAGATTGGTTAAATTAAATCTGGAATCTGTAAAGATCATTTAAATATCTGTTCAGACAATTTGTTTTTTCACTACAGTATCGTAGATACGAAAGGTGTGAAAAGTTCGGACAAGAGTTCAAAATTCTTAGTATTTTTTAGTTACATTTTCATTGATTGCAAAACTGATATAGTAGGAAATTGAGATTTAATTTATTTTTAATTGTATTGAAATGGTTAAACATTAAAGGGTAAAATCTTGCTCTCTGACAATACCAGCATAAATTATAAAAAGGAATCGTTCTTTTCCATTCTGTTAATTTCAAATTCAATTCGATATGCCTTTAAAACAGATCTAATTGATTATGGCAATTCACTTCCGATATTTTTTAAACTGAAAACACACCATATTTATTAATTAGTAGAAACCTTTGCACCACCTTTACTTAGTTAAAAAAAAATAAAAAAAATAAATAACCGTTCGAAAGACTATTTTACTTTATTATTATAATAATAAAGTATTGTGATCGACACAAAAAAAAAAAAAAGTTTGCTACCCTGAAATTTTTTTTTTTCGCGTTTCATGACTAAATTAGCCTAAAAATGCAAAAAAAAAAAATCCGTCTGTCTGTACGCCGTCCGCCGTCCGCCGTCCGCCGTACGCCGTACGCCGTACGCCGTCCGCCGTACGCCGACGTGTACGCTCAGCGCACATTAACTCCCAAACCCTTCAAGATAGAAAGTTCATTTTAGGAGAGATTGTAGATAGTTGCGGATCTCAGGCGGATACCCATTTTGGGGGGTGTACGGGTTCAGGGGGAGGTGGGGGGAGCGCTTAAACCGAAAAATACGAATTCAAATATCTCAACTATGGTAACAGCTAGGAAGCTAAAACTCAACATACATATAGAGGGGTTTGTGGGACAACTTTTAAAAATAATTTAATTTTTTTATCCATTGGGGTGCGAAAAGGGGGGGCTAAGAACCAACTGTCGGCCGAATTTTTTTTTCAAATGATAATATCTTCGAAATTACTTATCGTAAAAAAATCATATTTAGAGACCGTCAAGGTGGCATATAGTTCCATTGGAACCAGCTCAGAAAGTGGCTAATTATTGTAAGGGGGAGGGTCAGGGGGGGTGCAAAGAAAAACACTTAAAAATTAATATCTCAACTATCTTTTAAGCTATGTAATTGAAACTTAAAACGTATATTAAGCTATACTAGTCAAATACAAAAAAAATATAACATGTCGAAATAATAGTAGTGGGGGGAAATGGGAAACATTTCAAAAATGGTGCACTTTTCAAAATTACAAATCCTTATATCTCAAAAAATAGTACAGATATTAAATCAAAAATTTGTCAGATTGTAGAACTACATAATAGTTAATTTTGGTAAAAATTTTAAGCTGGGAGGTGTAAGGGGAGGGAGGTGATAAGCAAAAATGTCGAAAATTTTGAGTGATTTTTTTAGGGCTCTAGTGAAAGATAGAAAGTTAAAATTTTGCATGTGAATACCTTTATTTAATGTACATAGAAAAATAATATTAACTTGATCCATATTTATTATAAACCGACTCCCCCGGTCTAACGTGCACAAGGTGTTTCATGTGCATTGAAAAAAACACATAAACTGAACATTTTTGAGTGAAATTTAAAGGTAGAAACTTGAAAATTTGCGAAATGCATTTAAAAAAAATCCCTAAATATACGAAATATTAACTGGTCGAAAACCTTTAAAACTTCTACCCCCTCCCATACAAAATTATTTTTTCGACCATTTTCAAGAAATCAATTATCACCTAACCATTAAAAGCTATCAAATTCAAATTTTGGAAAACAACTTACAAAATTATTAAAATGAAATTGCGTTCAAAGTTTTAAAATCGCGCTTGCCCTTCTACCCCCTCCCATACAAAAGTATGATTTCGACTAATTTCATTAAATCAACTAATAACCAACAAATTAAAAGCTATGAACTTGAAATTTCGTACGAGCATCTAACAATAAAAATGAAAGAAAATTGCATCACAAGTTTGACGATTCCCCTACCTCCTCTACCCCCTCCCATACAAAATTATTTTTTCGAGCATTTTTAAGAAATCAGTTATCAGCTAACTCTTAAAAGCTATCAATTTCAAATTTGGCATGAAAACTTATAAAAATAATTCAAATGAAGCTGCTTTAAAAGTTTTGAAATCGCGCTTGCGCTTCTACCCCCTCCCATACAAAACCATGATTTCGACCAATTTTATTAAATCAACTAATAACCAACAAACTAAAAGCTACGAACTTGAAATTCTATACAAGCACCTTACAAGAGACGCGAAATAAAACTGCGTATCAAATTTTACGATTCCCCTATATTCTCTACCCCTTCCCATACAAATGTTCGGTTTCATGAATGTAAAATACACCGAATTTTATGAAAATTCTATGCAACTTCGTCTTTGAAACACATTCTATACAGAGAATATTGGACGTGATTCAGGTAATTAATTAAAAAGCTATTAACATCCACCCACCCTTACTATTACCCCTACTCCTCCCCTCATAAAAACCCAAACTTACAGACACGAATGAAATATTGTTAACAGTCCTGCCCAAGAACTCCCATTCACTCTTCCCTAACCACTCTAACCTGCATATTGACTTTCCACTCATCCGCAACTTGTCCCAAGAATAATAAAGTTTCGCCCGACTTGTTGGCAGTTTATTTTGAATTTCAGTTCACTAGCTTTTAAGCTTTCCCAATAAATCGACATACTATAAAGTTGCCGTTGAGTGTGAGAGGTGATGAAAGGAGTGGCGAAATTGGAATAATTTTTATGCTCTAGATGAAATCTGAGAGTATTATAAGTTTGCTCTAAGGTTTGTAACGCTAAGAAATAAGGCTTGGAGAAAAAAATGATGAATACAGAAATTAATATTATCACTCAAAAATCTCAAAACCGGATGTCCGTCCGTCCGTCCGTCCGTTCGCTCTCTAGCTTGATAACGCGATGAGCTAGAAAGCTCAAATTTCGTACACGTCGTTTTTGACAAAAAAGTAAGGTCAAGTTCGTCAATGGGCCAAATCGCTCCACCCCTTCTACCCCCTCCCATACAAAATGACACAAATGCGCAATTTGACAATAAACGGATCTGCTCGAAAACTATAAAAGCTATTGGCCTCAAATTTGGAGTATATTACTTTTTGGATAATATCAATCTACCGTATAAAAATTATGCGTGTCCGCCCCCTCCTTCTACCACCTCCCATACAAACTGTACTTATCATGAATTACTCTAAGCCAATTTATTCAGTGCGTATAAAATTTAGCGAGATGAAATTGTGCACTAAATATTTATTTAAAATTGTTAGTAAGGCTAAAAAAAATTAGACGATTAGCTTCACCCCTTCTACCCCCTCCCATACAAAATGACACAATTTCGCAATTCGACTATAAATAGATTTGCTCGAAAAGTATAAAAGTTATTAGTCTGAGTTTCGGGATATATTACTTTTATAATAATTGCAATATACTAAGAAATGTCAATTTTATGATATTCTTAGTTATTTCTGAAAAAATCACTAAAATCCCCCCATTCTTTCTACCACCTCCCATACAAACTGCACATTTTCACTAAATCTAACACACTAATTTTCTCAGCTCCTATTCAATTTTTGGTGTAAGCATTTTGTATAAAACATTTTTAAAGCTACTTTAGCATGATGGGGAAAAAATAGTTCAATGCTATCACCCCTTCTAACACTCCTCATACAAAATTTCTTGGGATCACAAAAAATTCTATTTCATCTAGAGTATCGTAAGATTGCGCTTTACGCGCAATCATAGCCTTGTTATGTTTATACTCTAGATGAAATCTGAGAGTATTATAAGTTTGCTCTAAAGTTTGTAACGCCAAGAAATAAGGCTCGGAGAAAAAAATGAATGATACTGAAGTTAATATTATCACTCAAAAATCTCAAAACCGGATGTCCGTCCGTCCGTCCGTTCGCTCTCTAGCTTGAGAACGCGTTGAGCTAGAAAGCTCAAATTTTGAAAACGTCGTTTTTGACAAAAAAGTAAGGTCAAGTTCGTGAACGGGCCAAATCGCTCCACCCCTTCTACCCCCTCCCATACGAAACGACACAATTGCGCAATTTGACAATAAACGGATTTGCTCGAAATTTTGAATATGTTACTTTTATGATAAAATCAATCTACCCTAAAAACATTATGCATGTCCTCCCCCTCCTTCTACCACCTCCCATACAAACTGTACTTGTCATGAATTACTCTAGGCCAATTTACTCAGTGCCTACAAAATTTACCGCGTTGAAATTGTGCACCAAATATTTATTTAAAATTGTTAGTAAGGTAAAAAAAATTAGACGATTAGCTTCACCCCTTCTACCCCCTCCCATACAAAACGACACAATTGCGCAATTTGACAATAAACGGATTTGCTCGAAAAGTATAAAAGCTATTGGCTTGAAATTTGAAATATGTTACTTTTATGATAATATCAATCTACCGTATAAAAATTATGCGTCTCCTCCCCCTCCTTCTATCACCTCCCATACAAACTGTACTTGTCATGAATTATTGTAAGCCAATTTACTCAGTGCGTATAAAATTAAGCGGGCCGAAATTGTGCACCAATTATTTATTTAATATTGTTAGTAAGGCCAAAAAAAAGTAGACGATTAGCTTCACCCCTTCTACTCCCTCCCATACAAAATGACACAATTTCGCAATTTGATATTAAATGGATTTACTCGAAAAGTATAAAAGCTAATAATCTGAATTTTGGGATATATTACTTTCATAATAATTTAAATGTACAGTAGAAAAATTATTTGAGTCCTCTTTGTCCTTCCACCCCCTCCCATACAAACTACACTTTTTCATGAAATGCTCTAAGCCGATTTTCTCAGAACATATAACATTTATTGAGCTCATATTTTGTAATAAATACTTAATTAGTATTATCACTATGATCAGAAAAAAATATTTGATTAGCTTCACTGCTTCTACCCCCTCCCGTACAATATGACACAGTTTCACAACTTTACAAAAAATCGATTTTCCTGAAAAGTATGAATGGCACTAGTCTGAAATTTAAGGAATGTCAATTTTATAATATTCCTAGTTATTTCTGAAAAAATCACTAGAATTGCTCCACTTTTCTACCACCTCCCATACAAACTGCACATTTTCACTAAATCTAACTCATTAATTTTCTTAGTTCCCATTAAATTTTGGGATTAAGCATTTTGTATAAAACATTTTTGTAGCTACTTTAGCATGATGGGGAAAAATTAGTTCAATGCTATCATCCCTTCCAACACATCCCACACAAAATTTCTTGGGATCACAAAAAATTCTGTTTCATCTAGAGTATCGTAAGATTGCGCTTTACGCGCAATCGTAGCCCTGTTATGTTTTTAATTCTTTTTAAATGAGCCACCAAACTTCGCACTCAATTTATGCTTCAAACTGAATAAATTGGTGTATTGTATTTCGTTGAGCCATTTGGTCAACATATGTTATGCCATTTACTCGTACATAAAGTATAGGTAGCTCTAGTTTGACTGATAGTTCGGGAATCTGTTAAAAGTTAGAGATCAAACAAATCAAATTTTATTTTCAATCTTAATCCGCGCATATTTTGCAAGATTTTTGTTGGTAAATATGAGTTCCGGCCCTGACGGGATTTAAAGTATTTTCATAAATGGTTTTATCGATTCCTTTTACACAATTTTGTGCTTTATTTTATAAAATATCTTTGATTAATGCTGTCTTTTCAGCCGATTGAAGAGAAACCTTTTAATATGCTAATTCACAAAAAATTACATAAAAATCCTAGAACGCTTAATGTATAACTATCAAATTGCAGCGAGGGATCTGCAAGGGGCGCTCTACATTCACCAATTCTTTCGAGTTCACCAACTACGTAGCAAAAGCATTGGAAAATCGTAGCCAAGTCAATTGCATTCATGCAGCTTTTTCTAAGGCATTCGATAAGGCTAATCATTGCTTTTTGGTGGCTGGGTGTGTATAGATAGGGTAGGCATCTGATCAGCGTCATAAGGCGACACCCAGTGCTGTAACTATCATATACATATCAATTGTGCTCATCATACCTCCACTTTGTAGCCACCAGGTACTGGTCTTGTCCATCTGGACTTGACTTTCTGAACTAATAGGCGCGAGTGCTTATGAAACAGAAAAATTCTAGCACTATAATAATATTGCCCTCCAAGTTGGGGGTTGGGCGATGTGTTAACAACTCATCCTCGGAAAAAAACCACACCCGATGGATTCAACGGCAACGACCACGCAAATGAAAAATGGACTATTCCTTCGGATCTTGGAACGTGCGATCCCCGTACAGAGCAGGAGCAGTGAGAGCGCTTCTGGCTGCCAAATAAAATATAAACACAATTGCACTCCAAGAAACTAAATTTTTAGGTAGCGAGATTACTGACATTATATCGCACAGAATTTTCAAAAGTGGGAAATCATCGGAAAGCCGGAAGTTTGGAGTTGCGTTTGTCGTCGACACCAAGTTTAAACACCAGGTCACCAACTTCAAACCCGTGAATGAACAATTGTGTGCAATCCGCATCAAGACAAAATTCTTTAATGTTTGGCTTATTAATGTCCATGCCTCAACGGAAGACAAAGACGACGAAGTTAAAGACGATTTCTACAGCACCCTGGAATCAACATTCGACTCCATTCCGTCGAACGATATTAAACTAGTATTAGGTAACCTTAACGCGAAAGTGGGCAAAGAAGAAACGTACATAGGGACAATTGGAAGACACAGTTTCCATGATATTAGTAACGACAACGGACAGAGACTGACGGATTTTGCCAGCAGCAAAAATCTTATTGTAAGCTCGACATGCTTCCCGCTTCGTGACAATTATAAGAGAACGTGAACATCACTCGACGGACGAACATTCAGTCAAATAGACCACGTTCTAATAGAGAAAAGGACGGCCTCGTGCATTCTCGAGGTGCGCGCATGTCGCGGTACTAATTGCGACACAGATCACTATTTGGTAAAGACTAAGTTCCGATGTCGAATCGCAAACCGAGAACACTTAAAAACACAACCGGTTCCTAAATTCGACATAGGAAAACTCAAGGATGAGAAAGTAGTAGCGAATTACGTATCAGCCTTAGAGGAGGCACTACGCAAAAATACTGAACAAAAACGCCAGCATGCCAATAAAAGAAGTATGGCAAAATATCAGATGGCATTACATCTGTCGCAGAGGAGGTGATAGAACAACAAAAAACGTAAGTACAATAATGACGAAATTAAAAATAGGGACGAACACTTTAAATTACACAACATATGAGCCGCGTATTCCCTTGTCAAAAGAATGAAAGGGGGATACCAACCGAAGACGACCCTCTGCAAAGATACATTCTAAGTAATGCGGAAGATATAAAATTAAGCTGGGCACAATACTTTGAACACCTTCTTAATCCAAGCCCATCACCCGCACGAACAGCAGCAGCAGACACAAGTCCAGGTATAACTGATGTAACAGATGATAAAGGATCCGCTTTGAGTCCTCCCACACTCGAAGAAGTAAAAACAGCCCAGAGGAACCACCCAAACAATAAAGCGCCGGGCACTGATCAAATTCCAGCTGAGCTTCTAAGAACCGGCGACACCTGCATAGCGCATCTCCTACATAGATTAGTCACGGATATATGGACGCAGGAAACACTTGCTGAAGATTGGCGCAAAAGCACCATATGTCCAATTTATAAAAAAAGTGACAAACTCTACTGCGAAAACTACCGAGGAATATCTCTGTTGTGTACGTCTTATAATATCTTGACGAAAATTCTGGAAAAGAGAACTAAGCCCTATGCTGACAAAGTAATTGGTGAATACCAAGACGATCGACCACAGACCAGATATTCTCAGTTAAACAGGTGCTGGAAAAGTGTTGAGAATATAATATTGATGTGCACCAGACATTTGTTGACTTCAAGCAAACATACGACAGTATCGACAGGCGCGTACTGTATAAAATCATGTCGGAGTTTGGAGTCCCATCGAAACTGGCTTGGCTTACAAGAATAACAATGACCGAGTCAGAGTAGGAAACGATTTGACTTCCAGTTATAAAACAGACAATGGCCTTAAGCAAGGTGACGGCCTCGCACCGATGCTGTTCAATTTGACACTCGAATATGTTGTTCGGAAACTTCCCATTGACACCAAGGGAACACTATGCTTCAAATCCACGCAACTCGTAGCATATGCCGACGATATAGATATCCTTGCAAGATCTCTGGAGAGTGCTAAGGAGGTATTTGACTCGGTAGCAAGGGAAGTTGGACTACGCATTAATGAAAACAAAACAAAAATTATGACGTAAACCAGGAAAAAGACGCCAATCAGACAAAATATTGCGGTAGGAGACTATAACCTGGAAGCGAACCCATCGAAATCAAAAGAAGGATAATGATGGCAAGCAAGACTTATTATTCGGTACTTCCAATAATTAAAAACAAGAACGTGCACAGGAAAATAAAACTAAAGCTATACAAAACCATCATGAGACCTGTGCTTTGCTATAGCAGCGAAACGTGGACTTTAACTCAGGCGTCCGAAAAACTACTTAACGCCTTTGAAAGAAAGGTCCTCAGAAGAATTCTCGGACCTGTGAGGGAGACTCGATCTGGAGAATACGATACAATAGAGAATTGTATGACATCTTCGACAATCCAGAAGTGTCAACCCTCAGAAAATTTAAGAAGTTACAATGGGCTGGTCACATGGAGCGTATGGATGACGGAAGAATTCCCAAACGCACACTACAAGGGAAAGTCAACGGACAAAGACCGGCCGGAAAACCACGGAAACGCTAGGAGGATTCGATTGACGCAGACAGCAAATCACTGCTCAGATTTTGTAACTGGAGGACGCGGTCACTGAACCGAGATGGATGGAAGCAAAGTATTCAGGAGGCCAAAGTTCGATTTGAGCTGTAGCGCCATCGTAAGTAAGTAAGTAATTGCTTTGTTCTCCGCAAGCTTTACTGTTTAATCCATCACTTTTTGTTTGGTTTCATTCCTATAAGTCAAGCAAAGCCAGCTAGGGTGTAGCCTATTGGGTAGCATTTTGGTCTACAATGCGAAGGTTGTGAGTTCGAATCCCGGTCGATTCCAGCACGCTGCCTGCTTGGGTATACCTTGGTCACCTCAATCTACGAAATTCGAAGATAGAGGGTTGTGCGATGGTCTAACAATCCTTCCACAATAAACAATGAAAAATGTTAAGGAACCTGAGGGTCAGGAGGCCAGGGCCCAATTTGGGCTGTAGCACTACAGCCCAAATTGCAGAGAAGAAGCAAAGTCAGGTAGTTCGTTTTAATGAAGAAAGCTCTATCTGTTTTCGTCCTTCTTCCGTTATCCCCTAAGAGTCGATTCTGGGCCTCTAGTCTTCCGGTTTTTTTATTAGTAACTTATTATTATTTTATTTAGGGGAACACTTGAAAGCACCGAGACCTTCTTGGTCTGTTGTGCGCTTATTGCCCCATTATCCTACCATGACTCTATAGCTTTGGCTAATCTAAGTATATTTAAGGGAGCAATGTTGGCTAGTTCATCAGTTGTAATGAAACCCTTTCCTAGAAAATTTAATCTTTTCACTGCCTCGCAGTGACATAGGACATGCTCTGTCGTTTCTGGGTCTCTGAGACAGAGGCGATGGATGTCGGTTTCAGCGAGGCCCATATTTTTGAGGTGGAGGTTTTCTCCACTATGCCCATTCAATAGGCCAATTAGAGTATTAATGTCACCTTTGCTGAATTTTTGAATATCCTCCACTTTGTATTTTTGTGGAAGGATAAATATCTTTGACCCATCTGTGTACCAGATGGTTGATCCCTCTTCCATATCAGGTAGCATGGATTGCCATTCCTTGCGTTTTCCGATTATTGCTTTGAATGGGGTTTCAAAGTTAAATTTTGTCAGCATAGTGTCTGACTATGTTGAGGTTAGAACCTCAATTCTCGGATTTTTTAGAATTTGGAGGTGACCTCTAAAATCTCCCGATTTGTAATTGGTATCCCTCTGTATGCGTAGCACCCTTTTTATTGCCTCCTTTATTAGTGGAGATGTATCGGAGGAATGTTCAGGAATATTTCCATTGCCGCAGTAGGGCAGGTTTTCATTGCACCTGTGATACTAAGACACACTAGTCTTTGAATTTTTCGCAATAAAAGCTGTGCCTTTTGTTGTAACATTTTAGTCCACCAGACTGTTGATCCGTATGTGAGTATTGGGAGGATGATTGTTCTGTAGCACCAGTAGATCATCTTGGGCTGTAAACCCCATTTTCTGCAGGCCCAAAACCCTTTTAATGCTTTGACGTGAGTCCATTCTATATGTTTGTTCCAGTTGAGTTTGTTATCAAGTATCGTACTTAAATATTTGACCTCATCTCAAAACGGTACTGACGTTCCATTTATAGAAGGAGGTGTTATGCAAATTTTTCTTCTATTTTTAAATAGTCCTATCTCAGTCTTACTCGGATTGATGTTCAAGTTCTTAGACTAACACCAGCTCATTATCATTTCCAAGGCAGATTGCAGCCTTTCTGACAAAGTTACATCATATTTGCTCTTAATGATATTCACAAGGTCATCATCATATTAGCTCGTAGCCTTGTTCTGTTAGACAGTCTAGGAGCTCATCTACTACGATTGACCAAAGAAGTGGAGATAAAACTCCTCCCTGGGGACAGCCCCTGTCTGTGCAGTCAATGTACTATCACCTAAATCCGTGGTTGTCAATCGGCTTCTTAGCATGGCATGTATCCATTTTATCGTGGCCGATTCAAGTCCTTTTTTCCTAGCTGCCGCTAATATGGCATCATGTGGAGTTTTGTCGAAAGCTCCTTCAATATCTTGGAATGAACAAAGCGCAATTTCTTTGTTATCTTTAGCCTTTTTGACAGTTATACTCTCTTCAACAAGCTCATCGGACACACGTAGGCAACCGCCACGTTGTGAGCCCAAATGAATGAACATGTTGGGGAGGATATGGTAGCAAATATCTTTCCTGTAAAAACCATGCCGCGAACCAGCCCAAAAAATTATGAGATGGAGTCCCCCCGTATTGGCCCTCAGTCCCCGGCAAAAGAGGGTGCTAAAATCACCGGGTCCGAACGCGGTTCGGGAGCTACTAGAACGGTGCAACCAGGTTCTAGTAGTGCTGTGCTACTGGCAAACACCCAGCGTACTGAGTCTTCAATGTCAAAGCTCAGTGATCTCACTTTTTTAATGGCATTAGAGGATGCAGACTCAGAAACGAGTAAGCCGATGGAGATGAGTATGGATGTTGGTCACGCTTCGACGTCGACAATAACCTGCACAACTATCTCGGCTGACCTTGCTACTAAGACAATCCAAACCCCTCAAGGTGGAATTAGCAACCGAGCCCGTCGACGTGCTAAAACCACCCAAAAAAGGAAAACTGTAAAAGCGAAGTTTGACAATGCGGTAGAGGCTAAAGTGGCTGCAATTCTGAGTCGACTGTCTTCCGGGACGGACGATTCACGAGCTGCAGAAGCTTCACGCCCAGCCAGCGTGCCGCCCGAAGTGATCAGAGACGAGGCGAAAGGTCTTATGACCCCAGCAACGTCGCTGATTAATAAAGCCAGTACTTCCGAAGCGAATGTGGACAGAGTAGTAAAGCCTAATGCGAAGGAGTCCTTACAAGCTCCGACCACTCCGCTGAAAGGAGTATCAAACATTGCAACGGATTGCGCCATGGTTCAGAAAGTGTCGGCAACAAGAAGGAGAAATATGCTGAGAAGGGTAGCCCAACGAAACAAGACTCATAGCTTGACTCCGAGTCCCCAATCAGCTGTAACTCCCATTTTGCAGCCGTCAGTGGAAAATGTCGAAGTGGTTCAAATAGCTTCATCCCCGCTGGCTTCGGGACGATCGGTTCATGGCACCGCCTCTGGCAAAGCCAAAGAACCCTTGTCCGCGAGCACAGTCGCCGGTAAGAAGCTGGAAGCAGAAACATAAGCGTATCCGATCGGACGATAGTAATACGCCGATACCTGCAGCAAAAAAGAAGCAGACGATATCGGCTACCTATAGCTAGGTCGCTAGGAGTTCCCTCCAGGCAGCAGTCATCAATACCAATGACTTGCTAGGCATCATACCAGAGTCGGTGAGGCCTCAGATCTACTCTTCATTGAGGAACATTCTGAGGGAACACCTCTTAGGTAATCCACCAGCTAAACCAAGCTTTTTGAAGTATGACTTCGAGCCAGGTTATCTTAGGATAACTTGTGCGGACCAAAACACTCTGGTCTTCCTTCAGGAGGCGGTTCCCAAGATGAACGAGCTCTTGAAGGACATCAAGCTACAGGTGGTGGAAGGTGCCGAGGCTCCTAGACTGACAAAAGTGTCTGTTTGGATCCCGGGTATCATTGAAGACCCTGAAATCCTATTGCAGGATATTAAGCTGCAAAATAACCTTTCTACGGAGGTATGGAAGCTTTTCCATAGAGAACAAAAAGATAAGGGCCAACTTCTTGTTCTCGGAATCGACCAAAGCTCTATGGAAAGGTTGTCTGCAGCGAAAGGTTTCGCGGATTGTGGACTCAACAAGGTTCACTTCAAATTACCGAAACCAAACGCGGCCAACTTCAGAAGCCGGCAAACTGAGAGTGGTCCAAGCCAATCTACATCACAGTAGAGCGGCGACCGCCACTCTCCAACAACACCTCTTAAGAGGTCACTCGGATGTTGCACTTGTCCAGGAACCGTGGTTGAGTGGCTCTAACCACATTCTAGGATGGTGCAACGACGCTTTGGGAGAGGTCTCTTGACGGAACACCGAAGCCAGTTAAGCTGGTTTCATCATACCAGCCATACGACGCAAGAGTTGTTCCAACGACTGACCTGTGCCAGCTTGTCCAGTCCAACACAGAGGACTTGGTAATAGGTTGTGATGCCAATGCCCATCACACCTACTGGTCTAGCACAGACTGCAATGATCGCGGTAAGTCAATTCTAGAATTTCTTAGCATGAACAATCTAAATGCTTGTAATGTTGGTAACAGTCCCACCTTCATAAATAGAGCAAGAAGCGATGTTATCGACCTGACTCTTGCAACTAACTCTAAATCACTAACGGTCCACAACTGGGAAGTTTCGAAAGATCCATCCTTGTCAGACCACATGTGGATAAGATTTGAAATAGTGGGATCAACAAAAAATAGCCGGTTGTACAGGAATCCAGCAAGAACTGATTGGGTTAAATACCAGGAGCTAATAAACCAAAGACTACCGGCAATAGTTCCTTACCCAATAAAAACAACAGATTCCTTAGATAAAAGAGTGGGTATGTTAACAAATATACTAACAAACTCATACAAGAATTCCTGCCCTCAGAAGTCTGCCAAAGATAGTAAGAACACTGTCTGGTGGAATAGCGATCTCGATATCCTGAAAAAACGAGCAAGGAAACTCTTTAATAAAGCTAACTCCAGCAAACTTGACACAGACTGGGACAAATACAAAGCAGCACTTACACTGCATAAAAAACAGCTAAGAGCCGTCAAACGAAATTCATGGAAGAGATTCTGTGAAGAAATCGATAACGTCAACGAAACTGCTAGGATAAAGAGGACCCTATCCAAAGACCCATACATGCCTGAATTACTGGATAAAGGCAATGGTTCATGGACGGGGTCTAGCGGCGAGTCACTTGAACTTTTAATGCAAACGCATTTCCCTGGTTGCTTTGAGCCCCCACCACAAAGTTCATATGCCGATCGCATTCTAGCTAACTCAGAACTAGTAGATACAGTCGTGACACCAGGAAACATAGGAATTGCGTTCAGTTCCTTCAAACCTTACAAGTCACCAGGGCTGGACGAAGTCTATCCCGCAATGATCCAGAACGCGGATAATACAATAATTCAGTACCTGGTAGACATATATAAAGCATGCATCAGTCTTTGTTGCATACCGAAGTTATGGCAAGAGGTTAAGGTAGTTTTCATACCTAATCCAGGTAGAGCCTCCCACAACATCCCGAAGGCTTTTCGACCCATCAGCCTGACTTCGTTCCTTCTTAAAGGCCTAGAAAGACTGGTGGACAGCTACCTACGGGCAAATCTGAACCTCTCGGTTAGATGCCCCTACCAACACGCCTATCTGAAAGGTAGATCTACTGACACCGCCTTGCATGTGACGGTAGCCGCCGTAGAGAAAGCTTTCCATCAAAAAGAGGTTGCGCTCGGTGTCTTCCTAGACGTGGAAGGCGCGTTCAACCACGTCAACATTGACGCCATACTTGAGGCCTTGCGTAGCCATAGTGTGAAAACTCTCCTGACTGCATGGATAGCAAAGCTTCTTCGTTCGCAGAAAATCGTAGCACGAATGGGTGAAGAGTCAAGGAAAGGCTCTGTTCACAAAGGAACGCCACAGGGCGGAATAATATCACCTCTCCTGTGGGTCCTAACAGTGAATGAACCCCTTTCCATCTTAAATCAGAACGGCTACCCCACAATAGCATATGCAGACGATCTTGTCATCATGCTAACTGGTAAGTTTGAGCAAGTTCTAGGAGACCTCATGCAATCCGTTTTACAACTGTTAGATAGCTGGGCACTAGATAAAGGACTTACTATTAACCCACAAAAAACAGAACTGGTCCTCTTCTCCAGAAGAAGAAGACCATATGTTTTCAATCCACCAAACATTCGAGGAATCAATATGGTCCTCTCGAATCAAGTTAAATATTTAGGCCTAATTCTTGATAGCAAATTATCCTGGAAGGCCAATATTCAGGAACGAGCAAAAAAGGCTACAGCAGCCTTCTTCGCTTGCAAGAAGACATTCGGTTTGAGATGGGGCCTTAAGCCGCACCTCATCCACTGGATGTATACCAGTATTGTTAGACCAATTATTTGCTATGGTGCGCTGGTGTGGTGGCCGGCGGTGGTACTAAAAACCAACCTGGCACCCTTACAGCTAATCCAACGGATGGCATGTCTGTGCATAACAGGTGCCCTTAGAACTACACCGACTGCAGCTCTGGAGGTGATTCTCTCACTACCCCCACTTGATCTTTTTATAAAAAAAGCAGCGGGCCTGGCAGCCATTAGATTAAAAACCACTAAATCGTGGTCAGCGCCACAAATTGGTCATGGACAAATTCTAAACGTCATTAGAAACGCAAACTCCCTTTTAGACCGCGAGTATGATTGCATGAACCAACCGCAGGTTGAGAAACGGAAGTTTCACATTAAGTTTCCTGAACGAAACGAATGGGCAACAAATACGATACTCAGCACCTGTATATGCTCTCATCTCAATACGGACGGATCTAAAACTAGTCAGGGGACAAGTGCAGGGATTTATTCCCACGACCTCGACATCCAAACTTCATTTCACCTTCCAGAACACGCGACAGTGTTCCAAGCAGAAGTATTAGCCATTAAAGAGTGTGCAAAAATTATTCTTGATATGCAGAACAGTCTCGGAAATTGTTACATTTTCTCGGACAGCAGGGCTGCACTTCAAGCAATCCAATCCTACAGGACTACATCCAAACTAGTGTCCATCTGTAGACACAATTTAAATCGCCTAGCGGCCATAACGGAAGTTTTTCTAATATGGATACCGGTTCATAGTGACCTGCTAGGTAACGAGGCGGCAGATACGCTTGCACGGCAAGGATCTGCTAACATCAATTCTACTAGGAAGTCAGTCGATGTAGCACCAACAGTGCTGAAGACTAGCTTCAAACAGACTATTTTGGATTCTTTCTTGGCGGGGTGGCGGCAGCTGGAAAGCTGTAAAACGGCCAAATCCTTTTGGGAAGAACCGAACAAAAATATTACAGCTCAGCTGTTACAACGTAGTCGCTACAGTATCCGAACTATTGTCGGCCTGACCACAGGCCATTGCTTGCTAAGGCTGCACGCATTTAGGATGCGAATCGCGAGCGACAGCTTGTGCAGAGGTTGCGAGGAAGACGAAGAATCTATCGAACATTATCTTTGTCACTGTCCGCAAATCTCCAACAGTCGTCTCCTTTGTTTAGGCTCTAGATTCTTCTCAGAACTAGACGACCTCAGAGGCGTCCAACATTCGAGCCTGTTAAGGTTCGCAAACCGAACCAAGTGGTTAGAGCAAGAGGAGTGACTTCCAACTCATAACTATAGGGGGAGTACAATGGGCCCAACTAGATGGCCTCAGTGCTTGTGGTTCTATGCAACCACCCTCCTACAACCTAAACCTAAACCTAGCCTTTTCTATTTGTCTAACTAGACCGTGACGGGCTGACTCTGTTGATTTGCCTTCCTGGTAAGCATGTTGATTCTTATTAAGACATACTTTACTAGGTCCTGTTCTTATATGAAGGTCCACTAGTTTCTCCATCGTCTTGACGAAGAATGTGGTGAGACTTATTGGGCGATATGACTTGGGCTGATCAATGGAACGATTTCCTGCCTTCGGTACAAATACATCTATATGTTCACAATATCTTCTCCATGACTCTCTTTATGACTTCTTTAGCAGTTTATTGTATTCAGTAAGGGAGGTTTTGTATTCGTCCCAACTACCAAAGGTTTTTGTTCTATTGAAGAATTTTCTAGTTTCTCTGCGTTTCGCCGCTAGTTCCGCGTTCCACCAAGGTGCTTTTCTTGTGTTGAACGGGACAGCTTTGTTCGTATGCATATATTACATTTTCAACGAGTTTGTTCGCTATATGATCAATGAAGTCTGGGCTGCTTATTGATTCTTCTGCGCTTCCTACTTCGTACTCAAGGATTGCCTGGTAAAGATTCTAGTTGGTACGTTTTAGATTTCTATATTGTCTTATGTATCTAAGTGAAGTCCTTTTCTGAAAACAGATATGCCTGTGATCTGGAAATGATGCTTCTTTGGATACGTGCCAATTGTCACACTTGTCAGCTAGGCAGAGGCTTGTTATGGTAAGATCAAGTACTTCCTGCCTGGCACTATTCATGAATGTCGGGATGCTGCCTGTATTTATTATGTCACGATTGTTAGTAGTAAGATAATCCAAAAGTGACTCACCTCTTTTGTTAATATTACTAAATACTTCACTAAATTGTGTGGTGTCCGTTAGCGTCACAGTTCAGGATGACTAGTACGTTGTGGATCTTAATATATGCCACTAGCTCCTTGACGCCTTAAGATGGAGCATCTATCTTCTGACCAGGAACGTATGCTGAGTCGAATATCGCCTCTTGGACCCCTCCTGCTGTTGGAATTTTCATTTGTACCGCTACTAAATCTGTTCTAATGAAAATAGGAACACACGTCGTTTTCGACCAAAAACAAGGTTAAGTTCGTGAACAAGTCAATTCGCTTTACCCCTTCTACCCGCTTCCACACAAAATTACTTATTATGAAAAATTTATAATAATCAAATTTTCTTCCCTCTTCTACAATGGCGCTACAGCCCAAATCGGGTCTTGGCCTCCTGACCTTCAGGTAACTTAATATTTTTTCATTATTTATTGTGGAAGGGTTGTTAGACCTTCGCACAACCCTCTATCTACGAATTTTCCATTTTCGTAAATTGAGGTGACCAAGGTATACCCAAGCAGGCAGTGTGCTGGAATTATGCGTCGACCAGGATTTGAACTCACGACCTTCGCATTGTAGACCAACATGCTAGGCTACACCCTATCTCAAATTTTACTGGAAACTATAAAAGCTAATAGTTTGAATTTTAGAACATATTTTTATTTTTTATTATAAATCCTATTATCAATTCCTTCCACCTCCCATACAAACTGCACTTTTCCATTAAATACTATAAGCAAATTTTCTCGGTTTGTATAGCGATTATCGTGCTCAAATTATTCGTATAGCAATCATCGTGCTCAAATTTCGCATTTAACACTTAATTAGCATTATACTTAAGATTGGAAAAAATTAACCGACTAGCTTTACTGCTTGTACAATGTAACACATTTTAATAAATTTGCAAAAAATTGCTTTTCTTAAAAAGTATGAATGTTATTAGGGTGAAATTCGAAAGATGTGCTGTTCATAGTTAATTATGAAAAAATCACTGACCCTCTCCTCCCCCCACTCTTACCACCTCCCATACAAACTGCACAATTCCACTAAATCTAATACGCTACTTTTCTCTATACCTGTTCAATTTTTGAAACATAAATTTTGTATAAAACATTTTCATACCTACTCTAGCATGATGTGAAAAAAATTATTTCAATGTTGTCTCCCCTTCTACTACTCACCATACAAAATTTCTTAAGATCACAAAAACTTATGTTTCATTTTGAGTATCATATGATTGGAGTTTACGCGCAATCGTAGTCCTTTTTTGTTGTTAATTACTGTTAATATAATTTTAAATGTAGATGGAATAATTTGAATAATCATTAAATTTCCGATCAGTGGAACATTTGGAACGTATCTAAAATAGCCAAAATTCATAGCAAAATGACAAGATAGAAACTTCACGTAAAAGGCAGTTAGTACATTCTCTTTAAATGGTATTTCATTTAATTTTTCATGTATAAGTGAAAATTTTTAATTTTGTATGAAGCATTTTTCGTAAACGACAAGCCTGATCACTTCCATTTGTTCGCAGACCCAAAGTATTTTCTGGAAATGAACATTTTTGCCTACTACTTTTCTCACTCCTTCCATCATATTCGGGATTCTTGGTGTGTGAAATCCTTTTGAATTTGCCAAAGTTCATATTCAAGCGACAAGATTGAAACTTTACCCGAAGGACAAAATTAATGTTTGGAGTATCCTCTATAATCGATCCTCAGACATGATAATCGAAATGTGCACCGTTTTCGAGAAAAAATATTGAAACCGTCGTAACTCACCAATGAGGCTTTGACAGTTCATAGCAAAAAACTAGATGTGGTGGGGGGTTGTTTCTTGGTAAAGAAATTTCCCTAGACCCCAAAGAATCCGAAAAGTAACATGGCAACATTGTTGATTTTTGGCTGTTGGTGCAGTGTGTTATCAGTCTAGATTATAATAATGTCCCTTATTCATAGGATTGAAACTCTAGAATTGTACTCCCTACATACATATTGATCTAGTTGGGAATTATCACGCAAATCTTTTTTTGTTATTTTATTTTCAAGTTTAGAATTACGTTGTTGTTCGAAGGTATGAGTCATACTTACTCTTAGCTTCTGGTGGTGCAAATATTTACGATTTTTTAAATATATCTAAAATATAATCGTTTACAACATTCTTGCAATACATTTACACAACAAAATCGAAAGTAGTAGAGTTCTTCTGTTGACGACACATTAAATTTAGTGCTATCTTTAAAAAAAAAAAAACATGTTGATTTTTTTCATTATCTATTTTAAATCTTGCAGTATAAGAAACAGTCTTATCATTTTGTGCAATCTCGTATAATTTTGAAATCTCATAATCTTTGTAGTGTCATGTCTTACGATTTTTACAGTAAATTGTAAATTAGTGAGATAATAAATATTTTGATGAATTGAACTGTGTTTTTTATTTGCAAATGATATTAGAGGTTTTTTTGCAGTAAAAAGTAACGAACATATTGACTTTTATTTTGGTGCCAAGTCATTCGATCTATCGATCTGCGAAGAAGCAAATTGCAAATGTAACAACTCGAGAGGATACGGAGGGAGATTTTTCAATGATTATATGAACTTCTGTATCATTAATTTTTTCCTCCGAGCCTTATTTCTTAGTGTTACAAACCTTAGAGCAATCTTATAATACTCTCAGATTTCATCTAGAGTATAAAAAAAATACCAAAAGAAAACTTTGCTGCCACTTACATTAAAGCTATCATAATATTAAATATATATCTGTAAGAATTCAACTTTATACCGACATTTATAATAAATTGGTTCTCAACTAAATAATTGATATGTGGCAGCACTGCGGCGGAGACTTAAAATTGCGCTTGCTCTTGTCTAATAAAAAAATCTTTGCGAGAATGAAATGGAAAGATCAGATTAAATGTTCACTGTAAGCTTGAGAGAGAGGAAGCATACGTATCCGAGATGAAACACGAGTGTGTTTTCGGCAACTTTCGGAGCCGGGTCGTATTTTTAGCTGAGTTGTCCTACTATGTGTATACTATGTGTATACTATGCCCTCAACGATCTTCTGCTAAATGTTGATAAATGCTACAAGACTTGCTCACTGAGATCAGATTTAAAAGATGTGCAGAGTAGACAGGCTCAAAAGATCTTCTCGAAATAAACACACCAATATGCGTGAAATCTGCACACGTATATGGGTATGGGGTACGCGTAAAATATATCTCAGTCATCAGCTGTTTCAATTTTTGGGAGGTACTATATAACATCGTGCTAACCAATCAAAATCGTTCATTTGGGAAGTAGGATTTTTTTAAGCATACAATTTTTGAGTTATAGCCAAAATAGAAGAAAGACTGTTTAGGAATCACTTGGCGAAAATACTTGTGAATCTAGATTAGATTTTTTCAAGAGGATTCTAAGTGTGCCAGGCTAAGAAATAAGGCTCGGTAGAAAAAATTAATGACATGAAAGTAATAGAAGTAGTCGTAAATTCATGTTATCACTCAAACCGGATGTCCGTCCGTTCGCTCTCTAGCTCGAAGAACGCGTTGAGTCAGAAAGTTCAAATGACACATTTTCAAAATTTTTGAATAACCAGATTTTCTTGAAAATTATAACTAGTGATTTGACTTTAGCCATATATTATTTTTATGATAAATTTAGGCTACGGTATCAAAATTATTCGAATCCCTTAACTCCTTGCACCCCCTTCTACAAATTTCACCATTTCATGAAAAACACTAATTCAATTTTCTTAGTGCGTACAAAATTTATTGAGATTTAATTACGAACTAAACATTTAATTAGCGCTATTAATAAGACCAAAAAAAAAACATAATAGGACTACGATTGGGCGTAAAGCCTAATCATGCGATACTCCAGATTAAAGAGAATTTTTTTAATTTTAGGAAATTTTGCATGGGGAGTGGTAGACAGGGTGACGGCATTGAACAAATTTTTCACACCATGGTAGAGTTGCTCTTAAAATGTTTTAAACAGGAAGGAGTGGGGTCACTCGGTACTTTGCACCGCCAATCGATGATCGACCGTGAAATGAAGGACTATAACATCCAAATCTTGGGCTTGAGCGAGGTCTGGTGGACTGGATCAGGAGAAGGACGAACCCCTAGCGGAAATACCATTTTGTACGTTGGCCCTGAGAGTGAAGCCAAAAATGGCGTGGCGTTCGTCCTTATACCAATGCGAGAAACAGTCTCATCAGCTGGGAACCAATCTCGGATAGGATTATCGTCTTCAGGCTCAGGACCAGTATCAGAAACGTCACAATACTTCAGAGCTACGCACCAACCAATACCGTAACACCTGGTAACACAGAGGAGTTTTATAGCCAACTGAGTGACAACTTCGAGCGTATTCCAAGAGGTGATATTATTATCATCTCAGGTGATATGAACGCCCAGGTTGGATCAGACAACACTGGACTAGAACACGTCATGGGGAAGCATGGTGACCCTTGGTTCGACGCGTCACGACCTTGGGTTAAGAGACCCGAAAACGGCGAACTATTTGTGGAGTTTTGTAATACTCGCCAAATGATCATCGGAGGAACCCTTTTTCCACACAAGATTCATGATAAAACATCTTGGGTTTCCCCTGATGGTGTTACTCAGAACCAAAACGACCATTTGGCTATAAGTCACCGATGGAGAAGATGTCTCCTCCATGTACGAGCGAAACATGGAGCTGACGTGGGGAGTGATCACCACTTGATGGTTACCTGCTCGAGATTGCGTGCAGCAGCTATCCGACCACCACAAATTCTTCAAATGAAGCGCAAGCTTAATGTGGATAAACTCGGAGATCCCAACAAAAACACCACCATTCCACGCAAAAAGCTATGAACATTGGGCGAACATGAAATATGAACACTGGACGCCAATTGGGATGCAACGAGAAACACTTTTCTAACTAGTACTGAAGAATCTGTGGGATATATGCAAAGCGGTGAGAAACTCTGGATGTCGCAAGACACATGGGAGAAGGTTGGCGATCGGAAAAAGCCAAATTGGCAATCATCTCTCAGCCCGATATCAACCAACGAACGCCCGACCTGCGGCAGAACTACAACGATGCTCATATACAGCTTAAAAAGGTTGTTAGACGCGACAAGAGAAAGGCCATTGAGATCTGCCCATCAAGGCAGAATCTGCGGCTTACTTTGGGGATATGGGTTCACTATTTAAAATCATGAAACACTTGACGAACAGGAATTTCACCGCCAACCACCTGGTGAGAGATGTCAACGGAACTCTCCTTAATATGAGTGAACACCAGTTGCGGCGATGGAAGGAATACTTCTCTAGTATTTTAAACATCTTGTCATAGGAAAATATTCCAGAAACAGAACAACTACCAAACATCCAACGGCAACAATTCTCTATTAGGGACGATTCCCTACATAAGGAAGAGATAGTTTCCGCCATTCGGTCAATGGCGAGAAGGAAAGCCCCACGTATAGACGAACCACCAACAGAACTCCTCAAAGCGGACCCGAAAATAACAGCCGATATACTCCTCCCACTCTTTACTGAGGTGTGGAATGAAGGAAGATATCGGACTGAACGGAAGGAGGGCATCATTGTCAAAATTCCAAAGAAGAGCGACCTTCGGGATTGTGGCAATTGGCGTGGTATATGTCTACTTACTGCCGTATCGAAAATCATGGCTAAGGTACTTCTCAAAAGGATTAGTCATGTTGTGGAGAGCACTCTCGAAGTTTGTCAGGCTGGATTCCGTATAGGGTCATCTTGTACCGACCACACAAATACCCTATGGATAATATTGGAGCAGTCAGCCGAAATGGGTTTGCCACTATATCTCATGTTTGTGGACTTCGAGAAGGCTTTCGACAGCGTTAAGCGAGATTACATATGGAACGCTTTGCGTAGGAGAGGTATTTCAGATAACATCATAGCTATGATTAAAGAATCCTACGAAGATGCAAGGTTTAGCGTCTTGCATAGAGGAGAGCTGTCCGAGAGCTTCTCAGTGCGAACGGGTGTCAGACAAGGCTGCATATTATCACCAGCCCTGTTTGTATTGGTAAATGACATCTTGAAAGCGGCACTGGAAGGTGGGGAAGGTAAAGGTCTTCAATGGAGACTATTTAACCTCTTAAGTCACCTTGATTATGCAGATGACGTGTGCTTGCTTGTACGTAAGCGTTTGGTCTTAGAATTAAATGCTCGCTCGTTGTGTTATCTCGGAAGCATTGTCACATGGACGACGTAGCCGAAAAGGATATTGAGGCTCGTCTAAATAAAGCTCGTCAGGCTTTTGATGTCCTTTCCCCTTTCTAAGAGAGATCTCCCTTCGCACGAAGCTGCGAGTTTTTGACGCATGTGACAAATCCGTATTTTTATATGGTTGTACTACGTGGAAAGTGACCGTTTGACTTACCTAGAAACTACAGACTTTCTTGAACCAATGCCTCCGATGCATTTTAAGAATATTCTAACGAAATGAAACGAAAAATTCAGTGGCGGAAGTGACAGTCGATGGGTTATACTTTGAGGAAACCAGAGCGAAACATTGCCAAACAGGCTCTGGATTATAATCCTCAAAGAAGACGTGGGTTTGGTCTGCCATGTAACACTTGGAAGCGAGCAGTTGAGCAGAAGGGCAGAGGAATAAACAAGTCCTGACAACAGCTTAAGGCCGGTACTCAGGATCGTGGCTTGTGTGAGAGAGTTGTTTCTGCCCCTAGGGGGTCTTAACAGGAATTTGATTGATTGATTTAAGATTCAACAAGTTAATAGGTACTGGGCACATTTGCGTATTGGATGTAATAAAATTGTGTAGGAGGTGCTAAAAGGAGTGGAGAGTTCTTAATGACTTCTTCAGAAATAACTATACACAATATGTTTTTGACATGTTTTAAATTGCAGGCCAGTAGCATTCTTATTTTTCAGGAAAATCGACCTTATGTAAAGTTGTGAAATTTTGTCATATTATATGGAAGGGGACGGAAGGTGTGAAGCTAATCGCCTAATTTTTTTTCTATCTTACTAATAATTCTAAATAAATATTTGGTGTACAATTTCAGCTCGATAAATTTTATACACACTGAGTAATTTGGATTATAATATATCATGAAAAAGTGTAGTTTGTATGGGAGGTGGTAGAAGGAATGAAGGGAATCAAAAAAAATTGTATACAGTAGATTGAAATCATCATGATATTTTTCAAATTGCAGACCAATCACTTTCATAGTTTTCGCGAAAATCCGTTTATTGTCAAATTCCGAAATTATATCATTTTGTACTGGAAGGGGTAGAAGGGATCGATTTGGCCCATTGACAAACTTGACCTTACTTTATCATCAAAAATGACGTTTAAAAAAATTTATTTTCCTAGCTCAGCCCGTTCTCAAGCTATATTACGAACAGACGGACGGACGGGCGGACAGACGGACATCCGGTTTCGAGATTTTTGAGCGCAATAAATATTTCCGTACCCTTGGCGAGTCTGTGCGAAGAGTATGTTTTAGCGTTAAAAGCTTTAGAGTAAACTTATAATACTCTCAGATTTCACGTACTTAAATAGTACTCATCCCGAGCCTAATGAATTTCTGAAATCAAAACAAAACAGCAAAACCCTATTTTACGATAAATATTTGATTATCCAATTATTGTGATGGCTTTTTAGATAGATTCAAAATTATATCAATGATACTTCATAAAACTGAATGTGACTGAGGACACAAGCGTGTCAGACAAGCCAAATCATAATGTTTAATTATTGCCAATTCGAAAATATGCCAATGAACTTGTCTGAAGCCTGATTTTAGAATGTATTAAACTATTAAGACTGCACGCCCATGAATTACCATCACGCAGCTTTTGTGTGAAAAAACGAACAAATCTCAGCGGTAGCTTTGACAACATTAAGTCGCTAATTTCAAGCAATTCGATTAATTTGTTCGATGAAATCAAAAATACCTGTCATATTCGTAATTGATGGGCTCATTTTTTTTACAAATGCCCGATCACACATTTGTAATATTTTCGATAATTTCAACAAATCGTTTAATGATATATTCACACTAATCCGTTAAATTTGGTTTATTGATGCATTATTTAGTAATGATGAGTTTTTTGATTGGATGGGGAAAAAACTTGTTTTATATGAACACTAAGTAATCATTTTTAAGATTCGGACCTAAATTAAGTGACATTAAATGGACGATGCCCTTTACAGTTACTACAGTAATTTATCTACATGATTGGTTGATAGATATTAAGAGAAGTTTTTGAGAGATTAATCATTATATTATACATATGTCTGATCATTAGACTATGAAATATGCGGGTTTCGTAGGAAGTATGCATATAAGGTGTTCGCTAGGAAATTTCACTCATTTCGTTTCAAAATTGAGTTAAAGGCACAAGGAAAACACTTGCAAGTAAACATATTGACTATCTGTTAAGATATGTATGTATATAGTTAAAACTTAGACCACAATGTAAAAACTTTCGAGTAATATTCTTAGGACTACGGTAAAAGATACGAAGCTCAAATTTTGCAGGTGCATATGATGTAGATAAAACAAAATAATTTAAACCAAAACTGCTATGCATCAAAGTGACGCTCTAATCTGAACAATCTGTTTGAAATATAACGAAAATAATACAAAAATTAAAATTTTTCTTATTGAAATAATAAGCTAAGAACTTGAAAATTTGCAAAATTCATTCAAAAGAATCTGTGAAAGTTCAAGATATTAACTGGTCAATTAACTCTTATTTCGGTCTATTAACTCCCATACAAAAGTATTTCGACAATTTTTAAGAAATCAATTATCACTTTTAAAAATGCTTAAATTAAATTTGCATCAACAGTTTTAAAATCACTTTACTCCTCCTATCACCCCCCTCTCCCCCCCCTCTAACTAAATACCAACAAATTAAAAGCTATGAACATGAAATTTTGTACAGCTTTTTCAAAACGGAAAAAAAAACATAACAGGGCTACGATTGCGCGTAATGCGCAATCTTACGATACTCTAGATGAAATAGAATTTTTTTGTGACCCCAAGAAATTTTGTATGTGGAATGTTAGAAGGGATAGCATTGAACTAATTTTCTCCCCATCATGCTAAAGTAGCTATAAAGATGTTTTATTCAAAATGCTTACTCCAAAAATTGAATGGGAACTGAAAAAATTAGTGAGTTAGATTTAATGAAAATGTGCAGTTTGTATGGGAGGGGGTAGAAAGAGTGGGGGAATTTTAATGATTTTTTCAGAAATAACTAGGAATATTATAAAATTCACATACCTTAAATTTCAGACTAGTGCCATTCATACTTTTCAAGAAAATCGATTTTTTGTGAAGTTGTGAAACTGTGCCATATTGTATGGGAGGGGGTAGAAGCAGTGAAGCTAATCAAATATTTTTTTCTGACCTTAGTGATAATACTAATTAAGAATTTATTACAAAATATGAGCTCGATAAATGTTATATGTTCTGAGAAAATCGTCTTAAAGCATTTCACGAAAAAGTGATGTTTGTATGGGAGGGGGTGGAAGGAGAGGGAGGACTCCAATAATTTTTGTACTGTAGATTTATATTATTATGAATGTAATATATCCAAAAATTCAGATTAATAGCTTTCACACTTTTCGAGTAAATCCATTTATTGTCAAATTGCGAAATTGTGTCATTTTGTATGGGAGGGGGTAGAAGGGGTAAAGCTAATCGTCTACTTTTTCTTTGGCCTTACTAACAATTTTAAATAAATACTTGGTGCAAAATTTCAGCTAGCTAAATTTTATACGCACTGAGTAAATTGGCTTAGAATAATTCATGAAAAGTACAGTTTGTATGGGAGGTGGTAGAAGGAGGGGTAGGACACACATAATTTTTATACGGTAGATTGATATTATCATAATAGTAATATATTCCAAATTTCAGGTTAATAGCTTATATACTTTTCGAGCAAATCTCTTCATTGTCAAATTGCGCAATTGTGTCATTTTGTATGGGAGGGGGTAGAAGGGGTGGAGCGATTTGGCCCGTTCACGAAC
This sequence comes from Chorisops tibialis, assembly GCA_963669355.1. Lineage (NCBI taxonomy): Eukaryota > Metazoa > Arthropoda > Insecta > Diptera > Stratiomyidae > Chorisops > Chorisops tibialis. Next base: position 191,246,075 of record OY770262.1, read on the forward strand.
TTGACCTTACTTTTTTGTCAAAAACGACGTGTACAAAATTTGAACGATCTAGCTCAACGCGTTCTCAAGCTAGAGAGCGCACGGACGGACGGACGGACGGACGGACGGACGGACATCCGGTTTTGAGATTTTTGAGTGATAATATTAACTTCTGTATTCATCATTTTTTTCTCCGAGCCTTATTTCTTGGCGTTACAAACCTTAGAGCAAACTTATAATACTCTCAGATTCCATCTAGAGTATAATTACATTAAAAATATTACGATTCCCTCAACCTTTCCACCCCCTTTGAAATTAATGTATGGTTTGATGTAAATAAACTACACAGAGTTCACTTCGACTTTAAAGCTAACATTCTTTGTAGAGAACGTGATTCATTAAAGAATCCAATCAATTAAATAGTTACCAACATCCATCCACCCCTCGAAAATTAAATGGTGCGCTATTGAACGGATTAATGATTTAAATACCAGCAGTGCCGGTCCTACCAACGTGCAAATGGAGCTGCTGTGACATCATCGAAAAAACGCGAAGTAAATTGCGATCAGTCATAACTTGAAAACTGCAAAGCGAATAACGCTAACTACCACCCTATAGCCATTACTTCTGTGGTCTCAAAAGTGATGGAAACTGCTAACAATTGGAAAATCATTCACTATCTCGAGGATAAACAGCTTATCCACGATCGCCAATACGGTTGCCATTCTGGAAGGTCGACGGGAGATATCTTGGCCTACCTGACGCAACGTTGGAAATCTTGCTTTCACAAATACGGCTCTTGACATTGTTAAAGCTTTTGACAGAGTTAGGCATGAATGTCTCCTTATTAAGCTAATGGCCATTGGCGTTGATGCTACCCTCATTCTATAATGTTATAGTTCTTTATTTGTATCCAATATAAATAATAAGTGATGACACAATGCGTGTATACATATAGTACACAAATGTTAATAAAAATTAAAGATACAAACCCACATAATCCAAAGCTTGTGTGTGGGAGTTCAAAAGCTAACAGAAGAAAAATAAAAAACTTTAAAAAAAAAAAATATTTTTATGAAACAATATCATTGAAAAAGTTCAGATTATCGCAAACAAATTTTTTTATGACAATTTTGTGATTGTTGATATTTAAAGTATTTTTTACCAAATCTGGTAATATGTTAAAGGCTCTAGGTCCAAGAATACAAGCATGCCTTTGCAACATAGTTTTATTACATTTTTCTATAGCTAATAAGTTCTTTGTTTGACTCCTTGTCGAATAGTTCGTAACATTTATTCTAAATTTCGATAAATTACAAACCATAGATTGATGGATTGAGAGTTTCCTGTCCGAACGCACTATACCAGTAGTATTAAATGGCGTTACTTCTTCTTCTTTTCCAACTAATTCTGGTATCCCTCAGGGTTCTGTCCTATCACCTACTCTGTTCTTAGCATTTTATTTCCGATCTTTTGCTCAATCCAATCCATAGTTTTTCAGATGACAGTATCTAAAGTAATGAACACTTTGAATTTAATTCTATTGCGAATTCTCACACACAATCTGTTGCTTCCAAACGCAAGGAGTTATTTGGTTCGTTGGACTCCGACCTCGACATAATCCTGGAATGGGGCAGGAAAAATCGAGTAGAGTTCTACGCTGCTAAAACACAGACCTCTCATCTTACTCTTAAACATGATGTTCCAGCGTCGTCATCTAATTTAGCCCTTAATGGCGTGCCAATTTGCTCTTTAGATGAATTTATCGTATTGAGCGTAAAGTTGATTGGAGCAAACATTTCTTTGATGTTCTCCTTGATATCTCCAAATGCCTTGGTATTCTTTGCAAATGCAAAAAATATTTCACGGGTCACGTCTACCATTTATGGGCTGGGGCACCGAAAACATACCTTGCGCTGCTCAAATTTCATCCTCTTCCTATACCGGCATAACTGTGCAATGCATTAAAGAATGACCCCCTAAGTTATAATCGGTGCCTTAAAAATAGCTGCAATAAGTTTCATTATAATAAGATTATCAGAAATGTGCCACAAATTTCAGTACAAAGCTATTTCGAATTTTTTTGACAAAATTGTCTCCGCTATTTGCGCATAATCAATCATTTTAATATTATTGTGATGTCTTTTTGTTAATTAGCTGACAGGACTCGTAATGAGCTTTGTGCTCCTCAGTTATTCATTTTAATTTTCTCAATAAACTAATTAAGTTAACAACTTTTCTAGTCAAATTTGAATAGATAAAATGTTGACCAAAATCTTACAAATGTAGCGATTTAATTGCCGCTCCAATGTCCCAGTCAACCCACCATTTCATAACAATCACTTAGTCGTCAATAAAAAATAAATTGTCACATCTCTGTCGGTATTTTCTTGGCTTCAGTATCTTTTGTGTGTGTGATTTTTTAGGCTTACGAGTACTTTTATTATAAGACTTATAGTATGTTTGAAAAAAATTCGATATCATTGAATTCACAAAAATTTGTCGTTAAAATCGTAAAAATTTTCACCGGTTAATTCTATAAAATTTATTTGGCAAAAACGCCACGCATTTAATCTTTAATGTCACAACAATTATTATGCAAAAAATTTTGACAACAATTAAAAAGCAAAAAAAAAATTATAATGATTCATCTAAGATTAGTTATGTGGAAGGGTGGTGCCAATAAAGTGATCCGGCTGGCAAATTGCCTTGGACCGACACCGAATAACACATATATCAAAAGAATCACATCCCAACTCACAACCTTTGATCAGTCACGAGTAAGCATTTGCCATACTAAAATTTCGTGCATTAGTACCTACATAAACATTTTGATGTTTCCACGCAACAATATTTCACCATATACGGACTCGAAAAACTCAACTGAATCATCAATCGGGACTAAACGGCAAACTCGTTGCAGACCCAAACAGAATTTGCTGTAATTTGTTTAGCTTAAATGCTGACAAAAACAATACAGATCTGTCCGATGAAGAGCCCGATTCGTTGAAGCCATTCCCATTTTTTCGGCTGAGATTTACTTCAGTTATCGTCAAGACAAACAGACAGCTTCACCATGAAACCAATGTTTTTGAGCTATTGGAACTTTAAATGGTGAAAATCCGTCTTTGAAAATTTTTATAATCGCAGTTCCCCTTAATATTTCATCGTTTCGAAGCCACTGAAGCTAACTATTTATCTGTTTAGAAAAATTCAGCTTTGTTATAAATTTATTGCTGTCCAATTTGTGCAGGTTGAAATATAAATATTGTATGTACACTCGGCAGAAAAAGTCTGCGTACACACTCAACACATTCAACATATCTATAAAAACATCGTTTTAAGTAATTTATTTCATAATAATTTTTTTCTTTTTTTTCATGGCTTTATTACAAACATAAAACAAAACAAAAATGATGATTATTGTACTCCATAAAAATATTAAAATTTAAAAACGAAAACGAATCCTGAATTGCAACAATAAAAAGTCTGCGTACAAATATTTCTTTTCAAAATAAAACAATTGTTTTTCCTCGTTAATAGCTTGTGGGATATCCTCGTCTCTTTATTACTTCCCACAAACTCTTTTGCATGGAATCTACCAGCTTCTTAGTGGACTCTGGGGTTATTGAATTCCACTCCTGGATCAGGACTTCCTTGAGCATTACCTTCGACGGTATTGTGTGCGCTCGAATCCTTTGTTCCAAGTGATGCCACAAATGCTCTATTGGATTAAGGTCAGGAGATTGGGGCGGTGTACGAAGCTGATTTTGGGCATTATACAGCAACCAGAGTGTTACTACCTCCGCATTGTGCTTAGGGTCGTTGTCTTGTTGGGAGTAAAAGTTGTCGCTTAAGCCCAAATGTTCTGCACTTTTCGTCAAATTGCTCTTGAGAATATTAAGGTAGTCTATTTTATTCATAATACTTTCAATAAACTCCATTTTTCCAACTCCTCCACTAGCCATACATAATACCGCCACCACCGTGCTTTAATGTTGGACAACGATTTTTTATGTTCAAGGTCGCTCCAGTTTTTCTCCATACAATCTTTCGACCTTTGATTCCAAAAATACAAAATTTACTTTCATAAAAGAAAATAACTTGTTTCCAAAATTCTTTTGGCTTATTTATGTGTTCTTTAGCAAACGCCAGCCGCTTGAGTCTGTTTACTGTTGTTTTAAATGGCTTTCTACGGGCAACGCGTCCGTGATACCCATATTTCCTAAGAATTTTACGAACACCATCATCAGAAATAGACATGCGGTACTTTGATGTCCTTTGCCATATTAGCTGCAGTTAATCTAGAATTAGCCTTCATCGTTCGGAGCAAACTCCGAGTTTGCTGAGGGCTCAACTTTGGAGTACGACCAGATCTGGGTTTTGAAACCAAAACTGCTGTGTTTTTGAAGTTGTTTACGACTCGTTGGACAGATGAATGACTTATGCTGACTATTGCACCTATTTCACGATATGATCTACCTTTTTTCCACAAATCCCCGATAATTTTCCTTTCCCCAAATTCAATTTCCTTTCCTTTATTAATCATCTCTTACTTAACATTTTTTAGCAATTATTTTTAACGCAAACCTTAGATAAAAAACGTTTATCAACTTTCCTACACAAACTTTATTGTTATTAATGATTTAACTGCAACTCAGAGACTTTGACTTCCCTTTATACGCTTTGTACGCAGACTTTTTATTCCTGGAATTTCAGACTATTTTTCGTTTCCGAATTTTACCGTTGTTTTAGAGTACAGTAATTCTCATTTTTGTTTTGTTTTATGTTCATAATGAAGTAATGAAAAATAGGAAAAATAAATATTTCGGAATAAAATGTTAGAAACGATGTTTTTTATAGATATGTCGGATGTGTTGGGTATGTACGCAAACTTATTCTGCCGAGTGTATAAGGCGATCATGAAAGCCTAAGTCACGATCAAGTCCATTAAGAGATTTCACGATGTTCATAGGTATACCGATATAGTGTTCCTATCTCCTTAATAGGTCATATTTAAGATACTTATCTATTTTTTACCAACAGCTTGATATATGTGTCTTCATCTACGTCGACATCGTAGTTTGCAGTTCTTCCCGTTTAATTATTTTTTTTTTTAGATTTATAGGGTAAGCAGCAAAACCCCATCCATAATCCGCTTAATCATAATTCCATTCTGCAGCGGGAAAACTTATCTCATTTACAAGCTGCTTGGAAAACCGCAAGTTTAAATTATGACGTTTTAAATTATTCTATGGCTGACCAAGAGTTGGTGATGTTCGCGAGATGGGTTTCATTTTTCAAAAACTTGTTTCAAAGATAACTGGCAAAGTAACCACTCCGTTTAACAACAGTTACCTGTAATCTACGACGAATCAACTTGTAATTCCAATGTGTGCAGAACCTTCCAATCGAGTATCTGCATCGATTATCCGTTATATCAGCTGTGTCAGTCTCATCGTAAATCAATTAGTCATAAGTGTGTGCATGTACTGGCAATGTCCGAATAGGGAGGGAATCGTCCGTGGTCCATCCAGCATGCTCGGCTCATCGGGAGAATCGCCGAGCAATTGAAATCCTCAGTAAGAAAGAGAAATTGTTATTAATATTGTGATCCCGACGTGATCCGTTTGGCTTGCATCTTAGTGCAACTTACAACAACGTTCAGGCTTTGGCTATATGGCTGGTCAATCCCACGGTTCGTGCAATGCTATTGCTTATATGTACTTTAAAAATACATAGCCGGCGGCTTTATCACGAATTGTTTGGATTATCGCTTTGACATAGACGCAAGCTGCAGAAGCTCGAGTCGAGTGCTAATGCAAAAATAAATTGAAAAAAAGATAAAAATAACCAAAAGAATCTTCACGGCACGATAGAGCATTCCGCCAGGTACAAGTTCGTCATTAGCTGCAATGTCCTCTTCGCTTACTGCAAAACAACAAAACATGAACCATGAAACAAGATTTTTGTTTATGCAGTTCGCAGACGAAGGCTAAAGGTAAGCCACGGTGCAATGAATGTGAAATCACTCTCTCATTAGCATATTAGGGAAAAATTGTTACTCTCGGCAGGTAAGAGGCATATCTGAAAATTGGATAGACGTATGTCTGCTGCACTTTGTAAAATTGAATTTTCCACTATGCCTTTCGAGACCACACAATGGAAGTGACAAGGTTTTGATGGAGTACTACAGTATTTAACTTCAGGAAGTGACTTGTGTCAGATAAATTAACTTTTTTGGACAGAAAAGAAAACTTGACTGTGTTCGATATTGTTGAAAGTGAGCATTTGAAAACAAATATCTACAAACTTGGAACTTGAAATTTACTATGAAATCGTTTCGAATATTTATGTGCCCACTTTAATAAGTCATATAAAAAATTGAAAGAACTGACACTTTACATTTTTTAAATGTTCAGCTTTATGTGAACATGCACAGGTTTATGCCCTTTAATGTTAAGGTTCCTTAAGGAGAACCATGAAAATTAATAGAACAAAATTTTTCATCCCACAAATTAATTTCGTGATTCTTCAAAAACTGAGGAAAAAGGACAAAGCCCAACTAGGATGACTTTTACTTTTTTACCATTTACCTAAAAAATGATAGTGTATCTTTAACTTTACACTTTAAGAAAATTGTATTTCCTTCGCGCGCTTTTCTAATCGTTCATACCACGTGCTCTCTAGGGTGTAGCCTAGTGGGTAGCGTGTTGGTCTACATATAATGCGAAGGTCGTGAGTTCAAATCCCGGTCAACGCATAATTCAAGCACACTGCTTGGGTATACCTTGGTCACCTCAATGTACGAAAATGAAAAATTCGAAGATAGAGGGTTGTGCGAAGGTCTAACAATCCTTCCACAACAAATAATGAAAAATGTTAAAGAACCTGAAGGTCAGGAGACCAAGGCCCGCATTAGGCTGTAGTGCAATTGTAAAAGTAGAAGTACCACATGCAAACATGACAGTTTGGTCAGCTTACCACGTTCGAAATATCGAAAAAAATCAACAGGACCCGAACTGCTAAAAATAATCTGAATTTTTTGTAGTTTGTGGATGAAAATGCAAGAAGAAAGATTTCCAACAGAGAAAAGATAAATCACTTTCGTTTGTTTTATCGTCGGGCTGAGAACAAATTTGGTGATTTTTAGGGTAGAAATATATTCTGATAAGATATAATACTCGGACCTAGTCGCCAAGGGTACAGAACTATTTCTTGTCGCTCTAAAACGTCGATTCTGAGTGACCGTCTGTCCGTCTGTTTGTCCACATATCTGTATGTCCGTCTATCTACACCATATCTCTCGAACGCTTTGAGCTATCGTGCTGAAATCCGTTTTATGACATGACAGCAAAAAAAAATCTTTAAGTTAGCGCACGGGCTACACCTGCCATTCCTACTACCTCTCATACATATGTACATATTTCATGAAATTTAAAAATAAACTGCCAACAAGTCGGGCGAAACTTTATTATTCTTGGGACAAGTTGCGGATGCGTGGAAAGTCAATATGCAGGTTAGAGTGGTTAGGGAAGACTAAGTGAAAGGGGGTTCTTGGGCAGGACAGTTGTCAACACTTTGCGGAAACGTTCAAAAGCTTCAGTATATATAACCAATATTTCGTTCGTTTATTTATGCAAGTTTGAGTTTTTTGAGGGGAGGGATGAGGGTTGATAGTAAGGGTCGGTGGATGTTAATAGTTTTTTAATTGACGTCCAATATTCTCTGTATAGAATGTCAGTTTCATAGACGAAGTTGCATAGAATAAGATTCTGTGTATTTTACATTCACGAAACCAACATTTGTATGGGAGGGGGTAGAGAAGGTAGGGGAATCGTAAAGATTGTGACGCAATTTTATTTCCTTTCTGTTGTAGTCTTCTCGTACAAAATTTCAAGTTAGCAGCTTTTAACTTGTTGGTTATTAGTTGGTTCAATGAAATAGGTAGAAATGATACTTTTGTATGGGAGGGGGTAGAAGGGCAAGCGTGATTGCAAAACTTTCAACAAAATTTCATTTCAATTATTTTTATAAGTTTTCCGGCAAAAATTGAAATGGATAGCTTTTAAAAGTTAGCTGATAACCGATTTCTTAAAAATGCTCGAAAAAATAATTTTGTATGGGAGGGGGTAGAAGAGGTAGGGGAATTGCAAAATTTGTGATGCAATTTTCTTTTCTTTCTCTAGTAAGGTGCTCGTACAAAATTTCAAGTTCGTAGCTTTTAATTTGTTGTTTATTAGTTGATTTAATGAAATTGGTCGAAATCTTACTTTTGTATGGGAGGGGGTAGAAGGGCAAGTGCTATTTTGAAACTTTTAAAATAATTTTATTTTAAATATTTTTATAAGTTCTTATGCAAAATTTCAAATTGATAGCTTTTAATAGTTAGGTGATAATTAATTTCTTAAAAATGGTCGAAAAAATAATTTTGTATGGGAGGGGGTAGAAGTTTCAAAGATATTCGACCAGTTAATATTTTATACTTTTAGGGATTTTTTTTAAATGTATTTCCCAAATTTTCAAGTTTCTACCCTAAAATTACATCCAAAAATTTTCAGTTTTCGTGTTTTTTTCGCTGCACATGAAACACCTTGTGCCCCTTAGACCGTGCTGGTCGGTTCGTAACAATTGTGGATCAAATTATTATTTTTTTTCTATGTATATAAAATAGATGTATCCACATGCAAAATTTAAAGTTTCTATCTTTGACCAGAGTCCTAAAAAAATCACTTAAAATTTTCGACATTTTTGCTTACCACCTCCCTCCCTTTACACCCCCTAACTTAAAATTTTTATCAAAATTATAAATTATATAGTTCTATAATCTGACGAATTTTTGATTCGATATCTGCACTCAATTTTGAGATATAACGATTTCTAATTTTGAAAAGTGCACCATTTTTGAAATGCTCCCCATTTCCCCCCACTACTATTATGACCAAATTTTATATTTTTTTTATATTTCGCTAGTATGGCTTAGTATATGTTTTAAATTTCAATTACATAGCTTAAGAGATAGTTGAGATATTAATTCTTAAGTGTTTTTCTTTGCACCCCCCCTGACCCTCCCCCTTACAATAATTGGCCTATTTCTAAGCTTATTCTGATGGATCTATATACCATCTTAATTGTCCCAAAATATGAATTTTTCATGGTAAGTAGTTTCGAAGATATAACCATTTCAAAAAAAGATTCGGCCGACAATTTGTTTTTAGCCCCCTCTTTTCGGACGCCAATGGATAAAAAAATTAAATTATTTTTGGAGTATGTCCCACAACTTTCTCTATATGTATGCTGATTTTCATCTTTCTATCTGCATTCGTGGTGAAGATATTAGCAAGTGTATTTTTCGACTTTTTCCATCCCCCCGCCTCCTCCTTCCACCCCACACTCCCCAAAATTTGGATAATGGAGCTCACTTACCAAATTAACAATCCACCCAAAAACCAACATTCTACCTTTAACGGTTTTGGAGGTACGAGTCCATATGTACGGCGTACGGCGTACGGCGGGACGGATTTTTTTTTTTTGCTTTTTTAGGCTAATTTAGTCATGAAACGCGAAAAAACAAAATTTCAGGGTAGCAAATTTTTTTTTTTTTCTGTGTCGATCACAATACTTTATTATTAAAAAATAATAAAGTAATTGATTTTCCCCCAAAACTTTTTAAGCTTTCAACTTGAAAATTAAGTTAAAGTATAACGATGTGAATATGATTGAAGTTAAAAAATATTGATTCGCTCCCCTCAATCTTTCTCATACAAATTTCACGAAATGTCGAAATTTCAATTAAATTATTTTTCTTTCAAATTGTCAACGCAATCGGCTTCAATTTTTGAACTAAGTTATTATATTGTACTTGAGAAATTTCGAATATCATTAACGTCGAAAAATTTTGTTTTGATCGGTATACTCCGTCCCATAGAAATGCATGCTTAATTTTGTAAAAGCATCGTTTCGATTTGCATTAAAACTAGAAAAAGTGGAAACTTCAAACTTTGCCAGAATTTGTCCCTTAATAAATACAATATATGCTAAAAATAATATGAACTTCACTTCACTTCTTCTACTTCCTCTCATCCCGCATAAATTTATGTATTAGAAATTCAAGAAAAGCATTTCAAATAAGCACTATCGACTTTAAAATTGAAGCAAAGCATGGTAACGATGATGTTTGTAAGCAGTTTCAAAATCGTCCAAAATCGTTCGCTTCCTCTGCCACCTCCCATATAAATGCAACGATTTCAGAAAAAAAATGTCAAATTTTCTTAGAAATTATGAAAGTTACACACTTAAAACCAGATGCTCAGGATCGCGCCTTGTGGAAGAGAGTTGTTTCTGTCCTATGTCACATAAAAACATACAGTTTCTCAAAAATGTATCCGGGCAAAGGAACAAATTTGGCAAGGAAATGAAACCGTTTCTTTTTCCTTTATTCAATGGATCATGATATCGCTTTGAAGTGGGTACCAGAAAAAGTCGCATTCGATTTAACTAGAAGCATTTTTGCAAGAATTAATGTACATGTATCTATTATGGCAGTCAAAAAAGTATTCGGGCAGAAATGAATTCTTGGAATTACACAACGTTGCAATTGAATTCACATGTTATTATATTTGGTGATAGATATTATAATTAGTATAGCTTTGCCTGTTGCATTGTTAGTCGCAATTATTTTAATAATGGTTCGTAAAACGCGGGAAGTTGAAATTTGTGCTAAGAGGCCCGTGAAGAAAGGTGGCTTGTGCGGCAAGTTAAGAAAAACCCTAAGTTAAGTGCTACTAAATTAAATGCACGGCGCAAACCAGATTTGTGATGGCTGCCAGTACTGAAACTGTTAGAAACGTCCTTCGAAAACAAGGATTCCACGGCAGGATTAGTAGGAAAAAGCCCTACATAAACAGAACAAACAAACGAAGGCGGTTTCGATTTGCGGTTGAGCATATCAACAGATCCCACGATTTCTGGAAAACAGTTATTTTATAATATATTTGGATCAGATGGAAGTGATTTTGTCTAACGGAGGCGAAGTTGGATTTAAAGAATCTCAAAAGTACAGTGAAACATGGTGGCGGGTCGCAATTAGTGTGGGGCTGTATGTCTGTAGCTGGTGTCGGCAATCTAAAATTATAAATGGCAAATGCAACAAATATGGCCATCTCAAAACTCTCAAAGAAAACTTGCTTCAAAGTGCACGGAAAATGCAAATGGTGCATTTTTGTCATTATGAAGACAATGACCCCAAGCACAACTCGTATATTTGTCGACTCTGGCGAGTGTACCATTGCTCTAAAGTGATCGATACCCCAGCGCAAAGTCCGGATCTCAACCCTATTGAGCATTTGTGGGATCACTTGGAGAGAAAAATTCGTGTTTGCTAAATCACAAGTCTGAACACCCCAACCGCTCTGCAGGAGAGAAACGATTACCCCACAATTTTGTAAAAATCTTATTAAATCGATGCAGAATCAATTAAGGGAAGTAATAAACAGAATTATGATTGGGCGTAAAGCCCAATCGTGTGATACTCTATATGAAATAGGAAAGAGTTTATCGTACCGGAAAATATGTCTTCTCAAATTCTTTCGAATAGTGAATTGTGACTTTTGTATGGGAGGTGGTAAAAGCAGAGGGGGGGAGGTTTGTAATTTTTGTATGTACTACCGAAAGTACTATACAAAATGTTGCATGCTGAATTTAAAGTTTGTTGCTTTCATAATTTTCGAGGAAATTGATAATTTTTGTTCGAATTTATGGTATTGGTATGAGATGTGGCAGGGCAGATTTTGGATGATTTTGAATCTGCTTATCAACATCCTAATCACATTGCTTTGTTACAATTTTGAAGTCGATATCTCTCATATGTTCGAAGGAGAAATACTTTTCTTGAAATTCCAGAACAAAAATTTGTATGGGAGGTGGTAGAAGGAGTGAAGTGATAGCGATGTTTTTTAGCATTTATTGCAATTATTAAGGTATAAATTTTGGCAAAATTTAAAATTTCTACTTCTTCTAGATTCGAATCGATTAATTCAAATCGATTAAATGCATTTACCAAAATTCTGCATTTGTATGGGAGGTGGTAGAAGGAGTATTTGTATTGTAATAGTATATTTTTCTCAAATTTTAAAGTTGATAGCCTTGACGGGTTTGAAGAAAAATAATTTAATTAAAATTTGGAAATTTCGTGAAATTTGTATGGGGGAGGGTAGAAGGAGCGAGGTTGAAGTTGATAGTTTTCCAAAATTGGTTTCAATTTTAATAAAATTAATTATGATAAAAATTGGTTCTTTTAGCTTTGTTAGTTGCAATGAAAACCGATTAAATGCATTTTTGAAAATTGCGCATTTGTATGGGAGGTGGTAGAAGGAGTAAGGGGATCAGATCAATATTTTTTGAGGTTAATGATTTTTATATCATTATACTATGATCTAATTTTCAAGTCAATAGCTGAAATAGTTTCGGAGAAAAATCAATTTCTTTAAATTTCATGAAATTTATATGGGAGGGAGGAGTGGGGGGATGTTCACGAACTTAAAGTTACTTTTTTGCTAAAAATAACATATGATAAATTTCAATACGATAAGTCAAAGCGTTCGAAAGTTATGTTGTAGACAGACGGACAGACAGACAGACGGTCACTCGGAATTGAGGTTTTTGAGCGACAACAAATATTTCTGTACCCTTGGCGACTATGAGCGAGCATTATTTCTTAGCGTTACAAACGGTAAGGCAAACACAATCCACTCTCAGATTTCATCTAGAGTGTAAATAAACTGCCAACAAGTCGGGCGAAACTTTATTATTCTTGGGACAAGTTGCGGATGAGTGGAAAGTCAATATGCAGGTTAGAGCGGTTAGGGAAGGCTAAGTGAAAGGGAGTTCTTGGGCAGGGCTGTTGTCAATTTAAGCAATATTTCATTCGTTTCTGCAAGTTTGGGTTTTTATGAGGGGAGCAGGAGGGGTAATAGTAAGGATGGGTGGATGTTAATAGCTTTTTAATTAATTGCTTGAATCACGTCCAATATTCTCTGTATGGAATGTGTATCATAGACGATGTTGCATAGAATTTTCATAAAATTCGGTGTATTTAACATTCACGAAACCGAACATTTGTATGGGAGGGGGTAGAGAAGGTAGGGGAATCGTAAAATTTGATATGTAGTTTTATTTTGCTTCTCTTGTGAGGTGCTTGTATAAAATTTCAAGTTCGTAACTTCTAGTTTGTTGGTTATTAGTTGATTTAATGAAATTGGTCGAAATCATGGTTTTGTATGAGAGGGGGTAGAAGGGCAAGCGCGATTTCAAAACTTTTAAAGCAACTTCATTTGAATTATTTTTATAAGTTTTTCTGCAATATTTGTAATTGATAGCTTTTAAGAGTTAGCTGACAACTTATTTCTTAAAAATGCTCGAAAAAATAATTTTGTATGGGAGGGGGTAGAGGAGGGAGGGAAATCGTAAGACTTGTGATGCAATTTTTTTTCCTTTTCGTTGTAAGATGCTCGTACAAAATTTCAAGTTCGTAGCTTTTAATTTGTTGATTATTAGTTGATTTAATGAAATTGGTCGAAATCATACTTTTGTATGGGAGGGGGTAGAAGGGCAAGCGGGATTTTAAAACTTTTAACGTGATTTCATTTCAATTATTTTTGTAAGTTTTTATGCAAAATTGCAAATTGATAGCTTTTAAAAGTTAGGTGATAATTGATTTTTTAAAAATGGTCGAAAAAATATTTTGTATGGGAGGGGGTAGAAGTTTTAAGGGTTTTCGACCAGTTAATATTTCGTATGTTTAGGAATTTTTTTTAAATGCATTTTGCAAATTTTCAAGTTTCTACCTTAAAATTTCACTCAAAAATTTTCAGTTTATGTGTTTTTTTCAATGCACAAGAGACACCTTGTGCACGTTAGACCGGGGGGGGGGGGGGTTTATAACAATTATGGATCAAGTTATAATTATTTTTCTATGTACATCAAATAGACGCATTCACATGCAAAATTTAATCTTTGTATCTTTCAACAGAGTCCTAAAAAAATCACTCAAAATTTTCGACATTTTTGCTTATCACCTCCCTCCCCTCCACTACTATTATTTCAACATGTTATATTTTTTTTGTATTTTCCTAGTATAGCTTAATATAAGTTTTAAGTTTCAATTACATAGCTGAAGAGATAGTTGAGATATTCATTTTTAAGTGTTTTTCTTTGCACCCCCCCTGACCCTCCCCCTTACAATAATTAACCACTCTCTAAGCTGATTCCAAAGGAACTATATGCCACACTTACGGTCCCAAAATATGAATTTTTTACGGTAAGTAATTTCGAAGATATAATCATTTGAAAAAACAATTCGGCCGACAATTTGTTTTTAGCCCCCCCTTTTCGGACACCAATGGATAAAAAAATTAAATTATTTTTAAAAGTTGTCTCACAAACCCCTCTACAAGTGTGTTGAGTTTTAGCTTCCTAGCTGTTACCATGGTTGAGATATTTGAATTCGTATTTTTTAGCTTAAGCGCTCCCCCCGCCTCCCCCTGAACCCGTACACCCCTTAAAATGGGTATTCGCCTGAGATCCGCAACTATCTACAATCCTTTCAAAAATGAACTTTCTATCTTGAAGGGTTTGGGAGTTAATGTGCGCTGAGCGTACACGTCGGCGTACGGCGGACGGCGATTTTTTTTTTTTTTTGCATTTTTCGGCTAATTTAGTCATGAAACAAAAAACAAAATTTCAGGGTAGCAAAAAAACAAAATTTCAGGGTAGCAAATTTTTTTTTTCCAAGTCGATCACAATACTTTATTATTTTAATAATAAAAGGCGCGATAGTCCAACAAGATATTAAATTCCAGGTAAAACAGGTAAATTTTGTTGAAATGTTTCCTGCCCGAATACTTTTTTGACTTTTTTTTCAGGCTTTTTCGACAAAATGACCCGAACTTATTTTAAAATCGCTCATTGGGGAAATATTTTGTTTTAAATTAATAATAAACTGTTCAAGCATAATTATAGGTAATACCATGTTATACAAATAAATCTATACATCTATACATATAAATATAATTGTAGTGTCTGTCTGTTATTTGCTTATAAATGGCTATAAGTTACTTTTTTGAGTTATTTTAGCACTAACTAAGCATAAAAACACATTTTTGAAATTTTTGTCTGTCTGTCTGTCTGTCTGTACGACCGCTTTTCACGCACAAACGGCTGAACCGATTGTAATGAAACTTGCACAGTTTGTTAGGTGTCCATCGGAATGAAATCTGCTTTTGGTTTTATTTCACTCTCCTCACGCCTTCTACCCCCTCCCATACAAAGTGACTCATTTTCAAAAATATATATTAATAAAATTTTCTTGAAAACTATAAAAGCTATTAATTTGAAATTTGGATTATATTATTTCTATTATAAATGCAAACTTTTGGTATACAAATTATTTAAGGTCTGTCACTCCTTCTACCACCTCCCATACAAACTACACTTTTTCATGAACCACTTTACACCAATTTTTTCAGTACGTGTAGCTTTCATCGAGCTAAAATGTTCTATTAAATCCTTAATTAACATTATTTTTAATATCGAGATAAAATTAACCGATTAGCTTCACTCCTTCTACCCCCTCCCATACAATGTGACACAGTTCCACGCCTTCACAAGAATTCGATTTTCTTGAAAAGTCTTAATGTTACAGATCTGAAATTTAAAATATATCAATTGCATGATGATTATAGTTGTTTCTCAAAAAATCACCAAAACCCCCTTCTCCTTCCACCACCTCCCATATAAACCGCACTTTTTCATAAAATACTCTAAACGAATTTTCTCAGTACATTTAAATTTCATCGAGGTAAAAATTTAAACTTAATCCTTAATTAGCATTATTATTAACAGCGGGAAGAAAATTAACCGAGTAGCTTCACTCCTTCTACCCCCTCCCATACAATGAGGCACATTACACGACTATGTAACAATTCGATTTTCTTGAAAAGTGTGAATGATACAGATCTGAAATTTAAAGTGTATCAATTGCATGATAGTAATAGTTGATTTTCGAAAAATCACCAAAACCCCCCACTCCTTCTACCACCTCCCATACAAATTGCACAATTTCATTAAATTCAGTGCACTAAGTTTCTCAGTACCTACTCAATTTTTGAGGCTTAAATTTGGTACAAAACATTTTTATAGCTACTCTAGCATGATGTGAAACAAATTAGTTCAGTGCTGTCACCCCTTCTACCACTCCCCATACAAAATTTCTTAACACCGCAAAAATTTCGATTTCATCTATTAATAATATCGTTTGATTTGGTTTTGCGAACAATCGTAGTCCTGTTATGTTTTTACGCTTAATGTTATTTTATTTGCTTTTTTTTTTTAATTAGCACCAGCTACAATTATTCGCATGTCCTTAACGCTCTTCAACACGTATATGATCTCGAATCACGGGTTTGATTTGATCACGAGCCTGTCCCATAAAAGTGGGAGTATCATGCTTTCATTCTTAATAATTTATGGTTCTGATTCCAACAATATACAAACCATTCTCTTCAAAGAGCCATTAAAGTAAGCAGATTTTATATCCCACATAATGCATTACTAACTACACTCTCAAAAATTGCTTATTATTGCTATTTGTACGCGGACGAAGTCGCGGGGGTTTGCTAGTATACAATAATTCTGTTTTTTTTTAATAGATTTGTAAAAACTATGTCCGGATATTTTTTTGATCCACTGCAGCTAGACTACGATTGGATGTAAAGCTCGTCCGATACTCTATATAAAAGATAAATTTGTTGATTTTAAGAAATTTTGTATGGGGAGTGGTGGAAAGGGTGACTACATTAAGCTAATTTTTTCACATCATAATAGACTTGCTATCAAAATACCATATTTTATCCAGAATTTAAGCTTTGAAACTTTGATTGGTTTTGAAAAAATTAGTGTATTAAATTTAGTGAAATTGTGCAGTTTATATGGGAGGTGGTAGAAGGAGCAATAGCTTACAGTGTTTTTAGTAGTAACTGTAAAGATTATGCAATTGACATTTCTCAAATTTCAGACCAATAACATTCATACTTTTTACGAAAATCGAATTTCTGTAAAGTTCTGAAAATGTGACACTTGGTATGAGAGGGGGTAGAAAGAGTGAAACTATTCAATTATTATTATTATTTATCTTAATAATAATAGTAATTAAGTATTTAGTGCAAAATTAAAGATCGATAAATTTTATACGTACTGAAAAAATTGGTTTGTAGTCTTTCATGAAAAAGTTCAGATTGTATCGGAGGCGATGGAAATAGTGGAAGAATTCTAATAATTTTACTTTATTATTCTAATAATAAAGTATTGTGATCAACACAAAAAAAAAAATTTGCTACCCTGAAATTTTGTTTGTTCGCGTTTCATGACTAAATTTGCCTAAAAATGCAAAAAAAAAATCCATCCCGCCGTACGCCGTTCATATGGACTCATATCTCCGAGACCGTTAAAGGTAGAACGTTGGTTTTTGGGTGGATTGTTGATTGGGTAAGTGAGCTCCATTTTCTAAATTTTGCGGAGGTTAGGTGGAAGGGGCAGGCAGGGGGAGGGAAAAAGTCAAAAACTACACTTGCTAATATCTCCACCAGGAATGCAGATAGGAAGCTGAAAATCAGCAGAGATATGGAGATAGTTGTTGGACAAACTTTAAAAATAATTTAATTTTTTATCCATTGGCAAAGGGGGGCTAAAACCAAATGGTCGGCTGAACTTTTTTTTTCAAATGATTATATCTTCGAAGTTACTTATCATAAAAAATTCATATTTTGGGACCATTAATGTGGCTATTTATTGAAAGAGGGAGGGCCAGAGGGGGTGCCAAGAAAAACACTTAAAAATGAATATCTCGACTGTCTCTTAAGCTATGTTATTGAAACTTAAAATATTTATTAAGCTATGTTAGCGAAATACAAACAAAAATATAACATTTGGATATAATAGTAGTTGGGGGAAAGGGGAGCATTTAAAAAATGGCGTACTTTACAAAATTACAAATCATTGTATCTCGAAATTGAGTACAGATATCAAATCGAAAATTCGTCAAAAAGTAGAAAAATTTTAAGCTGGGAGGTGTAACGGGAGAGAGGTGGTAAGTAAAAATGTCGAAAATTTTGAGTGATTTTTTTAGGGTTCTGGTGAAAAATACAAAGTTTAAATTTTGCATGTGAATACATCTATTTAATATACATAAAAAAAATAATAATTAGTTCCAAAATTGTTATAAGCCGACCCCCCGGTCTAACGTGCACAAGGTGTTTCATCTGCAATGACAAAAACACTTAAACTGAAAATTTTTGAATGAAATTTTAAGGTAGAAACTTGAAAATGTTCAAAATGCATTTAAAAAAATTCCTAGATGTATGAAATATTAACTGATCGAATACCTTTAAAACTACCACCCCCTACCATACAAAATATTTTTTTCGACCATTTTTAAGAAATCAATGATCACCTAACTATTAAAAGCTATCAATTTGAAATTTTGCATAAGAACTTTTAAAAATAGTTGAAACAAAATTGCGTCAAAAGTTTAGAGATCGCGCCTGCTCTTCTACCCCCTCCCATACAAAAGTACAAACCTCTACTCTCTCCCATACAAATTTTCGGTTTCGTGAATGTAAAATACACCGAATTTTATGAAAATTCTATGCAAGTTCGTCTATGAAACTGACATACTATACGGAGAATATTAAACGTGATTCAAGCAATCAATTAAAAAACTATTAACATCCACCCACCATTATTATCACCCCTCCCCTCATGAGAACCCAAACTTGCAAAAACAAATTGATTATATGTACTGGAGCTATTAATCCTTTCCGCAATTAAGTGTTAAATTGACAGCAGCCCTGCCCTAAAGGGAGTTCCACTTGGGAAACGGGTTTCCACTTGGTCTTCCTTAACCACTCTAACCTTTGTATTGACTTTCCACGCATCCGGAACTTGTCGCAAGAATAATAAAGTTTCACTTGACTTGTTGGCAGTTTATTTATAATCTACCGTAGATTGGAAACCATATTAGCGATCATGGACATTCTTCAAGGTAAATGGTCATAATTGATAATTGAGTTGAGTTTTCAGTGCCTGTACATAGTGAAATGTTCTACTACTACAATGGCTACAGCCCAAATCGGACATTGGCCTCCTGATATTCAGATTCCTTAACATTTGTCATTACTTATTGTGGAAGGATTGTTAGTCCTTCGCACGATCCTCTTTCTACGAATTTTTCATTTTCGTAGATTGAGGTGACCAAGGTATATCCAAGCAGGCAATGCGCTGGAATTATATATTGCGCTAACCGAGATTTGAACTCACGACCTTCGCATTACAAGACCAACACGCCACCCACTAGGCTACACCTAGCTAGTGAAATGTTGCTGTATAAAAATTAAAGTATTTGTGTACTAATGCATGAAATTTGGGTATGGCAGCACCTTAGTCGTGGCCAGCAAAAGGTTCTGAGTCGTGTGATGTGATATATTTTAATTAAATTTCGACATACGTTCAGTAGTCCGCCATTTAATTTTCGAGTGTGATGTCAAACGGGAATCGCATTGCAGGTTTACGGGTAGGACTCACTACCAAAAATATTTAAATTATTATGCAAATAACATTTAACTATCTCCTAACGAAATTTTCATAGTTTTCTGCCTACACGAAATCTTGGCGATCGGCAAGTGCATTCCCGTAATTCCTAAGACCCTTATCGGCACATTCGCTGACGCTTACTATTTATTGAATGTGCAGCATTAAACGGAACCAAAACTACCTAAGTTATAAGTCGTATAACCCGCAGATGATCCTCTAAAACCGATACCGATCGTTCGATAGTTCAATGCGAGGTCGTTTCCCGGGTAAAGAAATGCACCGTGAAACGCGTTTCTGATCACCGTTGGCCCATTGTGCACTACCGAGCGTCTATGCACCCAGATAATGTGATGCACCAGGATGGAAACGGTGGATGATACCACGGACCCCTGATTCTCTCCTATTATAAAATATGCCAGCATAGAAACCTCTAGCCTAATCGATTCGATCACTGAATGAATTGATTTCCATTCCAACCAAGACGCATGGCCTAAGCCAAACATACATACTAACATACATGTATACCGTCCCGCTCATAATTTATTGGTTTTTAAGAATATTGCAATCAATGAGCTGTAAATTTATCGACTATGCTGAATATCAACACACGCTTCATAGAAGATTGCCCATACCCCCTTCCTATAGTCCCACCTGCATAGCGCATTACCTACCTTACCTTACAGTACGGCCGATGGACGGAATGAATACATACATGACGCTAAAGCGGGTTTCCGGAAAGATCTTCGAACACAGATTTTACGTTATCGTGTGTAGGTTTGAAAACCGCGAATAAAATTGCATGGTAACGTTCACAACCCGCTTCGTATCTAAGTATCGTTTTGAGTTGGTGCGAATTTGAAATCGGTGCATCTTTCGATTAAGTTGATATCTTTAAAGTGGACCGGTAATTGCTTAATCGTCGTGTCATTTTGTTTTGATATGTCGACAACTTATCTCTGCGGAGATCACAACATGCTAGTAAATCGAAAGCTCTGTAGGTGCTATTCGGACAACCCATTGTAAAATTGAAATGGATTCGAACAATGTCATTAATATTAAGATTACATACCGGTTTTCGTACACTAGTTATTAAGTTATTAGCATTGCGCCAAATGGTTCAAAATGCTGAACGTATGGGAATGGGATGCTTCGCTTCAAGCTAGATGACCAATTAGTTTGCAAGAAAATTTGATTTTTGCGTGCACACTAGCCCGCAGCAAAACTGCAATCATTGATGAGCATAATAAATGAATGCTATTTGGGTCGGATCATTTGAAAAGATAAATACGCACCAAGAGGGCAGCCGCGAGATGTTCTACCATCTGTTTGCAAATGTCAGTCGATAGATTTTTATATTCTAGATAAAATCTTAGAGTAATATGAGTTTGCTCTAAAGTTCTCAACGCCAAGAAATAAGGCTCGAAGAAAAAAGTGTATGGCATAGAAGTCTTTTTCGTTTAAAAATTTCAAAAAAAGAAGTCCGTCTATTCACTCCATTGCTCGGGAAAGCGTTGAGCTAGAAAGCAAACGTTGTTTTGGGCAAAAAAGGTCAGGTTTGCTAACAGTCCAATTCCCTTCACCGCTTCTACCCATTCTCATACAAAATGACACTTTTTTGCGGCTGTTTTCTTGAAATCTGAAATTTTGAATACAGTAGCGGATATAACTACAAGTTCATTCACAAAATTGCACTTAAAATGTGGATGAAAGTTTGAATACTTTTACTTTATTATTCTAGTAATAAGGTATTGTGATCGACACAAGAAAAAAAAAATTTGCTACCCTGAAATTTTTTTTTTTCGCGTTTCATGACTAAATTAGCCTAAAAATGCAAAAAAATCTGTCCCGCCGTACGCCGTACATATGGACTCATATCTTCGAGACCGTTAAAGGTAGAATGTTCGTTTTTGTGTGAATTTTTGATTGGGTAAGTGAGCTCTATTTTCTAAATTTTGGAGGGGTGTTAGGTGGAAGAGGGAGGCGGGGGAGGGGGAGGGAAAAAGTCGAAAACTGCACTTGCTAATATCTCCGCCACGAATGTAGATAGAAAGTTGAAAATCAGTACAGATATAGAGAAGGTTGTGGGACAAACTTTAAAAATAATTTAATTTTTTTATCCATTGGCGTCCGAAAAGGGGGGGGGGCTAAAAACAAATTGTCGGCCGAATTGTTTTTTCAAATGATTATATCTTCGAAATTACTTATCGTAAAAAATTCATATTTTGTGACCGTTAAGGTGACATATAGTTCCATCAGAATCAGCTTAGAAAGTGGCTAATTATTGTATGGGGGAGGGTCAGGGGGGAGGGGGTGCAAAGAAAAACACTTAAAAATGAATATCTCAACTATCTCTGAAGCTATGTAATTCAAACTGGAAATTTATATTAAGCTATTTTAGGAAAACACAAAAAAAATATAACATGTCGAAATAATAGTAGTGGGAGCATTTCAAAAATGGCGCATTTTTCAAAATTACAAATCCTTATATCTAAAAAAATAGTACAGATATCAAATCGAAAATTTGTCAAATTGTAGAACTACATACTGGTTAATTTAAGTAAAAATTTTAAGTTGGTACATGGGGGAGGGAGGTGATAAGCAAAAATATCGAAAACTTTGAAAGATTTTTTTAGGGCTCTGGTGAAAAATACAAAGTTGAAATTTTGCATATGAAGACCTCTATTTGATGTACATACAAAATTCATAATAACTTGATCCATAATTGTTATAAACCGACCCCCGGTCTAACGTGCACAAGGTGTTTCATGTGCAATGAAAAAAACACATAAACTGAAAATTTTTGAGTGAAATTTTAAGGTAGAAACTTGAAAATTTGCGAAATGCATTTAAAAAAGTCCCTAAATATACGAAATATTAACTGGTCGAAAACCTTTAAGACTTCTTTCTACCCCCTCCCATACAAAATTATTTTTTCGACCATTTTTAAGAAATCATTTATCACCTAACTTTTAAAAGGTATCAATTTGAAATTTTGCATAAAAACTTACAAAAATAATTGAAATGCAATTACGTTAAAAGTTTTGAAATCGCGCTTGCCCTTCTACCCCCTCCCATACAAAAGTATATTTTCGACCAATTGCATTAAATCAACTAATAACCAACAAACTAAAAGCTACGAACTTGAAATTTTATACAAGCACCTTACAAGAGAATCGTTCGCTCTCTAGCTTGAGAACGCGTTGAGCTAGAAAAATTTTGTACACGTCGTTTTTGTCAAAAAAGTAAGGTCAAGTTCGTGAACGGGCCAAATCGCTCCACCCCTTCTACCCCCTCCCATACAAAATGACGCAATTGCGCAATTAGACAATAAACGGATTTGCTCGAAAAGTATAAAAGCTATTGGCCTGAAATTGAATATGTTACTTTTAGAATAATATCAATCTACCGTAAAAAAATTATGCGTGTGCTCCCCCTCCTTCTACCACCTCCCATACAAACTGTACTTGTCATGAATTACTCGAAGCCAATTTACTCAGCGCGTATAAAATTTACCGGGCTGAAATTGTGCAACAAATATTTATTTAAAATTGTTAGTATGGACAAAAAAAATTAGACGATTAGCTTCACCCTTTCTACCCCCTCCTACACAAAATGACACAATTTCGCAATTTGATATTAAATGGATTTACTCGAAAAGTATAAAAGATATTAATCTAAATTTTGGGATATATTACTTTTAAAATAATCTTAATCTACACTAGAAAAAGTATTTGCGTCCTATCTCTCCTTCCACCCCCCTCCCATACAAACTACACTTTTTCATGAAATGCTCTAAGACGATTTTCTCTGAACATATAACATTTATTGAGCTCATATTTTGTAATAAATACTTAATTAGTATTATCACTAAGATCAGAAAAAAATATTTGATTAGCTTCACTGCTTCTACCCCCTCCCATACAATATGGCACAGTTTCACAACTTTACAAAAAATCGATTTTCATGAAAAGTATGAATGGCACTAGTCTGAAATTTCAGGGATGTCAATTTTATAATATTCCTAGTTATTTCTGAAAAAATCACTAGAATTTCCCCACTCTTTCTACCACCTCCCATACAAACTGCACATTTTCACTAAATCTAACTCACTAATTTTTTCAGTTCCCATTCAATTTTTGGAGTAAGCATTTTGTATAAAATATTTTTGTAGCTACTTTAGAATGATGGGGAAAAAATTATTTCAATGCAATCATCCCTTCTAACACTTCCCATACAAAATTTCTTGGGATCACAAAAAATTCTATTTCATCTAGAGTATCGTAAGATTGCGCTTTACGCGCAATCGTAGCCCTGTTGTGTTTTTAAATAAATTACATTTTCCGTTTTCTATAGAAAAATGCCAAGAGGAGTGGTATTATCGATGGATGAAAGGGTAAAAATTGATGCCTACAAAGAAATCTGTCTCTCCAACCGGGAAATTTCAAAAAGGCTTAATAGATCTGTATGTGTAATTAATAATTACATAAAATTAAAAGAGAGGTTCAACACTATCAGACGCACAGGCAGAAAACCTATCATAAATGAACGTCAAAAAACGGCTAATCCGGCAGAAAGCTATAAGCAAAAGTATGAATGCGTCTCAAGTTCGAGCAGATTTAGACTTGCCTGTAACGGTGCGACACGTAAGAAGAGTTCTGAGTAGCAGCGATAATTTAATATGGACAAAAAGGAAGCCTAAGCCACAATTAAAGTAGAGACTTAAAAGAGCGAGATTACTGTTCGCGGAACCCTACATGTCTTACGAAGATGAGTGGAAGAAGGTTCTTTTCAGTGATGAGAAGAAATTTAATTTAGACGGGCGGGATGGATGTCACCACTACTGGCACGATCTAAGAAGAGATAAGGAATTGCGACTCTCCCGCAATTTCAGTGGCGGTTCGGTTTGGGGATGCTTCTGTTACCATGGGAAGCTTACTTTGGCCACAATATCCACAAAAATGAATTCGAAAAAGTATATTGAACTCCTCGAAGACTTGATTATTGATCACGTAAAGTCAATTGTTGGACCAGATTTTTTCTTTCAACAAGACAATGCTGCCATACATGTATCCCGAGAGGCAAAAGCTTGGCCTAACTCAAAGAATATACCAGTTTTAGAATAGCCAGCTTGTAGTCTTAACTTGAACTCTATAGAAAATCTATGGGGAATAATATCGAGAAGGGTACATGAAAACGGAAGGCAATTTTCGAACACAAGAGAGCTAAGGGAGCAAATAATAAGAACGTAGCAAGAAGTAGCAGTTACAATATTAAAAACCTTGATTAATTCAATGCCAAAACGTGTATTTGAAGTAATTAAATGTAAAGGAAGTCACACGAAGTATTAATCTTATAATTTTATTAATAAACATGTACCCCATTCTTTGTAAACTTATCATAATGTCCCCTAATTTAACAGAAAAAAAGAGAATTTTAATTTTTTTTACGGCTGAAATCATTTAATTTAATTTTAAATTTGTTACATATGTTATTAAGTTTTTCTTAACATCTATTCGTAATAATTATTTGGTAAAAAATACATTATATACCAACAATCACAAAATTGTCATAAAAAAATTTGTTTACGATAATCTGAACTTTTTCAATGATATTGTTTCATAAAATTGTCCTTTTTTTTTCTTTTAACGTTTTTCTATTTTTCTTCTGTTAGCTTTTGAACTCCCACACACAAGCTTTGGCTTATGTGGGTTTGTATCTTTAATTTTTAATAACATTGTGTCATCACTTCTTATTTATATTGGATACAAATAAAGAACTATAACTAATTAGAAGTAAATTTTATTTGAATTTTTGATGAACTTATAATTATGTCCTACACTGTATAATATTTCAATGATAATTGCCGAATTGCTTCCAAAAATTATTAGGATCCCTACGCCAACCACCACCCTCCATGCAAACTGTACTATTTCATAAAAAGTAAAAAAACAAAATTACTCAATAGCTAACTCTGACATGTTACGAAATATCAAAAATATTTATTCGATCCCTAGCCCTTTCGCATACAAATGCACAATTTTGAAAAATGCATTTCTTCACTTAAACTAGCAGAGCTAAAACCACAAATTTTTGGCAACATTATTTCTATTACAATTGCAACTAATTGTGAAAATACTATCAACCTTAACTCATTCCCGTTGCCATCTCCCATACAAATTCCACGAAATTTCGAGTTGTTTGTATGGGGGGGGGGGGGGGGGGTTGGAAGGAGAGATAGGATGTAAATAATTTTTATACAGTAGATTAAAAAATAAGGAAATAATTAATAGTGACTTTTGTATGGGAGGTGGTAGAAGGAGAGGAGGAAGGTTTGTAATTTTTGGATATGACACATAATGTGGTATGCAAAATATTTCGTGCTGAATTTAAGGTTTGTAACTTTCATTATTTTCAATTGGACATAATTTTCCTGAAATTAAGGCATTTGTATGGGAGGTGGCAGAGGAAGTGGAGCGTTTAAGATGATTTTGAAACTGCTTATCATCATCCTTATCACCACGCTTTGATTCAATTTCAAATTCGATAGTTCTAATATATTCGAAGGAGAAATGCTTTTCTTGAATTTATAATACAGATATTTGTATGGCGGGGGGTAGAAGGAGTGAAGAGAAGCTGATAATTTTTTTTAGCATTTATTGCAATTATTAAAAAACAAATTTTGGCAAAATTTTAATTTTATACTTTTTCTAGTTTTAATGGACATCGATATAATGCACTTAACAAAAATTATACATTTGTATGGGAGGGGGTAGAAGGAGTGTACGAATCAAAACAAATTTTTTACTCGTTATTGATATTTATATTTTAATACTTTATGCAAAATATCAAGTTGATAGCTTTAACAGTTTCAAAGAAAAATATGGAGGGGGTAGAAGGAGTGAGGTGAAGTTGATAATTTTTTCAATTCTTATTGGAATTGTAATAAAATTAATTTTGGTAAAAATTCGTTTTTATAACTTTGCTAGTTTCAATGAAAATCGAAAAACTGCATTTTTCAAAATTATGCATTTGTATGGGAGGGGGTAGAAGGAGTGACGGGATCGGATCAATATTTCAATGACATCTATATCATAATACTTTGACCCAAATTTCAAATCGATAGCTTAAAAATTTTCAAAGAAAAATCAATTTCTGAAAATTTCGGAATTTCGTGAAATTTGTATGGGAGGGGGTAGAAGGAGTGGGGCGATGTGGCCCATTCACAAATTTAAAGTTTTTTT
Source organism: Chorisops tibialis (assembly GCA_963669355.1). Taxonomy (NCBI): domain Eukaryota; kingdom Metazoa; phylum Arthropoda; class Insecta; order Diptera; family Stratiomyidae; genus Chorisops; species Chorisops tibialis. The sequence continues at coordinate 191,272,939 of OY770262.1, forward strand.
TTTGCTAAAAATGACACACAACAAATTTCAGCACGATAGCTCAAAGCATTCGAGAGTTATGCTGTAGACAGACAGCAACTCGGAATCCAAGTTTTTGAGCGACAACAAATATTTCTGTACCCTTAAAAATTATACGTGTCCTCCCCCTCCCTCTATCACCGCCCGTACAAACTGTACTTGTCATGAATTGCTCTAAGCCAATTTACTCAGTGCGTATAAAATTTAGCAGGCTGAAATTGAGCACTAAATATCTATATATTGTTAATAAAGCCAAAGCCCATACAGAATGACACAATTTCGCAATTCGACAATAAATGGATGTGCTCAAAAAATATTAAAGCTATTAGCCTGAATTTTGAAAATATTACTTTCATAATAATTTCAATCTACAGTACAAAAATTATTGGCGTCCTCCTTCTCCTTCGACCCCCTCCCATACAAACTACACTTTTTCATGAAATGCTCTAAGCCGATTTTCTCAGAACATATAACATTTCTCGAGCTAATAAATACTTAATTAACATTATCACTAAGATCAGAAAAAAATAATTGATTAGGTTCACTGGTTCCACCCCGTCCCAAGCAATATGACACAATTGCACAACTTCACAAAAAATCTATTTTCTTGAAAAGTATGAATGTTACTAGTCTAAAATTTAAGAGATGTCAATTTTATGATATTTTTAGTTATTTTTGAAAAAATCACTAAAATCCCCTTATTCTTTCTACCACCTCCCATACAAACTGTACATTTTCACTAAATTTAACATACTAATTTTCTCAGTTCCTATTCAATTTTTGGAGTGAGCATTTTGTATAAAACAATTTTTATAGCTACTTTAGCATGATGGAGAAAAAATTAGTTCAATGCTATCATCCCTTCTAACACACCCCATACAAAATTTCATGGGATCATAAAAAATTTTATTTCATCTAGATTATCGTGAGATTGCGCTTTACGAGCAATCGTAGCCCTGTTATGTTTTTTTCTCCGAGCCTTATTTCTTAGCGTTACAAACTTTAGAGCAAACTTATAATACTCTCAGATTTCATCTAGAGTATAAAAATTACAAACATTCCCTCTGCTGCTCCCACCTCTCATATAAATTCATAATTCGAAAGATTTTGAAACGGCATATTTTATTTTCCGGTAAATTAAAATCTTTCACATTTTATCTAGAGTATCGTATAATTGGGCTTTACGCCCAGTCATAATTCTGTTTTGTTTTTATTTTGTGCTCCTTTTTTCCAAAAACCATAAATGATATGGCAATCAAATTGTTTTAAGTGTTGTTGGTACATCTTACTGCAATCAGAAACGTGGGTTTTTTTTTCAAATTCAATGTGGCTCTATTTTCTTTTTTTTTCTTGTATATGAAAAGAAGTTTTATTTTTGTTCTAGAAAAAGATATTTGTATTTCTTTAAATCTATGGCTCTGTTTCTTAACTGTAGTGATAATAAAGTATATGCTATGTAGGACTTCAGGGTTTTTTCATTAAATTTGGTACAAAATGTTTGGATAGCATCTGGAGTCAGATGAAAAAAATACAGTTCAATCTCCATAATGCTCCCAACACCTCCCATATAAAATCTAACAAGTTTTTAAAGCCAATAAAATTTTCATTTCATTTAGAGTAGACTTTATTCGCAATCGTAGTTCTGTTTGTTTTTTTTCCAAAAGAATTCATGAATCCAAGAGCTGCTGGAAATTCTCTGAATTTCTCGATTTCCATGATCCAACCAACTATGACATTCTCGACCATTTATGAAATTCTCTTACTCATGTAGTTCAAAAGCAATGATATCTAATTCAAACAATAAAATGTGAAATGAATCAGCAGTTTTTATAAATATTTTGTTTAACCTCGACCTGGGAAGTATCCATTTAATTATTACAAATTAAATTCGAATTTTAACGAAACAATGGAAAAAAGGCTGGTCTATTCACTAAAATTTGACAATAAACAGGATCTAATGTCTTTTATAAAATTCCATGAAAGATATGACAAAATGACACCGAACATCCGATAAAATAAGTAAACCTTAAAGAGTTTATTCATCTTCCATAAACAAATTCGTCATAATTAACATAAATCTACCGAAAATTGGTTAAACATGCAACCACCCAGTCAATAGTCAGAAATTTTGAGCCGCATATTAAAATGTCCTTCGAATCGAGTCCCCATAATTATACGCTTCCTCGGCCATGTCCACCTGTCTATCAGCAAAATTTTGACCGCACTCTTGGATCGGTCATTTATACATATGATTTGGGATGAGCGCACTCAAAGTCCGCTTACCTGTTCAGGGTTGAAACACGGCACCTACGAAAACCGAAAGTAAGTTCACGTGCGCTCGCCATCCAAAACGGCATGCATGTAATTAGTCTCACATGGCGGGATCACTTATGAGTCTCGATTAGCGCCTGGACAGGATCGCCACATATACATACTGCTATATATCTACTCCTCGAAATGAACTTCATATTCATATGTGCCACCTGTTCAGATTTAAAAAATAAATTCACACAATTCGCGGAATCATCGACCCATGATTGCTCCCAGAATCGCATGATATGGAGTCAAAAAATTCTGGACATTTTGTCGCCATACGTTTTTGCTACCTTTAATTTCCGGATGCCGGAACAAAAGAGTTCCGGTCCATGATCGGACTTCGAAGTGGCACTAGTGGGAGGTGAAATTGGTGCGGTCGCGCTCCCCCACACCCCGATCGTATGTCATCAGAAATTTTCACACAACACACAAGAATGTTAAACTCGCACTGGGGGACCTCTAATGATTTCAATGAGGAGGGCTCGGGATTATTCCGATCGGCTCTATAGAGTGGGCGGTCCGCACAATTATTACACTTAATGGACTTTGCAGATGGTATGCTAGCACCATCTCAACTCACATATATGCAAATCGATTTATCTTCTGGCATGGTAAATAGTTAATGCTTGTCGCATGCCTAATTGAAGCCTCCCCGTTTTTCGTTGACGTAGAACTTTATTTCCATATTTGTGAAAAATCACAACTTAGGGCTCTTCTGGCGTCCATTTCAAGTCAGTAGCTTGTGCGATTTTCACGCGTTTGGCCGCAAATTCAGTTCAATTGTGTAAAATTGAAAAAACGGGAACAATCTAAGTGTGGACATATAAAATAACTTTACTGAATTTCTGGTGACATTCGAAGTTAATTTGCATTTGAGGGAGGATAGTGTGTATGTGTGTCATAAAGGTGCACTATTTGTTTTTTGGACGATACTTACTCAAGGATTTTAGCTGAAAACCTGGATATTTATCGGATATTAAAAAAAACAACAAAATTTTAACGCAAAAGTAAGTCGAACATAAATTAAATCGATATTTTCAATTAATCACTCATATTATTTAAATTTTATTATGATTTTAATAATTATAATAAGATACAACACTTATTTTATACCACCCAAAATACAATTTCGCATTATTAGCCTTTAAAAAAACATCTTCAAAATCAAAAGACTTAAGCGAGAAACTCGATTTCAAAAATTGTGTAATTCGATATTGGAAGAACGTTAGCGTTTTGAATTCTTTCATATCCGAGTATTTCAAGCTTTTAACGTATTTCTTCTTTTCATATCTAATTTTCAAATATTCAGTTTTCGGATCCATAAAGTTGGAATATTCTAGTTTTTGATTGACATGTAACATATGTATGTTAGGTCGATACAATCAATCAATTTCTTCTTAAAATGGGAAAAAAACATTTTTTTCCGCAATCCTGAGCATCGGCCTTTAGTTGTCACCAGGACTGGCTTAGGTCGATATAGCAACATTCCCTTCAGCGAATTTTCCTCTTTTCTGGTTTTATACTTTACATGATTTATTCTGTTGTGGAACTTCGAAAGTAGTCACGAACCTTAAAACGCACTTCTGGCTAGTTCTGTGTAATATGGTTTCCTAGAATCTTTGCTAAGGATTCACTAGAAATTTTCGCTTCAAATCAAAAAGTACCAATTTTTTAATTTCGATTTTTTTTTAAACATCTTCCATAGTCTAGCCTAGAATCAATCCTGGAGCTTTCGTATGAAACACGAAACAATACAACTGTTGTTTCTGGAAATAATGCATAGGCATCTCGAAAAATTAATAGTGGAGATGAAAAAGGCCTTCAGTGTGGCACATATGTTCCAATACTTGTAGAAAAAAAATAGAAGCAAGTCATTTACTACCTCGGAAACATTGTCTGAATAGACAACGGACAGCCAAAAAGGCAAAATGGCTCCAATCATAAAAAGCTGCTTAAATTTGTATTAAAGTTGTACTGCGGAAAAGTAACCGATAAGCTTGGCAAAAAGTTTAAAACTTTCTTGAATCAATGTTTCACGCATTTTAAGATAATCTTAACCAGAAGAATCATCTGCTATAGCATTTTCTGGATTAGACGAAGCTTCAATTTTGCTTTGACATCATTACCCAGTTTTACCTTATTTTCGTCTTCAGTAGTAACCACCCAGCGTTCCACCTTCAATAAAACCTTTCGACTAGATCACGATTCGAAACCCTTCTGCAAGCAATTTAGCACGAAAACGGCAAGGAAATTTAGTTATTTCGAAATATTGGAGACAATTCTAAATGAAATCCATGATAACTTTTTCTTTAAAAAATCGGAATAAGTTCGGCGTAAGGATGAATGTTCCGTTGCTCGAAGTTTTTTCGGAAATAAAGTCAAAACCCTTCGAGTTCGTAGTCTTCCGAAATGCTGCTTGCCGATTGACGACGATTATTTACCTACTTTTGATCAATTTATGAGAGTGTGTGCAGTATAAATAAAAGTTAAAATACTCGTAAGTATTTAAAACATATAAAAATAGCATAAAAGTAACTGCGAAGCCTATTCATTTGTTTTAATTTTTTAAAGGAAATTATGTATCAAAATCTAAAAGAAATTTTTTTTCTCAGATTTTGAAAAGAAATCGGATGCAATTTCACGAACCCTACCAATGTTATCTGAAGTGATACAAGAGCCTTCAATAGTCTCGTGGCGCTCCTTAAAAATTTGAAACCACTGAAAAGTTCATGATTTATTTAAATCCGCATCATAGACCATAAGCAGGTCCGTTGTGATGCCACCGGATCTCAAAAAAATCCTACTTAATGATAATGGTTCTTAGCGAATTCAGTCTTTCAGAGAGTTTAGATTCCATCTAGCGTTTGCAAATCGCATCCAGTTTAGCTATGGTGTAGCCTAATGAGTAGTGTGTTGGTCTACAATGCGAAGGCCCGTGAGTTCAAATCCCGATCGACGCATAATTCCAGCACACTGCCTGCTTGAGTATAATGGAAAATGTTAAGGATCCTGAAGGTCAGGAAGCCAAGGCCCGATTTGGTCTGTAGTGCCATAGTAGAAGAAGATCCAGTTACATCTTAGAAGTTGCGAGAGGCATACTCAGCTTATCTTCTTCAAATTGAATATGCAAGTTGATCCGGCTTCAGTCGAGCTCTTCAACCTTCTGCTGTTTTCCGAAATGTCCCTATGCCCTACTACCCAGCATAGGCAAAAGTTGAATTGTTCAGTTATCATCCTCAGAGACACGCGACAAACAAAAACAGCCCTCACAAAATTTTTAGCACGTTCAAAACACTCCTGAAAAAAACTGTCTATTCTTGGCTTTACGAGTTTTCGCAAACGAGTCGTTCATCGCAGTGACTCCTACTTCCATAGAACTGGGATTTCGTACTATGATTTGCTCGCCCGTACTATTTGGAAAGCTGGAACTTTTGGATAGAACCTCGTGTGTGGTGCATCTTCACAAAATTTTGATCACACTTTATTATACTAACTTCACAAAAAAATTGTTAAAGGTAACTCAAAATTACTTCGCATGGGCACTGAATAGAATATTCCCTAAAATGTCCTATATAATGAGTTAACAAACATAAAACCTGAATGTGCTCCGTTGGATATTTGACATCCATGACAAAATTATTTCCTTTAATGTCTTCTGTAATCGATCCTCAAATATGGAGACCGAAATGCGCATTGTTTTTGGGAAGAAATATTGAAACCGTCGAAACTCACATAGGTATGATGATATGACTTATCGTACAAGAAAAATTAGATGTTGTGAAGGATATGTTTCTTCGCCAAAAAGTTTGTTTAGACCTTTAATTTTCAAAATCGACCTTGAATGGAATATAAATTGAGAGTGAGGAAGGGCGAAAGAAAATTAGTTTTTCAAATTAATATCTCTTCACTCTGCTGTTTGATGATATCACTTGATTTTTGAATGTTCTTAGTTATTCCAGGAATTTAAACTATATGATCGGCAGTGGTGCGTGAGAAAGGTGTTTATTTTTAAAAATTAGCAAATTTAGAAATATGTATATTCATGTATGTAAAAGCTTGTAAGGTCAAATCTTCAGCAATGTAATATGTTTAGTCTCCATTTTCTCGAAATGGAAACTGTAAATCCATTCGTTAACTCTAGGGGCTAGCAAAATCAGCTCATATTGTATATGAGCACATGCTTAGGGTACCATCTAAATAGGATACCACAAAAAATATTTTTATACTCTATATAAAATGGTAGAGTATATTGATCGGACGGAGTCGCCAAAAATACGGAAATATATATTTCTCGCTCAAAACATCAATTCCTTTTGTCCGTCTGCCTACACAATAACTGTGTAACGCTTCGAGCAACAATTTTTGTGTCATTTTTAGCACAAAAACTATTTTAAATTTGTGAACAGACCATATACCTCACGCCTTTTACCACCTTCCAAACAATTTTTTTTTTCGAAACTATCAAAGCGATTGACTTGAAAATTCCACCAAGTATAACCATGTGAATGCCATTAACGATGAAGTTCTGTTTCAATTCCCTTACTCCTTTTACTCCCTCTCACACAAATCTACAGTACACTAAAAATTTGGAACGCATTACCAGCCAAATTGTTTCACAATGAGTACAACCTACAGTGCTTCAAAAACAATATACATCATCACTTTCGTCTTTTTCCACAAAAATTAGTCTAATTTTAATCACTTCACTCATTTTAACATCTCTCATGCAAAAGTCACTACTCATTAGTCTAAGGCACTTTAGATGCATATGACATATGCATTCAACTCTTTCCCGTTTCATCTAGAGTAAAGCAGGATTGAGCATTACACCCAATCATAATTCAGTTATATTGTTCTTCTTCTTTCATTTCAACTAAATTCCAATCGAAGTTGTAATTTTAATTTCCTTTTTACAAATGGGTTTTACAATAAATTTTTGAATGAATTTTGTCACATTTTCCCATCACTTTTCATACAGTTGACGCAAAAATGGAATATGACATATATTTTGTTGGAATGACGGTTTGCTTTAAATCTTAAATCCCATTTTTATACTCTAGATGGAATCTGAGAGTATTATAAGTTTGCTCTAAGGTTTGTAACGCTAAGAAATAAGGCTTGGAGAAAAAAATGAATGATACAGAAGTTAATATTATCACTTAAAAATCTCAAAACCGGATGTCCGTCTGTCCGTCTGTCCGTCTGTCCGTCTGTCCGTCTGTCCGTCTGTCCGTCTGTCCGTCCGTCCGTCTGTCCGTCTGTCCGTCTGTCCGTCCGTCTGTGCGCTCTCTAGCTTGAGAACGCGTTGAGCTAGAAAGCTCAAATTTCGTACACGTCGTTTATGACAAAAAAGTAAGGTCAAGTTCGTGAACGGGCCAAATCGCTCCACCCCTTCTACCCCCTCCCATACAAAATGACACAAATGCGCAATTTGACAATAAACGGATTTGCTCGAAAAGTATAAAAGCTATTGGCCTGAAATTTAGAATATATTACTTTTATGATAATATCAATCTACCGTATAAAAATTATGCGTGTCCTCCTCCTCCTTCTACCACCTCCCATACAAACTGTACTTGTCATAAATTACTCTAAGCCAATTTACTCAGTGCGTATACAATTTAGCTGGCTGAAATTGTGCACCAAATATTTATTTAAAATTGTTAGTAAGGCGAAAAAAAATTAGACGATTAGCTTCACCTCTTCTACCCCCTCCCATACAAAATGACGCAAATTCGCAATTTAACAATAAATTAATTTACTCGAAAAGTGTAAAAGCTATTAGTCTGAGTTTTGGGATATATTACTTTCATAATGATTTAAATCTACAGTAGAAAACTTACTTGCGTCCTCCCTCTCCTTCCACCCCCTCCCATACAAACTACACTTTTTCATGAAATGCTCTAAGACGATTTTCTCAGAACATATAACATTTATAGAGCTCACATTTTGTAATAAATACTTAATTAGTATTATCACTAAGATCAGAAAAAAATATTTGATTAGCTATACAATATGACACAGTTTCACAACTTCACAAAAAATCGAATTTCTTGAAAAGTATGAATGGTACTAATCAGAAATTTAAGAGTTGTCAATTTTATAACATTCCTAGTTATTTCTGAAAAAATCACTAAAATCCCCCCACTCTCTCTACCACCTCCCATACAAACTGCACATTTTCACTAAATCTAACTCAATAATTTTCTCAGTCCCCATTCAATTTTTGGAGTAAGCATTTTGTATAAAAAATTCTTATAGCTACTTTAGCATGATGGGGAAAAATTTATTTCAATGCTATCACCCCTTCTAACACTCCCCATCCAAAATTTCTTGGGATGACATCTAGAGTATCGTAAGATTGCGCTTTATGAGCAATCGTAGCCCTGTTATGTTTTTATTTTTCTTTAATTGAGGGCTTATAAACCCGGCTGAAATTATTCGTTGACCCAGATTTAAATTCGCGAACAAGTAGTATGTTCTAACGAACAATAAATTTCTCCACGCTCATAATTTAATTTAGAGCAGAAATTTCCCCAGGAGATCTTATTATCATCACTACGGCGAGGGATAATTACTAACTTAGGATATTTTCAATGCAATTAACAGAATCTGGCGCAAATATATTCTTTCATGCGAAAAGGCAATAGGATTTGATGGAATTCCTGACATTTATGAAACGTAAACGAAATTTTGTGCTCTCAATTGGTTCCAGCATCACTTTTTCTTTTTCTTTCTTACTTATCTATCCATTTCTATCTCTTAATCTTACACAGTTTTATTATGAAAATACTCAAATACTGGAAATACTATAAGTTCCGAAACAGTTGTAAATGTAAGCCAACAATCTTGTCCAGACAAATTTGATCCAGGAATTGGACAGGATAAACCGAGGCGAATTCATTACATTCAAACCGCAAAACTTTCATTTACCTCTCAAATATGTCACTTTTATCTTCTTTGATGGTATCAGTTTAGAAATATCTAATTGCTGACGGTATTGTCTTCGTCTTAACACCGCAGAAATGCTAATTGGCTCTACATATACTATCTATACATATAAATATAATTGTAGTGTCTATCTGTTATTTGTTTAGAAATGGCTATAAGTTACTTTTTTGATTTATTTTAGCAATAACTAAGTAGAAACTCACGTTTTTAAAATTCTTTTCTATCTGTCTGTATGTCCGGCTTCTACGTAAAAACGGCTGAACCGATTGTAATGAAACTTTCACAGTTTATTAGGTATGCTCCGAGATGTAATTTGCTTTTGGTTTTATTTTCCTCCTCTCACGCCTTCTACTCCCTCCCATACAAAGTGACTAATTTTTAATAAAATGTAATAATCAAATTTTCTTGGAAACTTTAAGAGCTATTAATTTGAAATTTAGAATATATTATTTCTATTACAAATGCAATCTTCAAGTATACAACTTATTATAATTCCCCCACTCCTTCGCCCACCTCCCATACAAACTACACTTTTTCATTAAATACACCAATTTTCTCAGTACGTATAAGTTCCATCGAGCTAAAATTTTGTACCAAATCCTTAATTAGCATTATTATTAATATCGGGAAAAAACATAACCGATTATTTTCACTATTTCTACACCCTCCCGTGCAATGTGACACGATTCCACGACTTTACAAAAATTCGATTTTCTTGGAACGTGTGAAAGTCGCAGATTTAAAATTTCATATATATAAATTGTATAATGATTGTAGTTGTTTTTCGAAAAATCACTAAAAACCCCTCACTCCTTCCACCAACTCCCATACAAACTGGACTTTTCATGAAATACTCTAAATCAATTTTCTCAACACGTACAGCTTTCATCGAGCTAAAATTTTGTATAAAAACCTTAATTATTATTATTAGCGATTAGCTTCACTCCTGCTACCCCCTCCCATACAATGTGACACAATTTCACAACTTTTCAAAAATTCTGTTTTATTGAAACGTGTGAACGTTATTGAACTAAAATTTAAAATATATCAGTTTTGTTTCTCGAAAAATCACCAAAAAACACTCCCCTCCTTCTACCACCTCCCATACAAATTGCACAATTTCACTAAATCCAATGCACTAAGTTTCTCAGTACCTATTTAATTTTTGAAGCTTAAATTTGGTGCAAAACATTTTTATAGCTACTCTAGCATGATGTGAAACAACCACTCATATTTTTTAGCATCACAAAAATTTCATCTCTAGTATCGTATGATTGGGCTTTACGCAGAGTCATCGTAGTCCTGTTATGGTTTTAAGCTTTAAGTTATCTTACTTGGGGTTTTTTTAATTAACACAAGCTATATCTATTCACTTATCCTTAGTGCTCTTCAATACAAATATGGCCTTAGATCACGGGATTGATTTGATCACGAGCCTGTCCCATACAAATGCGAGTATCGTGGTTTCATTCTAAACAATTTGTGGTTCTGATTCCATTCCATTCCATCAAACTAATCAGTTTATATATCCCGGATAATGTATTACTAACTACATTCTCAAAAATTGCTTATTTTGCGATTCCTACGCGGACAAAGTCGCGGTCGATCGCTAGTAGTATTATCAACACGTATTGGGAAAAAACATAATAGGGCTACGATTGCGCGTAAAGCGCAATCTTACGATACTCTAGATGATATAGAATTTTTTGTGACCCCAAGAAATTTTGTATGGGAAGTGTTAGAAGGGATGATAGCATTGAACTAATTTTTTCCCCATCATGCTAAAGTAGCTACAAAAATGTTTTATACATAATGCTTACTCCAAAAATTAAATGCGAACTGAGAAAATTAGTGAGTTAGATTTAGTGAAAATGTGCAGTTTGTATGGGAGGTGGTAGAAAGAGTGGGGGAATTCTAGTGATTTTTTCAGAAATAACTAGGAATATTATAAAATTGACATCCCTTAAATTCCAGACTAGTGCCATTCATACTTTTCAAGACAATCGATTTTTTGTAAAGTTGTGAAACTGTGTCATATTGTATGGGAGGGGGTAGAAGCAGTGAAGCTAATCAAATATTTTTTTCTGGTCTTATTTATAATACTAATTAAGTATTTATTACAAAATATGAGCTCAATAAATGTTATATGTTCTGAGAAAATCGTCTTAGAGCATTGCATGAAAAGGTGTAGTTTGTATGGGAGGGGTTGGAAGGAGAGGGAGGACGCAAATAATTTTTCTACTGTAGATTAAGTTTATTATAGAAGTAATATTTCCCAAAATTCAGATTAATACCTTTTATACTTTTCGAGTAAATCCATTTAATATTAAATTGCGAAATTGTGTCATTTTATATGGGAGGGGGTAGAAGGGGTGAAGCTAATCGTGTAACTTTTTTTGGCCTTACTAACAATTTTAAATAAATATTTGGTGCACAATTTCAGCCCGCTAAGTTTTATACGCACTGAGTAAATTGGCTTAGAGTAATTCATGACAAGTACATTTTGTATGGGAGGTGGTAGAATGAGGGGGAGGACACGTAAAATTTTCGTACGGTAGATTAACATTATCTTAAAAGTAATATATTCTAAATTTCCGACCAATAGCTTTTATACTTTTTGAGCAAATCCGTTTATTGTCAAATTGCGCAATTATGTTATTTTGTATGGGAGGGGGTAGAAGGGGTGAAGCTAATCGTCTAATTTTTTTAGGCCTTACTAACAATTTTAAATAAATATTTGGCGCAAAATTTCAGCCCGCTAAATTTTATACGCACTAAGTAAATTGGCTTAGAGTAATTCATGACAAGTACAGTTTGTATGGGAGGTGGTAGAAGGAGGAAGAGGACACGCATAATTTTTTGACGATAGGTTGATATTATTATAAAAGTAACATATTCAAAATTTCAGACCAATAGCTTGTATACTTTTTGAGCAAATCCGTTTATTGTCAAATTGCGCAATTGTGTCATTTTGTATGGGAGGGGGTAGAAGGGGTGGAGCGATTTGGCCCGTTCACGAACTTGACCTTACTTTTTTGTAAAAAACGATGTGTACAAAATTTTAGCTTTCTAGCTCAACGCGTTCTCAAGCTAGAGCGCGCACAGACGGACGGACGGACGGACAGACGGACGGACGGACGGACGGACATCCGGTTTTGAGATTTTTGAGTGATAATATTAACTTCTGTATCATTCATTTTTTTCTCCGAGCCTTATTTCTTGGCGTTACAAACTTTAGAGCAAACTTATAATACTCTCAGATTTCATCTAGAGTATAAAAATCTAAATGACCGACAATCCATGTACATCAGTTCGGCATATGCGCACTCCAAGTCATATCAAAGCTCTTCGACAGCCGATTTTTAATTTTTTTGTCATATTCTTCAGTGGATCTCTTACTGGTTGTGCCTTTATCCCTAACATGTCACACTTTGATGACTTTAGAGATACTGCTTCAACCACTTTGTCTAGTATACCGATTTCTTATGATGATACAGGTAATCACATCTCTCACCTTAAGGATGTTTCTTCACCTGACCCTGATGGGGTTCCAGCAGTTGTCCTTAAACGCTGCTGTCTCTCTATTGCTGACCCGCTCTATATTCTATTTCAGAATGGAATTTTTATTACTGTGTTGAAAGCCTCCTTTAGCTAAACAGTCAGCTGTTCTAAAACTTTTTGAGTCTATAGTGTATGAGTACATGTTGTTTCACTGTAAATCCTTAATTTCGAGTAAACAACATGGTTTCGTCAAGAATAGGTCCACTTTCACTAATCTGATGGAGTTTGCAAATATATCCATTTTGGCTACTGAGGAGGGTAAGCAAGTTGATTGTATTTATACTGGTTTTAGTAAGGTTTTTGATTAATTCCCCTCTCCATTATATTGTTGAAATTTGACTTTTTGGGTTTTCCTACATGGTCTATCAATTGCATTAAATCGTAATAGAACTTATCGAGTTTTCTTTCGGGATTGTACTTCTAAGCCATTTACTGCGCATTTTGGTGATCCTCATGGAAGTGATTTGGGGCCACTTCTATTTCTCCTGGTCATTAATGATGTTGCCTCTGTTTTTAAATATTCGGAAGTACTAATTTATGCTGATGAAATTAAAATCTTTAGTTAGAGACCTAAAGATTTTAATTTCATCAGCCAACTCTGACAATTTGCTTTAAGAAGATTTGATTAATTTTAGTAGCCAGACTTAGACTGAATTTGGATAAATGTTATGAAATGTCATTTAAATCTCTCCGTTCGTGATAGTTTTCAGTCTTAATGACTGTATTTTGGATCGAATCAGTTCCATTATTGACCTTGATATTACATTTGACCATAAAATTAACTGTGGCTTGCATATAAATAAGATCGTGCAGAGGAGTAATTCTAAATTGGGATTTACCACACGCTTTTCCAAGGAATTTAACAAAAAAAAAGTTTCTTTAACACATCCGTGAAATCTCACCTTGAGTATGGTTTTTAAATTTGGTCTGCTTATTACGATTGGTAGAATTGATTCGATTCACCGTAAATTTGTAAGAATAACCTTATTTTACCTTAATTGGAACGACAGAGTTCGTTTTCCTCCTGATTCTGATCGACTTAAATATGTCATCGCTCTCGAAACGACGATGTGAATTTAGGCTCTTCTTTTTTTTATTATCTGTACTTAGAGTTGGGATGTTGATGTTTGTTTCGTTCCGTCACTAAATAATGAGCCAGAGGATAAATCGACTTTCAGTTTTTAAATTTGGAATCGATTCATGGCAATTCCTTGCATTGAGGAATCCTGATAGTGATAAAATAAGTATGAATTTGTTGTGCTAAGTGATTCCATTTGTAAATAAAATTGATCGGAATTGCGTTATTCCTCCTTCTTTTTGTACCCCACTGGATGGAAATAGTTTATCATTAGTTTTCTTCACTTAAATCATTATATCCAAATGTCAAGTTTCAGCTTTCTATCTGCATTCGTAATCGAGATATTGGCAAATGTAATGTACCCAGTCAAAAATGAATCCAAAAACAGTGATATGAGTTGTTCAAATTTGATAAGCGTGTGTGTGGACGGCGAAGAAACAGACGGATTTTTTGTTGCAGTTTTAGACTTAGTTAGTCATGAAATGGGGAAAAATGAGCTAATTATTTTTTTATTGACAAATCACCCATTCTTGTAGTTATTTCTTGAAATCTTAAAAATTTCGATTTCATCTAAAACAACTGACTGAAGTCTATCCACCATTCTGTAGTGCTGCTATATACCAAGTTGAAGGGTAGCCTCATCTTGGCATGTTTTTCACTTCAATCAATAAGTCAATGAGCTAGCATAAAAATAAAATACTTTCGATTATAATCAATTTTCATAAGGATTATCATTTTTCATATATAACAGATTCTAGTCATTTGGGCAATAAGGAACACCGAGGGTGACTAATTTCAATCTAATCAAAAGGCCATCGTACAAGGACAAGCACATGGGTTCGAACGTAAGCGCATCGATTGTTTTTAATGGATAAGATGTGGAAGAGGTGTAAGATTTTTGTTTTCTCGGTAGCATTTTCAGCATAGTCGGCGGAGCCGAAAAGGCTTCTATAAATAAAACTCGTCAGGCTTTCGGTATCATCTCCGCTCCCGCGAAGCTACGAATGTTTAACGCTTGCGTCAGATCCATATTGTTGTACTACATGAAAAGTGACCTTTAGGATTACCAAGAAACTGCAAATTTTCGTGAACAAAAGCCTCCGACGAATTTTAGGGTTAATATGGCCAGATGTAATCTCCAAAGACGATTTTTCGAGTATAACTGGGCAGACTAAAAGAGGCATTGAGATTCAAAGACGGAAATGGTAGTGGATCGTTCACACGTTGAGGAAACTAGAGCGAAACATCGCCAAACGACAACTAAATGTCAATCCTTAGCATCACGCCTTGTGGAATACAACTGCTTCTGTCCTATGCCTATATGTATAGGGGGTCCTTACTGAAAAATGATTGAAAGTTGATCATTTTAATTATATCAAAAAATTTTTTTATAGATTAAATATAGTATTAATACAACTCAAAGTTAGACTATTATTTCAAAATAATTCGAACGAGCTACTTCTTGTTATTTGCTTCTTGGTTAAAATTCAAATTTTTAAAGCTAAAATGTGCAGAAACAGTTTTTTTGTACAGATAGATTCCAATTTACTCATTGCGTATACAATTTAGAGAGCTGAAATTGTGCACCAAATATTTATTTGAAATTGTTAGTACGCCCAAAAAAATTTAGACTATTAGCTTCACCCCTTCTACCCCCTCCCATACAAAATGACACAATTTCGTAATTTGACAATAAACGGATTTACTCGAAAAGTATAAAAGCTATTAGTCTGAATTTTCGGATATGTTATTTTCATAGTAATTTTAATCTACAATAGAAAAATTATTTGCTTCCTCCCTCTCCTTCCACCCCCTCCCATACAAACTACACTTTTTCATGAAATGCTCTAAGACGATTTTCTCAGAACATATAACATTTATTGAGCTCATATTTGTAATAAATACTTAATTAGTATTAGCACTAACATCAGAAAAAAATATTTGATTAGCTTCACTGCTTCTACCCCCTCCCATACAATATGACACAGTTTCACAACTTCACAAAAAATCGATTTTCTTGAAAAGTATAAATGGCACTAGTCTGAAATTTCAGGGATGTCAATTTTACAATATTCCTAGTTATTTCTGAAAAAAATCACTCTAATCGCCCCACTCTTTCTACCACCTCCCATACAAACTGCACATTTTCACTAAATCTAACTCACTAATTTTTTCAGTTCCATTCAATTTTTGGAGTAAGCATTTTGTACAAAACATTTTTATAGCTACTTTAGCATGATGGGGAAAAATTAGTTCAATGCTGTCATCCCTTCTAATACTTCCCATGCGAAATTTCTTGTGATCACAAAAAATTCTATTTCATCTAGAGTATCGGAAGATTGCGCTATACGCGCAATCGTAGCCCTGTTATGTTTTTTAATTAACATCAATTTCATATTTGTATGGAAACCGTTTACTCATTATTGCACCATATTTCATATAATTATAGAAAGCGTTGAAGCGTAGAAATATCTGAATTTTTTTCATGAACAAAAATTTTTAAAGTGTCGCGTCGCGTCCTTTCGTATGTCACATGCGAGTAAGCTTATCAAAAATGTAAAAATCAAAAAGAATTTAGAACAAAGACCTGTCGGCTGCCAATGACATCGAAAACCATATCTTCAGCAACATGTAGTCCCTATACACGGTCACAAATACTCTATAGCAGCATAAACATACGTGTAACAATCAAGCGCCATGTCAACCATTCGGGGAGGGAGAGGGTGACCATCAGCGGCAAGTCAATTTATTTTACATGCAACATTATGAATAATTTCTACTCCCAGTTTCACATAAAGGACCGGAACTGGCTTCCGGTGATCAGATTATCTGATTCGTTACGCCTTCTGACTTTTCCAGTTCTACGCATTGATTGAGGTCAAAACTCTGTTTTTTTTTCTTCTCTTAGTAATTCGCAAGAATTATTTTCATAAAAATCACACATGAGACCATGAGCACAATCCTAAAGTAATATGCTCGAGATGTGACCGGAATTTCCGATATAAAAGGCCAAAAATCTACTCTAATTGCTATGAGCGTATATCAGGAAAAAAAACTGAATATGAATAATTTCGGAAATTCAAAATTAGTCCAATTATACAAAGATTATAAAAAATGCTTTTAATAGATATGAATCTGTACCTAGTTATTTTGTTCATAATTTCAAGGCAACTTAGTGTAATACTCGAAATTTTAACTATGGAAAGCCACTGAACTGTAGACATGACTGATGGTAGTGAAGATATAATTAAAATTAATACAATCTAAAATTATTCATTATCTTCAGTTTACTCAACTTCTGAAAAGTTCAGAGTTTTGACTTTAATCTAGACTGTGTGACATCGATCATAAACTATTGGAACTACTAATATAATATGGAATACATGAATTTCAAACCATTGATTGATAACATAAGTAACTCCTTTCAAAAATATATTCTTAACCAAATTACTCAATTCTTTTAGACATAATAATATATGATCATAATTTAACTATTACAATTCGTATGATGAAAAAATTGAACTGGCTGAACTCCTAATTTATTATTAGTTTTATTATGTGAAATATTGAACATAGAATAGAAATGAATAATTTATTGAATACATTTTTACTACCATACTTCATAATTTCTTACAGGTGATGCGACGAATCAATAGATAAAACCATTTGGCCATAATTATTTATTTGTATATCGATGATACAAAATTAGGCTAAAAATATGTTGAAATTTTATAGAATTTTTCAACAAACGCTAATACACTTGCTTATAAGCAATGTAATAACCGTATTAGGTGAGAGTTCTTTAAAAATAAAAGCACTGAAGAATTTTTACTAAGTCTTATCTTTCTATTCAGCTCAAACGACTTGCAACAATGGTTTAGGACGAGTGCTATACGAACGTTTACCGAATCAACAACTCCAAGGATTCGATGATGATGTGGTCCGTGACACTGCGCCACCATTTCGAGTGCTAGAGAAATGTCAAGATCTGTGCCTTCGCGATCGAACTGCCTCCAATAATTTAGTACGCGCTTGTACTAGCTTTGATTTTCAACCCGGAAGCCGGATTGCTTCATTTAGCGGAAGCGCTGAATATGAAGAATCAACTTGTTACCTGACACGGGAACAAGCTGCTCCCGAGGGTATCGGAAATCTTATGTTGGTCCCGAATAGTGTTCATTTCACAGAAGTTTGCCTAACTTGTAAGTAGTGCACACAGAATATTTAAATCAGCATGAAATTAGAACTAAATTGAAATTTTAATTACCAGCAAGCCGACCTGAGAGGGAATGTCCTAGTAGACGATATGTTTTCGAAAGACATCCTAGAAAGAAACTAAAACTGCCTTTGTCTGATATTAAAGAGGTAATAATCTTATATTCATTGTTACTAATTGTTTTTATTAATTTTTTTTACTAAATAGATAACTGCCGCAAATCGATCTGACTGTGAAGACAAATGTTTAAATGAATTTTCGTTTGTTTGTCGATCTGCCAATTTCGATACTTCACTTCGTACTTGTAGCCTTAGCCGGTGAGTTTGGAATCAGATTAATGATAATCGGGATTTCTAAAATTATTAGCAGAAAAGTATTCAATTTCATTCTTACACATTGTCTTATATTCCTGTTGTCAGCTATTTATTGACCAATAGTTACATTATCAACTTGGATCTCGAATGCCTCAAAAATTCGAGTAAATTTTTAGTCTAAAAGCACTTAAATATATTTTCACAGGTTTACGAGAAGAACGCACCCTGAACTGCTAGAAGACGACGCGAATTCAGATTACTTAGAAAATACTTGTTTAAATGGTATGCAATTCATTAAAATGAATTTAAGGCAGATGTATTACAATTTTCTTTTCAAACTTTCATAGCTGAAAGAAGATGCGATGGCCTGGCTGTATTCGTTAAAGAGGAAAATAAACGATTGGGAGGGCCGTTTGAAGTGGACATATTTAATAATATGACGCTTGAGGAGTGTCAGACAATGTGTTTGCGTGCCGAAAAGTAAAGACCAATTGAGATTATAAAATTTGATCTTTGCTCACTTAAAAATCGTTCCCTTAGGTATTTTTGTCGTTCGGTCGAATTCGATGATCAGACAAAACAATGCATCCTTTCGGAAGAGGATTCAATCTCTCAGAAGGACGACATCAGTATAAGTTCGAGCCCAACACATCACTTCTATGATTTAGTTTGTCTTGACAATCGTACGTCTTGATTTCAAATTAACTTGTCGTAATTAACACCTATTTATGTTCTATTTCTATGATAAAGAACGAGGCACTGATTATCCAGATAATTCAGTTACGTCGCACTTATTCTCTAGCGGTAGACGACCGGACACTGCCTTTCAGCGCTATAGAAATTCCCGACTCGGAGGGGAATTCCACTCGGAAATTACAGGAAGATCGCTAAGTGAGTGCCTAGATGAATGTTTACGGCAAACTAGCTTCCAGTGCAGGTAAATTCCACAAGCATTTGTAGCATTATTTTCAAATTAATTTTCTAATCTATAATTACTAATTCGATTAAAATTTTCGCACATCTCTGCAGGTCAGCCGTCTACAGCGATCGATTTAGAACTTGCAGGTTGAGTAGATATAATCAAAGAGATGGAATGAGGATTATTTATGATGCTGATTATGACTACTATGAAAATTTGATGCGTAAGTAGCTGAAGTAGAACTATTGGAGACGTGTAAATATTTCATTAAAATTACTTGATGCAGTTAATGTAGTTGGAAGTGATAATGACGATCGACAGAGTCCCCGACCAGATACAAATACCGGAACAGATTGGAGACCTCCGAAAACTCCAGCCTCTAACTATCCCGGAGATCGAAATAAATATCCTTCCGATAGAAATCCAATGACGCCCGACTATGGTATGTAACTAGCATGATAATCATCTCGTACCTCTAATATCACAATCACATAAACTAAAAATTTAAATTGGCATAAATGGGGTAATTAATCCCTCCAGCTAAACATACGAAAACACTATGAAGACGTGTTTATGTTCACCTATACTACTGCACATTTATTAACTTATTCTAGATCGTTATCCTGCTGAAAAATATCCTGGAGACAGATATCCTGCTGGTGATTCCGATAGAGATAGATATCCGGATGGTGATCGTTACGGGGGAGATAGATATCCTGGAATGGACCGGGACCGATATCCTGGAATGGACCGGGACCGATATCCAGGAATGGACAGGGATCGGTATCCAGGAATGGACAGGGATCGGTATCCAGGAATGGACAGGGATCGGTATCCAGGAATGGACAGAGATCGTTACCCTGGTATGGATCAAGATAGATATCGACCAGATGATCGGTATGCACCTGATGAAAGATATCCCGGAGATAGAGATCGAGATCGTTTTCCAGGCGGTGGTTATGATCGTGAACGTTACCCAATGGGTGGTGGAGGAGGCGGCAGATATCCCGATCGAGGAAACTATCCAACAGATAGATATCCGCCAGAACGCTATCCTCCAATCACCGATAATAGATATCCATCAGATGTGGATCGATATCGTCCACGACCTTATCTACCACCGGCCGATAGTCGCGATCGTTTCCCATATTATGGCAGCGGCGAGCGTTATCCACCAGGCTCTAGATTTCCTCCAGATGATGGCTTTTCCGAAAGGTATCCTTCTTCACGATTTCCACCGCGATATCCAATAGATTCTTCGTATGGCGGCAGAGGTGATCGACCGCCAATTCGAGTTCCAGGCTCTAGATTTCCTCCAGATGATGACTTTTCCGAAAGGTATCCTTCTTCACGATTTCCACCGCGATATCCAATAGATTCTTCATATGGCGGCAGAGGTGATCGACCGCCTATTCGAGCTTCACCAGGTGGTCGTCTTCCAATTGCACCGCTAGATGGTCCGCGTTATCCAGCCGAGTCGCCCCGCTATCCACCTGATGATATAGCTGGATCGCGAAGACCTCCCATTGATCCGGCGCGATATCCCGATACCGATAAACGTTACCCTCTTTCACCTGTTCTACCGACTACCGATAATAAATTCCCACCCACATCAGCAAATCGATTCCCAGTAGGTACGGATCGGTATCCCATTGATATTTATAAGTACGGAAATCGGGAACGTTTTCCCAGCGGCTCAGGTAAGTCTTTAGATTGTATATCTGAAAATGTGCTAGATGATTTTCTTAGCTACAAAGTAGTAAGAACATTTACAACATATTTGGTGAGACAATGTGTTACTTAATTTTAATTTCTAAATTACAGGTTTCGATCGATTTCCACCATCCTCGTATTATGATCTAGAGTACGAAGATCGATTCAATGATAGACCTTACGGACCACGTCCAGGATATTCGGTAGGATTTTTCAATTTGTCTTATTAATATTTTAAACTATTTGTCTGACATACGTATAGGCCTATGGTTCAGCATACGATCGCGAATATGACGGAGGATATGGGCGACGCCCAATGGGAGGAGGAGGATATCCCCAATATGAAGGTTATCGGCCATCGATTCAGTCCGGATATGATAATTCTATAAATTCGGTATCCGGCGATGGATTCGGTGGTTACGGTCCGATAAGGCCACATTCATCGAGATGTGATGACGTTGAGAATTTTAAACAAATGGCCTCAAGACGCAAAATGCGTCGACAATATATTAGACGATCACTAACCGTTCCAACTTTATTACAATGCCAACGAGAATGTATTGAAAGTCGAGATTTTATGTGCAGAAGCTTTAACTATAGGTAAGTTAATTGAGCCGAATAAACTATTAATAATACGTTTTCTTGCCAATCGAATGATGCTTGGCTTCTACTCAGTGGGATACAGCCAAACCGACAAAAACTATTCAATTGTAGTCCTATTAGCTAACGCACCTGGAAAATGTCTTATCACGAACCAGCACTGAATCCCTGTGGATAATAATTGCCTCTTCGCAGAATACGCGGGTGTCGCAAATCCGCACAATCGGGAGTGCATATAAAAAATTATCACGTACATAGCTAATATCTTAAATTGATTATTGACTGCAGAATTTTCAAAGAGAATGTTCTATAATCTTAAACTTATTTGCAAATAAAATTTCCAATTTCATACTTTCACATAAATTTATTTGCAGAGAAACGACCGGTACGTATGACGATCGTGATCTTGCAAATTGCGAACTCAGCGATCGCGACAGTCGAGAATTGGATTTGCATAACTCCAATATGTTCGACTCGGGAACATTCGATTACTATGAAAAAAGTAGTGGACGTAATGGTATTGATGGCGAATGTCTTGATGGTAATGTATCTTTAATAGCTTAAACGATAGACACATGTCTTATAGGAGTATTGTTTAACTTTTCTCAATTGAAAACAGTTTCGCAAGTTTGTAACGAAGAAGGCATGGAGTTTACTTTAAGAACCCCTGAAGGTTTCGCAGGTCGAATCTACACTTATGGATTCTATGATAGGTCAGTCAATTTCAATTTAGAGTCATTAAAGTGCTTAACTTTCACATTAATTGTTGTAGATGCTTCTTCCGAGGAAATGGTGGAACAGTGAATGTTTTGAAAATAAGTGGTCCTCAAGGATATCCCGAATGTGGTACGCAAAAGGTAATGGCATAAAATATCTATTAAGTTTTTACAATTAATTAATAATTAAATAACTATTTGTTTTATGATATTAGTATGGCGATACCTTGACCAATATTGTAGTAGTGCAATTCTCAGATAATGTTCAGACCGGCCGGGATAAGAGATTTAATTTGACGTGCGTTTTCCGAGGTCCAGGCGAAGCTGTGGTCACATCAAGCTATATAGGAGCAGGGTAAGTAGTTGATTAAATAGTCCTTGATTATTAGACAGAATAAGGTAGGTTAGGAAATAAATGGGGAAAAATATTCAACTCAAATTGATTAAAATATAGCTTTAACATTTTGATGTATCTATTTGGCACGGTAGATAATTTGAATTCAATTAATTTTGAAAAGATGTTTTTAAATAATTTTCTTTTAATTCTTTTTCGAAAATATTTTAAGGATTATTAAGTGTAGTTGTATAATTTGATATTTGCAATGTAATGGAATGAAACCCAAGTAATTTGTATTGGAAGAAAACACTCAGTGGCGTGGCGTCCATGGAAGCAAGGGAAATAATTCTATTACATACATCGGGGCTTGGCCCAGTGAGTTATGTACTCGTGCAGGAGGTTTCATGGAGGTATCTCGCCATATGACTATTCATCAACCTTAATTTAGTAGAGGAGTGCATCCATCTCACGGAGAAACTATTTCAGAGCAGAGTAGCGAGAATTCGTATGAATTGCGGCTTGATTCCGAAGTAATTTTGGCTCTGCGATAATGGGCTCACTCACTCACTAATTTATAAAATGTTGGTTTCGTTGGCCAATCTATGTCAGGCATATCAGGCTTACCTTGAGCCAAGCCCCATAGCACCGCAGAAGGAATCGATTCGATTGCTTTTTAATATTTTCATTCTTTTCAGAAGTGTCATAAATTCCTTCCAGATTATTTGGTAAGCGAAATTAATGTAACCCAATAATTATTCACGCCACGCCACTGATATGCTTAATAATTGTTTATATAGTTAGATATTTTAGTGTAAATTAGATACCTACCATATTTATCAAGCAATCGATCCTAATAGTCTGTCGAAATTCCTAACAAACTAACAGGAATGCAAAAGCCTTGTACTAATCGTAGTAAACTAATCGTCATAAGAAAACTTCCTTTGGAGAAACTCAATTTCATTATTTGAAATGAATTTATTCAGAGGAAATTAACAATTTTATCGCTTTAAAAAAAAGAAATCTCTATGATCCTGATAGGTCGGGAAGTCCTATCCCCATCGAGTATCTACCAGCCGAAAATACTCTAAGCTCCAAGGTTCGTTTAATGATTCTCTATCAAGGTCGACCAACTACGACTATAGCTGTGGGTGATCCTCTTACGTTCCGCTTGGAAGCTCAGGATGGATATAATCAAGTTACGGATATATTTGCCACGAATGTGGTTGCCCGCGATCCATACTCAGGACGAAGTATTCAATTGATTGATAGATTTGGGTAAATGCTAATTAAAATTTAATCAAACAAGAAAAGTTCTAAATCTCAAAATAATTCAAGATGTCCTGTCGATCCTTTCGTTTTCCCTGAACTTGATAAGTTACGAGAGGGTGACATGTTGGAGGCAAGATTCAATGCATTCAAGATTCCTGAATCAAATTTCCTGGTATTTGAAGCAACTGTAAGGACATGCAGAGAGGGATGTCAACCGGTAAGTAAAATTATTCATTCTAAAATATTTAACTAAAATTTTGTAATTAAATTATCTTTTGAAAAATATTCAAGGCTTACTGTCCAGGACCAGCAGGTCGATCGGAACCATCATTTGGCAGAAGACGGCGATCTTTGAACGACACAGATACCGATATGATTATTGAAGAAAATATTATTGAAATTAATAATACAATATCAGATGATCCTGTCGCTAATAAAAGTGAGTGTTTCAAACATATGGATTACTATATCGGATATTAGACCATATTAGATATTTCCGAATTTTAAATTATCAAATTAAAAAAAAATTAATATCAATTAATTATCGGTTAAGACCCTTTATATACATTGGAAGGAAACAGCTTTCTTCCACAAAAAAAAAATAATAATAATAATAATAAAAGAATCACTGACCTCGAAATATCTATACTCTAGGTGAAATCTGAGATTATGTTGTGTTTGCCTTGCCATTTCTAACGCTAAGAAATAATGCTCGCACAGAGTCACCAAGGGTACAGAAATGTTTGTTGTCACTCAAAATCCCCGAATCCGAGTGACCGTCTGTCCGTCTGTCTGTCCATATATGTGTCCGTCTGTCTGCAGCATAACTCTCGAACGCGTTGAGCTATCGTGCTGAAATTTTTACGTGTAATTTTTAGCAACAAAGTAACTTTAAGTTCGTAAACGGGCTACATACCCCCACTCCTTCTACCGCTCCCATACAAATTTCATCAAATTTCAAAATTTTAAGAATTTAATTTTTCTTCGAAACTGTTTATGGTACTAACTTGAAATTTGGGTCAAATTTTAGCATTGTATATATCATTAATATCACAAAATATTGATTCGATCCCCTCACTGCTTCTAACTCCTCCCATACAA
The DNA here is from genome assembly GCA_963669355.1 of Chorisops tibialis. Lineage (NCBI taxonomy): Eukaryota > Metazoa > Arthropoda > Insecta > Diptera > Stratiomyidae > Chorisops > Chorisops tibialis. Next base: position 191,298,048 of record OY770262.1, read on the forward strand.
ATGCACAACTTTCAAAAATGTATTTATATGATTTTGTTTGAAGTTAGCGAAGCTAAATGAACATATTTTTGCCAATGTTAATTTCATTATAATTACAATCAGTTCTAAAAAAAGCATCAACTTCACCTTACTCCTTCTAACCAATCCCATACAAATTTTGAAATTTTAATTAAATTATTTTTCTTCGAAACTTTCAAAGCTATCGACTTGAAGTTTTGTTGAAAGTTCAATAGTAGAAATATAATTGATACTCCTTCTACCACCTTCCATACAAATGCATAATTTTGATAAATGCATTGTATCGAATTCCATTAAACTTAGTAAGAGCACTCACTTAAAATTTTGTTACAATTTACCCCTTAATAATTCCAATAAGTACTTCGCTGCACTCCTTCTACCCCCTCCCATACAAATATTTACATTATAAATTCAAGAAAAGCACTTCTCCTTCGAACATATGAGAGCTATCGACTTTGAAATTGAAACAAAGCATGGTGATAAGGAGTAAGCAGTTCAAAATCATCCACTCTCTATACCACCTCCCATACAAATACCCCAACTCCAGGAAAACTATATCAAATTTCTTTGAAAATAATAAGAACTACAAATTTTACAGCACGAAACATTTTGCATGCCACGTTCCGTATCATATACAAAAATTACAAACCTTCCCCCTCTGCTTCTAACACCTCCCATACAGAAATCACAATACTCTATTTGAAAGAATTTGAGATGGCATATTTTCAGGTACATTAAACTCTTTCCCATTTCATCTAGAGTATCATATTATTGGGCTTTACGCCAACATTCCCTTATGTTTTAAATTAACTTATCTTATTAAACCTTGCAAATTCCTTATTTTGAACATGTTTTTTGTAATATTTAAAAAATAATCATTTTTTCAGCCGAAAATGCCAACGAAAATGGTATAGAAGAACCTGAACATGTTAGAGAAATGATTGAGGTATTTCATTCGTTTTTTCGCTTTTGAATCTATAAAATAATTTAGTTACTAATTTAATTTTACTTTTCAGGTTTTTGAGTCAAGAGATGAAATCGAACAGGAATCATTTGCAAGAAAACTTGTAGCACCAGTCGAAACTGTTTGTATGACACCATCGGAATACCATGGACTCATAACTGCAGTGATCCTTCTTATGATTTTACTTTTTAGTATAACATTGGTTTCGGGACTTGCTTACAGGTAAATTTTTAATGGGTTTAAAAAAAAAAACTTCTTTTATAATTGGGCGTAACAGCTACAGACTAATCTGTCTCACATGTTTTCTCCTAAAAAACAATGGAGAAGGTACAATATCTTTGCCTAGGAAAATTAGTCCTTAGTTATTTGTCTATATGAACCATTATGCCTACTAGGCCTCGAAAAAGAAACGGCACTATACGCCTTCTTGGTCATTGAGGACGAAACACAAATTTCAGAGTAGCAAATTTTTTTTTTCTGTGTCGATCACAATTAAGGCAACCTAGGCACCGAAACAATTAATCAGCCAGGACCGGTCCTACCAAGGTGTAAATGGAGCAGTCGCACCGGGCGGTGAACTTGAAAAGACATGAAAATACCGAAATGTTAAAATCAGTGTGACGAAATGGAGGTCTACATTCCGCCAACAGATAATGTACTTCTTTCGGACCCCACGGCATGGTTGGCAACAAGTCAAGGAGTGGGAAGAGGATTTGCTGCGGGGTATATACCATCCATAAAAAAAGCCGTGATGAAAGAAGCTAACTAAAATAAGGCTATTGGGGTTCACGTTACCTACCGGAACAATCTTAAACTCTACATTGGACGCAACTGTAGCAAAATGAAGAGGTCCGTTCGCATAGATAATAGGCTTGTTACGGACATCAAAGCATGATGAGGTCGGGGATGGGAAGGCCTGCCTTACAAGACTTTGGGGTAATTATTTTTTCTACACCAGGTATAAACATAACAGAATTATGATTGGGCGTAAAGCCCAATCATATGATACTCGAGATGAAATGGGAATGACTTTAACGTACCGGAAAATATGTCATCTAAAATTCTTTCGAATAGTGAATAGAGACTTTTGCATGGGAGGTGGTAGAAGTAGAGGGAGAGGTTTGTATTTTTCGTATATGACACCGAATATGGCATGCAAAATATTTTTTGTTGAATTTAAAGTTTTTAGCTTTCATTATTTTTAAAGAAATTGGTCATAGTTTTCCTGAAATTGGGGCTTTTGTATGGGAGGTGGCAGAGGAAGTGGAGCGTTTAAGATGATTTTGAAACTGTTTATCATCATCCTTATCACCATGTTTTGATTCAATTTCAAAGTCGATAGCTCTCATATAATTGAAGGAGAAATGCTTTTCTTGAATTTATAATATAGATATTTGTATGGGAGGTGGTAGAAGGAGTGAAGCGGAGCTGATAATTTTTTCTAACACTTATTTCAATTATTAAGAAAAAAATTCTGGCAAAATTTGAAGTTTGTACTTTTTCTAGTTTGAATGGAAAGCGATAAAATGCATTTAATGAAAATTATACATATGTACAGTGCCGAAAAATAAAATAGCACCACCACGACATTTTTTCTATTTGTTAAAACAAAAACATTTCGTGTCGAAAATTGTTTGTACATTGCTGATAAATATATCACACAACATGTTCACTTTCCGCAGAAAACAGTTTATTGTTCATATTGATAACGGTTCTTTTCAATTTAAGCGATTTTCAGAGAAAAATGCAAAATAGAAGGAAAAAAATAATAGCACCGCTGACAATTCTGTTGAAGAGCACATTAGTTGAGTTTATTAATTTAACCCCTGTACAATTTAAAGTGTTCTTGTTCGGTTTTCGTTAGTTTTTACACAAATTTAAAAGGAAATGGGACGCGGAAAGCATTAGAGTGCTGAAAAAAGAGACAGTGCGTCATTTTGTTGGATGCTCGAACAAAATGATACGCAATGCCATAACTTTCCAAGAAAAAGCTAAAACACGTGGACGTAAACGCGCCATATCTAAGTTGCTTGAAAATCGGTTGATCCGCCAGAGCAAGAAGTAGCCTTTTAAGCCAGCAACTGAACTGAAAAAGGATCTCAATATAGCTGCAACGGTGCAAACAGCTTGTAATCGTTTAAGACATCACAATTTAAAAGCATGTAGCCCAAGAAAAGTTCCACTCCTAAGTGCGAAGCATGTAGCCAAACGTATTGAGTTTGCAAAGAACACAAATGGCCAGTTGAAAATTGGAGGAACATCTTAGGGTCAGACGAGAGCAAAATTGCTCTGTATGGCGGAAAAGGCTCTCGTTCATACGTCAGATGTCCTTCGAATGCAGAATACAATCCTCAATACACATGTAAAACCATTAAACATGGGGGCAAATGTAATGGTGTGGGCTCGCTTTTCGCATTATGGCATAGGCCCAATACATTGGATAAAAACAATTATGGACCAACACGTTTACGGTGAAATAATTGAAAAAATTATGCTACCTTATGCAGAGTATGAGATGCCTCTGCTGTGGGTCTTTCAACAAGACAACGACCCCAAACACACCAGCAAAAAAGCGAAGATATGGTTCAGAGAGCATTCTGTGAACGTCATGGAGTGCCCTGCGCAGTCACCAGATCTCAACCCTATTGAGAATTTGTGAGCTAATGTAAAAAAAGCAGTTGCTGCTGCCAAGCCAACCAGCAACGAATCACTTTGGAATGTGATTAAGGAGTCCTGGAGCGAAATTCCGCTAAGTCGATGCCAGAGCTTGGTTGATTCAATGCCAACAGGTTGTGCAGCCGTTATTGCCAATAAAGGTGAAGCAACTAAAAATTAAAACTGAAGGACGTCATCAGCTGGAACAAATAACTATTGCAAACTAATAAAACTAATTCATTTTTTCTATTTTTACTTTATTATTATAATAATAAAGTATTGTGATCGACACAAAAAAAAAAAAAAGTTTGCTACCCTGAAATTTTTTTTTTTCGCGTTTCATGACTAAATTAGCCTAAAAATGCAAAAAAAAAAAATCCGTCTGTCTGTACGCCGTCCGCCGTCCGCCGTACGCCGACGTGTACGCTCAGCGCACATTAACTCCCAAACCCTTCAAGATAGAAAGTTCATTTTTGGGGGGATTGTAGATAGTTGCGGATCTCAGGCGGATACCTATTTTCCGGGGTATACGGGTTCGGGGGGAGGCGGGGGGAGTGCTTAAACCGAAAAATACGAATTCAAATATCTCAACCATGGTAAGAGCTAGGAAGCTAAAACTCAACATTAATATAGAGAGGCTTGTGGGACAACTTTTAAAAATAATTTAATTTTTTTATCCATTGAGGTGCGAAAAGGGGGGGCTTAGAACCAATTGTCGGCCGAATTTTTTTTTCAAATGATTATATCTTCGGAATTACTTATCGTAACAAAACCATTTTTAGAGACCGTCAAGGTGGCATATAGTTTCATCGGAACCAGCTTAGAAAGCGGCTAATTATTGTAAGGGGGAGGGTCAGGGGGGGTGCAAAGAAAAACACTTAAAAATTAATATCTCAACTATCTCTTAAGCTATGTAATTGAAACTTAAAACTTATATTAAGCTATACTAGGCAAATATAAAAAAAATATAACATATTGAAATAATAGTAGTGGGGGGAAATGGGGAGCATTTCAAAAATGGCGCACTTTTCAAAATTACAAATCCTTATATCTCCAAAAATAGTACAGATATCAAATCAAAAATTTGTCAGATTGTAGAACTACATAATAGTTAATTTTGGTAAAAATTTTAAGTTGGGAGGTGTAAGGGGAGGGAGGTAATAAGTAAAAATATCGAAAACTTTGAGTGATTTGTTTAGGGCTCTGGTAAAAGATACAAAGTTAAAATTTTGCATGTGAATACCTATATTTAATCCACATAGAAAAATAATAATAACTTGATCCATATTTGTTATAAACCGACCCCCCCGGTCTAACGTGCACAAGGTGTTTCATGTGCATTGAAAAAAACACATAAACTGAAAATTTTTGAGTGAAATTTTAAGGTAGAAATTTGAAAATTTGCGAAATGCATTTAAAAAAAAACCCTAAATATACGAAATATTAACTGGTCGAAAACCTTTAACACTTCTACCCCCTCCCATACAAAATTATTTTTTCGACCATTTTCAAGAAATCAATTATCACCTAACTATTAAAAGCTATCAATTTGAAATTTTGCACAACAACTAACAAAAATAATTAAAATTAAATCGCGTTAAAAGTTTTAAAATCGCGCTTGACCTTCTACCCCCTCCCATACAAAAGTATGATTTCGACTAATTTCATTAAATCAACTAATAACCAACAAATTAAAAGCTACGAACTTGAAATTTCGTACGAGCACCTTACAATAAAAATGAAAGAAAATTGCATCACAAGTTTTACGATTCCTTTACCTCCTCTACCCCCTCCCATACAAAATTATTTTTTCGAGCACTTTTAAGAAATCAGTTATCAGCTAACTCTTAAAAGCTATCAATTTCAAATTTGGCATAAAAACTTATAAAAATAATTCAAATGAAGTTGCTTTAAAAGTTTTGAAATCGCGCTTGCGCTTCTACCCCCTCCCATACAAAAGTATGATTTCGACCAATTTCATTAAATCAACTAATAACCAAAAAACTAAAAGCTACGAACTTGAAATTCTATACAAGCACCTTACAAGAGACGCGAAATAAAACTGCGTATCAAATTTTACGATTGCCCTATATTCTCTACCCCCTCCCATACAAATGTTCGGTTTCATGAATGTAAAATACACCGAATTTTATGAAAATTCTATGCAACTTCGTCTATGAAACACATTCTATACAGAGAATATTGGACGTGATTCAAGCAATTAATTAAAAAGCTATTAACATCCACCCACCCTTACTATTACCCCTACTCCTCCCCTCATAAAAACCAAACTTACAGAAACGAATGAAATATTGTTAACAGTCCTGCCCAAGAACTCCCTTTCACTTAGCCTTCCCTAACCACTCTAACCTGCATATTGACTTTCCACTCATCCGCAACTTGTCCCAAGAATAATAAAGTTTCGCCCGACTTGTTGGCAGTTTATTTTAACCTGAAGTGCACTTTGGAATTGTGGTGAAATTTATTTTTTTTCGCCTTTATTTATGTTTTTACAAGATTTGTTTAAATATCTTTCAAACGGTAAATAAAACCTTAAACATTTTCATTACACAATTTTTATAAAACTTTTAGACTTTTAAAAATGTGTTCATTAGTTGTTTAAACTAACAAATAGAATTACAATGCCTTTGGAAAAATTGTTGGTGACATTGGTGCTATTATTTTTTTCGCAGCTGTATGGGAGAGGTAGAAGGAGTGTACAGATCAAAACAAATTTTTTTCGCATTATTAATATTTCTATTTGTATACTTTATTCAAAATATCAAGTTGATAGCTTTAACAGTTTCGAAGAAAAATAATTTAATTTAAATTTCAAAATTTCGTGAAATTTGTATGGGAGGGGGTAGAAGGAGTGAGGTGAATTTGATAATTATTTTTAAAATAAATTACAATTATAGTAGAATTAATTCCGACAAAATTTCGTCTTTTCAGCTTTCCTAGTTTCAATGAAAATCAAAAATATGTATTTTTCAAAATTGTCCATTTGTATGGGAGGGAGTAGAAGGAGTAAGGGGATCGGGTCAATATTCCATGTTATTAATGACATCTATATCATAATACTTTGACCTAAATTTCAAGCCGATATTTTGAATAGTTTCAAAGAAAAATCAATTTCCTAATATTTCGAAATTTCATGAAATTTGTATGGAAGGGGGTAGAAGGAGTGGGGGGATGTAGCCCATTCACAAACTTAAAGTTACCTTTTTGCTAAAAATGACACACAAAAATTTTTAGCACTATAGCTCAAAACTTTCGAGAGTTATGCTATAGACAGAAGCACAGAGGGACAGACGGACAGACGGACAGACGGACAGACGGACAGACGGACAGACGGACAGACGGACAGACGGACAGATGGACAGACGGACAGACGGACAGACGGACAGACAGACAGAAGGACAGACGGTCACTCGGAATCAAGGCTTTTGAGCGATAACAAATATTTCTGTACCCTTGGCGAGCGTTATTTCTTAGCGTTACAAACGGTAAGGCAAACACAATATACTCTCAGATTTCATCTAGAGTATAAAAATATCATCATCAATTGCGCGACAGCTCAAATCGGGCCCTGGCCTCCTGGCTTAAAAATATGCCAGTAGTATCGCCCTCCACTTTTTTCTCCCTTTTATCACAGCTCTTCATGGATGACGTCTTCATGGAGATCATATTTTCCTCCCCTCACACATACGCCCTTAGCCCTATATTGCCTTACAATGTACCATTTACGTGCTCTGACATTATCGTATTTTTTCGCCAGTTGTTACTCTGTAAAATTTTAAAAAAATGTTCCCGCAAGAGGGTAGTTGTAGGATGAGGGTTTACCAATTCCTGCAACTATCTTTGGAGACTAGCGACTCAACGGACCTGAGCGAACTATCCCCCTGTGGGATGAGGGCTGTAGAATTCACCCACAGCCCTAAAAATGGCAAATGGACACTCACTGGATCATGGGCTTATCACACGTGATCTTAAAACCTAAATGATACGAGATACATCGCCTCGGATACGGACTGATTCTACGGTAACAACTTTTGGCATTCGAAAACGGACTATGATTGGCTTCTGAAACATTAGAACATTGAATGACGGGGGAAGAGCTGGGGTTACTAGGTCCTTGTACCGCCAATCAGTGATCGAACGTGAAATGGAGCACTATAACATCCAAATCTTGGGTTTGAACGAGGTCAGGTGGATAGGATCAGGAGAAGAACGAACCCCTAGTGGAAACACTATTCTGTACATTGGCCCTGAAAATGAAGCCGAAAATAGCGTGGCGATCGTCCTTACACCGAGAGCGAGAAACAGTCTCATTAGCTCGGAACCAATCTCGGATAGGATTATCGTCATCAGGCTCAGGACCAGTGATAGAAACGTCACAATTCTGCACCAACTAATACCGTAACACCTGGTGACAAAGAGGAGTTGTATAGCCAACTGAGTGCCACCTTCGAACGTGTTTCAAGAGGTGATATTATTATCATCTCAGGAGATATGAACGCCCAGGTTGGATCAGGCAACACTGGACTAGAACACGTCATGGGGAGGCATGGTGACCCTTGGGTCGACGCGTCACGACCTTAGATTAAGAGACCCGAAAACGACGAATTATTTGTGGAGTTTTGTAGTACTTGGCAAATGGTCATCGGAGGGACCCTTTTTGCACACAAGAGTCATCATAAAACATTTTGGGTTTCCCCTGATGGTGTTACTCAGAACCAGATCGACCATTTGGCTATAAGTCGCCAATGGAGAAGATGTCTCCCCGATGTGCGAGCGAAACGTGGAGCTGACGTGGGGAGTGATCACCACTTGATGGTTGCCTGCCAGAGATTGTGTACAGCAGCTATGCGACGACCACAAATTCTTCAAATGAAGCGCAAGGTTAATGCGGATAAACTCTGAGATCCCAACAAAAAACGCGAATACACCACTATTCTACGCGAAAAGTCATCCACATTGGGTGAATATGAAATGCGCACACTGGACACCAATTGGAAGGCAACCAGAAACACTTTTCTGACTAGTGCTAAAGAATCTGTGGGATATGTGCAAAGCGGTGAGAAACCCTGTAAGTCGCAAGACACATGAGATAAGGTTGGCAATCGGAAAAAAGCCAAATTGGCAATCATCTCTCAACCCGATGTCAACCAAAGAACACCCGACTTGGGACAGAACTACCGCGATGCTCATATACAGCTCAAAAAGACAAGGCAGAATCTGCGGCTTACCTTGGGGATAAGGGTTCACTATTTAAAATCATGAAACAGTTGACTAACAGGAATTTCACCGACAACCACCTGGTGAGAGATGTCAACGGATCTCTCTTTAATAAGAGTGAACACCAGTTGCGGCGATGGAAGGAATACTTCTCTGATATTTTAAACATCTTGTCAGAGGAATATATTCCAGAAACAGAACAACTACCAAACATCCAACCGCAACAATCCTCTATTAGGGACGATCTCCCAGATAAGGAAGAGATAGTTTCCGCCATTCGGTCAATGGCGGGAAGGAAAGCTACAGGTATAGACGGACTACCAACTGAACTCCTCAAAGTAGACCCAGAAATAACAGCCGATATACTCCTCCCACTGAGGTGTGGAATGAAGGAAGATGTCCTACTGAATGGAATGAGGGCGTCATTGTCGTGGTATATGTCTACTTACTGCCGTATCAAAAATTATGGCTAAGGTAATTCTCAATAGGATTAGTGATGTCGTCGAGAGCACTCTCGAAGTTTATCAGGCTGGATTCCGTAAAGGGTCGTCTTGTAAAAAAATTTAAAATTATACTTTGAAGAGAAATGTTTAACAAAACTTCCAGATATAAATCAATATCTTGTACAAGAACAACCAAAGTAAAATTTGGTTCTTCTTGTTACTAACATTTATAAATATTACAACTCACATTGGTTCGTTTGTTGAGGTTCACAATATATGACATGTTGTTATTGCACTAAGCAGAGCAGGCTTCATAGACAACGTTGAGCTAAAAAGCTCAAAATCAAAAATTTTTGTCATTGGTTGTTTTTGAATCAGGGTACAGAAATGAAAAGCTCATCACTAAAAATTTTGATTCCATTTATCTACAGTATACGATACAAAAAGTATGTTCTGGAGATGCAAGCCTCGTTTATGTAAGTTGATAGCTTCAAATCGCAATTGAGGATAAATTTCAATCCAGCTGCGCAGAAATGACACTCGTATATATGAAATTTGTACCCAATAAATTTTCTTGGTTTGAAAAGCATTACAACATTTAAGAATTTTTTCAATTCATTATTTAGAATTTTTTACATCAAATTGAAATTCATCAACTCCAAAAGGAAAATATTTGTCAACTAGTGACATAACCCCAACTAAATTTTCGACACCCAATTCGAGTTCAGAGAATTTAAAAATCTTTTTCATATGATGCATACATTTTTTTAATTTTTTCTACTATCCCTTAATTTGACATTTTGAAGTTCAGCTTTTAATTTTGTGATCAGTGACCTCATAAACGCATTTTTTTTCAATTGACATTAAATTTCAACAATATTATTATATGATTTATATTAATATCCGTATGTCTCAATAAATATTTTACAGACGATATTGGAAAGTGATGTCAAAAAATCGATCAGTCGATCGTTCTTCACCAATAAACTCGTTTGTACCATCGACAATACGCACTCATGAACCGTTCAATGAGCCCAGTCAAAGCAACGCATCGCGTCGACCACCAATTTTGAAACCTGGCGGAATGTCATTCTTTGGAAATGGTTTGCAGAAAACTTTTGCAACTGGGTATGCAATTTTACTATAATAACAATTTGTTTTACTATCTTCCCTGATTTGTTTATTTCATAGAAATCTTTCAAGGATGTGTCAAATCCCAGTTATGAACCCAATTCGAAATAATACAAACAATTTTGACGATCCAAGCGAACCAATTTATACAGATCCATCACTTTTTGAACGTTCTAGGTAAATAGCGAAAAATTTTAATTGTTTAAAATGTGTGAACAACAAAAATAATTTTTTTTACTTAGGTCACTACGAAGTTTATCGGAAGAAGGACGAAACGAAGTTTGAAATGTTTCGCATAAATTACTCTACTGTACATACAAAATCCGACGGCCGTTATTCTACTGATTTTTATCCGATTTTAAATCGAATTGCCCCAACATAAAAAAGAGCTATACTTTAATTAATATACATACTAACTATACGATTACTAGCAGTTAAGAAACTATGAAATATGGAATATCTTTTACATTATAATTACATATTTTTTTGTTTTATTTAAATATCTGTACATTGTATGGAAGCTCACATTACTTGTAACTGTGATTTTATCTGACCGCGATATTTGCAGAAAATTGTGTGACTTTTGAGTGCGCTAATTAAGCCAAAGGAAAAAATGCAGCAAATCAATAATTTTTTGTTTTTTAATAAATTGTATTTTGTCGATACCTAAAAATTTATTTTAGTTCACGCACAAATATTTCGTTTTTTTTTCAATTGATCTTAATTTAATTTTTGTTTTTTAAACTATGTAATTTGCTTCAATACCTACTATACAGTTGTTTTTGTTTTTTATAACAATAATTATAATATTGGCGAATTTTTCATAGTCATAAGTTTGATCAGTTTTAAGTGGGTAATCTATTGGATAAAATGATTAAAAAAAACAACAACAATAAATTATTTTTATTATCTCTATGTAGTCGTAGAATAAAAACGATTTTGCAATAACCTTTTGTTTTATTAGTTTTTTCTTTGTTTTTTTATGTAAGCAGCAGTCGGGATCCTCAGTGAGTAATTATAAAATTGCATAAAAAGTCAACCCCTACTACCATTTCCCTTAAAAACTTTACTGAGAGCTATTAATTTAATTTGATTTGAATCTGTAAAGCTTTGACAAAATACTAGCTTGTTTTTCGGATCTAAGAACTATATTACCAGTTCGATTATAAAAAGCGCAGTACGTGCTCTACGTGCAACCCCTATGTTCCTGTTCAGTCTTGTGGGCGTCTTACAGGTACGATATAATTCGGTAAAGCGTACGTTTCGACTTTCAAAAACCACAGCAAATCCATATGTGATATCCGTAAGTAACAACATCGTAACAGCATCTTATTCATGGCTCAAGACATTATAAATAAAATTAATATAAATTGGATAATGTTTTTATCGCTGTACGATCGCTTTCATCTGACCAGAAAAGATTTCCTGGAATTGACCCAAGTGATATAAGTGTTACAAATTATTATTATTATTATTTTTTTTCTTAACTGAAAACCACCACACACAGTAGTGTAATATGATCCAATTTATATATGATAGTACAAGATACGTGAGGTTTATCTCAACGAAATCAGCACACTACCTGTATGGACAAGGTAACGTGTAACAACGAATATTTTAAGTTCACTGTCATACGCCTACTCTTAAGTTCGCTTGAATCAACGATGTAAAATTAGTCAGAACGTAAATCGTAATGTTTTTAATAGTTAAAGTGCATTCCAACTGACAATTATACGCAAGTCAAGGTTATTTATATTCGCATCATATTGTTATTAAACACACAAATAAAAAAAATATTATGATATATTTTTCTTAATGCTTCAAATTAAGATTTCAATTTTCTTTACTAGTTGAGAAATTATTCATAGGGCAATAGGCTTTCATAGGTGTCGCAGCTAAAAGAGTTCATCGGAATTTACTTAGAAAGAGTGTAAAGTGTTTACTAGTAATAGTGCAGTTCCAATGAACAATAAATTTTCGTATAACTGTTATTAATATACGAAGTGGAAAGAATAAAAAGTGCAAGGTGTTAGCCTAAGATATTATGATTTTCTTTAAACAAAGTATGCTCGGATTAGTTGCAGTAGTTGCCGGATTTGTTTTAATTGGATATGCTGATGGAACATATGATCATCGCTCACAATATGCTATTAAAAATATAAATAAGCATTTAGCGAGAGAACAAGTACGTACAATTATTAAAGATCCATATTTAATAGTCCGATTTCAGGAAGTGTAAGTGGGGAGAGCTATTAATTTATTTTATCTACTTATAATTAAAGTAACGATAACAAATAACTCTAATTTTACTTTACTATTCTAATAATAAAGTATTGTGATCGACAAAAAAAAATTTGCTTTCCTGAGATTTTGTTTTTTCGCGTTTCATGACTAAATTTGCCTAAAAATGCAACAAAAAAAATCATCCCGCCGTACGCCGTTCATATGGACTCGTATCTCCGAGACCGTTAAAGGTAGAATGTTCGTTTTTGGGTGGATTGTTGATTGGGTAAGTGAGCTCCATTTTCTAAATTTTATGTAGTGTTAGGTGGAAGGAGGAGGCAGGAGGAGGGAAATAGTCAAAACCACACTTGCTAATATCTCCACCAGGAATGTAGATAGGAAGTTGAAAATCAGCAGAGATATGAGATATAGAGAGAGTTGTGAGACAAACTTAAAAATAATTTAATTTTTTCATCCATTGGCGGGGGGGGGGGCTGTGCTTGAAACAAATTGTCGGTCGAATCTTTTTTTAAATGATTGTATCTTCGAAATTAATTACCATAAGAAATTAATATTTTGGGACCATTAAGGTGGCATACAGATCCACCAGAATCAGCTTAGAGAAAGGCTAAAGAAAAACACTTAAAAATGAATATCTTGACTGTCTTTTAAGCTATGTAATTTAAACTCAAAATATTTATTAAGCTATACTAGCAAAATACGAAAAAAATATAACATGTGGAAACAATAGTAGTGGGGAAAAATGGAGAGCATTTCAAAAATGATGCCCTTTTCGAAATTACAAATCGTTGTATCTCAAAATTGAGTACAGATATCAAATCAAAAATTTGTCAGACTGTAGAACTATATAGTATTCAATTTTGGTAAAAATTTTAAGTTGGGAGGTGTAAGGGGAGGAGGTGTAAGGGGAGGAGGTGGTAAGCAAAAATGTCGAAAATTTTGAGTGATTTTTTTATGGTTCTAGTGAAAGATGCAAAATTTAAATTTTGCATGTGGAAACATGTATTTAATATATATATAAAATTTTAATTTATTCCACAATTGTTATAAACCGACCCCCTGGCTTCTACATCTTCTACAATGGCGCTACAGCCCAAATCGGGCCTTAGCCTCCTGACATTCAGGTTCCTTAACATTTTTCATTACTAATTGTGGAAGAGTTGTAAGCCTTTCGCCTCTCTCTACGAATTTTTCATTTTCGTAGATTGAGGTAACCAAAGTGTATCCAAGCAGGTAATGTCTTGGAATTATATATTGCGTCGACCGGAATTTGAACTTACGACCTTCGCATTACAAGACCAACATACTACCCACTAGGCTGCACCCTAGCTAACGTGCACAAATTCTTTCATGTGCATTGAAAAAAAACACATAAGCTGAAAGTTGAAGTTTTACAAAATGCATTTAAAAAACATAATAGGACCACGATTGTGCGTAAAGCCCAATCGTGCAATACTCTAGATGAAGAGAAATGTTTTTATTTTGATGCAGCAGAATTATTATAGAAGTAATATGTTCCAAATTTCAGATCAATAACTTTTACACTTTTCGAAAAAATCCGTTTATAGACAAATTGCGTAATTGTGTCATTTTTTATGGGAAGGGGTAGAAGAGGTAAAGCTAATCGTCTAATTTTTTTGGTCTTACTAATAATTATAAAATAAAATAGTTAGTGCACAATTTCAGCTCGATCAATTGTATACGCACTAAGTAAATTGGTTTAGAGCATTTCATGAAAAAGTGCAGTTTGTATGGGAGGTGGTAGAAGGAGGGGGAAGACACAAATAATTTTCATACAGTAGAATGAAATCATTATAAAAGTATTATATTCCAAATTTCATACCAATAGCATATATAGTTTTCGAGAAAAGCCATTTATTGATAAACTGTGTAATTGTGTCATTTTGTATGGGAGGGAGTAGAAGGGGTGGAGCGATTTGGCCCGTTCACTAAGTTGTCCTTACTTTTTTGTCAAAAACTATTAACTCCCACCCACCCTTACTATCCCCCTCCCCTCATAAAAACTCAAACTTACATAAATTAATGAAATATTGTTAAATTGACAACAGCCCTGCCCAAGAACTCCCTTTCAATTAGTCTGCCCTGGTATTGACTTTCCACGCATCTGCAATTTGTCCCAAGAATAATAAATTTCCGCCCGACTTCTTGGCAGTTTATTTTGTGTTGGAAACAAAATAAATCAAACCATTGAAAAGAAAGATTTCCGGATTCTACACTGTTACGCTTTATTATTGAAGTGGCGTTCAAACTGATAAAGGTTTCAGTAGAGGCCGAAACGTCACGAATAATAAAGCGTAACAGTGTAAAATCCGGAAATATTTCCTTTCAATTCGAAATGCACTGTGAAAACATTTACCAAACCAATAAGTTAAACTATATTTAATATTTCAAGTGAAATTTTTTTATTCGTTCAAATTGATAGTTGATAGTCGAATCCACATTTAACTGATTAATTTTTGTTTTTCGGAACTAGCTCCCACCCAAAGGATGTGATTTAGAATTTTTTTTGAGAAGGTCCTGCGAAATTCAGAATATCACTTACAAATGTTATCACATTTTACTTTATTATTTATTACTTCTAATAATGAAGTAAATGACTTGGGCAAAAAACATACCAAATATACAATATTGTTGAGAACTAGGAGTTCGCCGGGATTTCAAATAAAAACACAATTCGTTTAAAAAAAAATTAGTGATAATTTATTTATTCGCACTTTAATTCAATTTCCCGCTTAATTCGCACTATATGGCAATACCGCCGCATACTTTTCTATCGCTTTCACTGGTTCGCGTCTAAAAATGACTGACTCTCTCGCTGAAAGCTTTCATTAGTCGGTCGAGATGTACCACTTTCATTTTAGTACGAGATTTTTGATGTAGCTGAATCCGGTAGACGACATCATTTAACCGGTTGATGATCTGGTAAGGGCCTTCCCAATTGCGCTGTAGTTTCGGCGATCTGCCTTTCTGTCGTTTGGGATTGTATAATCAAACCAAATCGCCCTCTTGGAATCCTGATGAATTCGCCCGTTGATCATACCTCGTCTTCATGCGGTCGGTCGCCAAATCAATTTTATCTCTGACCAGGTTATAAATTGTATTTAGTCGGCATCGAAGATCCGAGACGTAATCTTTGGCATTGGTTGGTTGGTCTGGTGGCACTCCAAACATTAGTTCCGCAGGGACTCGAATATTTCTTCCGAAAATGACTCGGGAGGGAGTTTCTCCTGTTGTTGAATGTACCGTTGTTCTGTAGACCATTAAAAATAGAGGGATGTGCTGATCTCAGTCCTGTTGCCTCTCGCTGCCGAGTTTGGATAGGTTTGAGTTCAATGTCTTATTGAAACGTTCCACCATTCCATCGGACTGTGGATGTAATGGAGTTGTCCTGGTTTTGTTTATTTCCAGCATTTGGCACACGTGTTTGAATATTTGAGATTCAAAATTGCGCCCTTGATCGGAGTGTAGTTCTCGTGGAGCTCCAAATCTGCTCACCCAGTTGGTAACAATTTGTTCTGCGACGGTTACTGCTTCATGGTTTGGAATTGCGTAAGCTTCAGGCCGCTTTCTGAAATAATCAATGACCACTAGAATGTAACGATTACCATTTTCTGATTCCGGAAATGGTCCAGCAATATCCACAGCAATTCTCTCGAATGGAGCTCCCACGTTGTATTGTTGCATGTCTCCCTTTGATCTGCGTTGTGTGCCCGGACACGTAGTACATTTACGGCACCAATTTTGCCAAGGTTCTATTTACACCCAAATGCCCTCCGGAGGTACCTCCATGATATTCCTTCAAAACCTCATCGACTTTAGAATGCGGGACGATGGTTTACATATGATACGATTTTCCGTCAGCGTTTTCCCATTTCCGTTTTAATAATCCGCCGTCTAGGTGAAGGGAGTTCCATTGTATCCAATAACACTTTAAGGTTTCGCTGAATTGTGAGATGTCTTTCTACTCAAGCCGTTTCATTTCGTCCTTCCATGTCATGTTCGGTGAAATATCTAGATCTTTACGTTGGGCATCTTCCAGTTCTTGCTGATTCCATCCATCCTTTGATTCGGTCGTTACCCTCTGAATGGTTTCTCCGGCTTCTTTTTCCTTCTCACGTTCGCGTTCTTTCTCCTTGTCCTTTTCGCGCTCCTTCTCCTCCTTGGCAGCACGTTTACTTTCCTTTTCATGGAATTTCCGTTGTTGCTCTTTCTTTTCACGTTCCGCATTCTTCCTTTCGTGATCTTCTCGATCACGTCGCTTCTCATGTTCGGCCTTGTCACGATCATTCGCATGAAGTACTTGACCGTCACGACTTCCACCCGTTCGTTCGCGATCCTTATTCGAATGCCTATCTTTGCTTCCATGTTCTTTCCCGATGTATTGTTCTTGTTCCAATCGATCTTGCCGACTCGGGGTTTTCGATCGACTCCGGCGTCTTTAATCAAAACCGTGTGTAAGATTTGAACTCTGACGACTAGTTTTTGACCAAGATTTCCCTTCACAATCTCTACCTTCGCGTTGTTTAGCAGCGCAGCTGGAACAATAGTTGGTCGCTTTACTGGATTTACGGCAGTCGCGTCTTAAGTGTCCTGCCTGTCGACAATTCCATCATCGGGAGGCACCAGATCCTTCGCTCCGCTTGGTGTACTCTGCTTTCTGACACACACGCTCTTCTACTATTTCTCGGACACGATAGTTACTCCGCGAGCTTTGCTTGGCAGCTTCGAACGTCAGCCCATATACTAAGGCTTCGCCAATCGTTTTCTTACCTGCCAATTTTAACGCCTGTTGCAGCTCTCTGTCCTGTACAGCATTGTTAAATGCGAAAATAGCTGTATCGTTGCGTTGCTCTGTTTGCGCATTGGGAAGCGATAATAGTAAGAGTCGTTCAATACCGCGTGCCAGCTCTTGAAGTGTTTCACCATTCTTTTGGGTTCGGTTGTACAGTTGTGTTTTGTAGATCTCTCGCATGTGGTCACTGCCGTAATGAAGATCCAATGTCTGGACTAACGTTGAAAAATCTTGTTGTTGCTCCTGCGCAATCGTTTCAAGAACCTCTGCTGGTGGACCTCTTAGCGCCAATATAAGAGTCGTTCCTCGTTCCAGATCATTCCAATGATTGTTTCTTGCGGCAGCCTCAAATTGGGTCTTATAAATATCCCACGGTGTTTGTCCATCGAAGATTGGAGCTTTGAGACCCTTGCGCGTAACGTGTTCTGACTTGATGACTCCAGTCGCTTTCACGTTATCGAAGTCCCTGTTTCGGCGTTCGACTTCTTCTACAATCCCGGATATCCTTTCCGTAATTTCTTCTTCGAAGATTCGAAGTTTCTTTTCTACGTTTTCTTCTATTGCCATGGTATCTATTTTATTATTTTGCAGTTCCAATTTTTGGTTGAGGTCCTTTGACAGCTGACTTTGTTGGTCTAATTTCTGATTAATGTCCGTTGTCACAGCTGATTGTTGATCTAATTTGTTCATCATTTGTTGCATTAACTGTGTCAGAGCATTCGATGCACCAGAAGACTCCTCTTCGCGAGCTTCTTCGATTTGGAACTCAAAACTATCTGCATCCTTACCCTCAGCCTCAAGTATCTCGATCATACGGCTGACAAGTTCAGACTTGTTTCCTGTCGTAGATAACTCGCATCTACCGAGCTCTTCCTTCATCTCTGTTAATTTTAAATCCTTCAGATAACGCGGCATTTTCACTACCGATTATTTAAAGCTTTTCCGCGATTCGAATTCACTTAAATTTATTTCACTAATTACAGTCACTGCTCACTAGAGCACTCGAGAATATTCGATTTCACAAAATTCTCACTGTCCGTTCGAGAATTTCAGTTTCACTTTTTCGCTCTCACAAAATTCTCACTATCCGTTCGAGAATTTTAATTTCACTTTTTGACTCGCGATTTTTAGCCCGAATTTATCCTTGAAATCCGACTTCTGACACCAATTGTTGCGAGCTAGGGGCTCGCTGGGATTTCAAGTAAAAACACAATTCGTTTAAAAAAAAATAAGTCATAATTTATTTATTCGCACTTTAATTCAATTTCCAGCTTAATTCGCACTATATGGCAATACCGCCGCGTGCTTTTCTATCACTTTCACTGGTTCGCGTCTAAAAATGACTGACTCTCTCGCTGAAAGCTTTCGTGCTTTTATACATCTCTTCCATAATCATGATTATTCTCGAAGCTTCCTTTGGTGTGTATGTGTGAACTATACTGGAAAGCTCTAGATCTTTAATTGTGGCTTTCTACATAGTTGAGTATACTGTTCTACATAATTCTTGTCTATTCGAGAGAGATCGAGTTGCGGGGCTGCCAGGTCTGCATGTAACAATATAATTGGGCGTAATGGGAAAATGCACCGCAAAATATGTATTTCATCTATTGTAAAATTCTTTAGAGTAGTGACTGTATAGAAGACGGTAAAAGGAGTGAGGGTAGGAACTTGGTATGTAAACGTTTCGCGCTGAAATTAATATTTGTAGCTTTCATAATTTATAATTTACTTACATACAAGAGAGACACATTTTTTTTTTCAATGATTATATCTTAGTTCATATTTTAGGATCAATAAGGTATTAAGTTGATTTTAGACCTTAAAGGTTTCTCATTCCCAATATTTTTGAAAATATGCTGCATTTGTTTACATAAGTTAATGACGATCATAAGATAATAACTAGTCTAATACTAATTCACTCCTTGTTCTCCCTCCCATACAAAAGTATTATTTTGATCATCTATACATATAAATATAATTGTAGTGTCTGTCTGTTATTTGCTTATAAATGGCTATAAGTTAGTTTTTTGAGTTATTTAAGCACTAACTAAGCATAAAAACACACTTTTGAAATTTTCGTCTGTCTGTCTGTCTGTCTGTACGACCGCTTTTCACGCATAAACGGCTAAACCGATTGTAATGAAACTTGCACAGTTTGTTAGGTGTCCATAGGAATGAAATCTGCTTTTGGTTTTATTTCACTCTCCTCACGCCTTCTACCCCCTCCCATACAAAGTGACTAATTTTCAAAAATATATATTAATCAAATTTTCTTGAAAACTATAAAAGCTATCAATTTGAAATTTGGACTATATTATTTCTATTATAAATGCAGTCTTTTGGTATACAAATTATTTAAGGTCTGTCACTCCTTCTACCACCTCCCATACAAACTACACTTTTTCATGAACCACTTTACACCAATTTTCTCAATACGTGTAACTTTCATCGATCTAAAATGTTCTATTAAATCCTTAATTAACATCATTATTAATATCGAGATAAAATTAACCGATTAGCTTCACTCCTTCTACCCCCTCCCATACAATGTGACACAGTTCCACGCCTTCACAAGAATTCGATTTTCTTGAAAAGTCTGAATGTACTGATCTGAAATTTAAAATATATCAATTACATGATGATTATAGTTGTTTCTCAAAAAAATCACCAAAAACCCCCTTCTCCTTCCACCACCTCCCATATAAATCGAACTTTTTCATAAAATACTCTAAACGAATTTTCTCCGTACATTTAAATTTCATCGAGGTAAAAATTTAAACTTAATCCTTAATTAGCATTATTATTAACAGCGGGAAGAAAATTAACCGAGTAGCTTCACTCCTTCTACCCCCTCCCATACAATGAGGCACATTACACGACTATGTAACAATTCGATTTTCTTGAAAAGTGTGAATGATGCAGATCTGAAATTTAAAGTGTATCAATTGCATGATAGTTATAGTTGTTTTTCGAAAAATCACCAAGAACTCCCCACTCCTTCTACCACCTCTCATACAAATTGCACAATCTCATTAAATTCAGTGCACTAAGTTTCTCAGTACCTACTCAATTTTTGAAGCTTAAATTTGGTACAAAACATTTTTATAGCTACTCTAGCATGATGTGAAACAAATTAGTTCAGTGCTGTCACCACTTCTACCACCCCCCATACAAAATTTCTTAACACCGCAAAAATTTCGATTTCATCTATTAATAATATCGTATAATTTGGCTTTACGCACAATCGTAGTCCTGTTATGTTTTTATGCTTAATGTTATTTTATTTGCTTTTTTTTTTAATTAACACCAGCTACAATTATTCACATGTTCTTAACGCTCTTCAACACGTATATGATCTCGAATCACGGGTTTGATTTGATCACGAGCCTATCCCATAAAAATGGGAGTATCATGCTTTCATTCTTAATAATTTATGGTTCTGATTCCAACAATATACAAACCATTCTCTTCAAAGAGCCATTAAAGTAAGCAGATTTTATATCCCACATAATTCATTACTAACTACACTCTCAAAAATTGCTTATTATTGCTATTTGTACGCGGACAAAGTCGCGGGGGTTTGCTAGTATTTAATAATTCGATAATAACCAGCACATGAAAAACTTTGAACTTGAACTTTTGTATTTACTCCTAAGAATATTTATACTCTATATGAAATCTGGGAGTATTTAAGTTTGCTCTAAAGTTTGTAACGCTAAGAAATAAGGCTCGGAGAAACAACGAATAACACAGAAGTTCATATAATCACTCAAAAATCTCAAAACCGGATGTCCGTCCGTCCGTTCGCTCTCTGGCTTGAGAACGCGTTGAGCTAGATAGTTCAAATTTTGTACACGTCGTTTTTGTCAAAAAAGTAAGGTCAAGATTGGGCCAAATCGCTCCACCCGTTCTATCCCCTCACATACAAAATGACACAACTACGCAATTTGATAATAAACGGATTTGCTCGAAAAGTATAAAATTTATTGAACTCAAATTTGGAGCACATAACTTTTATGATGACTTTAATCTACCGTATAAAAATTATGCGTGTCCTCCCTCTCCTTCTACCACCTCCTATACGAAATGCACTTTTTCATGAAATGCTCTAAGCCAATTTACTCAGTGCGTATAAAATTTAGCGAGCTGAAATTGTGCGAAAAATATTTATTTAGAATTATTAGTAAAATCAAAAAAAATCAGACGTTTAGCTTCACCCCTTCTACCCCCTCCCATACAAAATGACACAATTACACAATTCGACAATAAACAGATTTGCTTTAAAAGTATGAAAGCTGTTGATCTGAAATTTGGAATATAATACTTTTATGATAATTTCAATCTACTGTATAAGACTTCTTTCCCCTTCTTTCCACCCCCTCCCATACAAACTGAACTTTTTCAGGAAATACTCGAAATCAATTTACTCAGTACGTATAAAATGTATCGAGCTGAAATTGTGCATTAATAACTTATTTAGAATTATTATTAAGCCCAAAAAAATTATATGATTAGTTTTACCACTTCTACCACCTCCCATACAAAATGGCGCAATTTTGGAATATGACAACAAACGGATTTGCTCGAAAAGGATAGATGCTATTCATCTGAAATTTGGAATATATTACTTTTACGATGATTTCAGTCTACCATATAAAAATTATTTATGTCCTCCCCTGTTTTCCACCATCATACAAACCATACAAACTCTACTTTTTCATGAAATACTCTAAAACAATAACTCAGTGTGTATAAAATCTATCGAGGTGAAATTGTGCACTTAATATTTATTTAGAATTATTAGTAAACCCAAAAAAAAAGTTATTATCTGAACCCCTTCTACCCCCTCCAATACAATCTGCGGATTTGAGGATTTTCCTGTAAAGCATGAATGCTACTGATCTACAATTTAAAACATGTCAAAAGCAAGATGTTTATAGTTATTTGTGAAAAAGTCATTAAGCCCATCCTTCTAGTACCTCCCATACAAACTGCACAATTTGGCTAAATCCAATAAACTAATTTTCTCAGTAACTATTACATTTTTTGACAACTTTGTCACCTAACCCGATTTTCCCCAAATTTGTCACTTAACACATGTGCACTATGGTATCGATATCTCGAAGCGGTATTTTTTTAATTGTGCCGCTATTGCAGTCGGCAGGCGATATTTATTATGTTAAGTTTAACTTCGTATCATCAAAAGTGTCGAGATATATGGTAAAGTTTAAGCTGGTATCTCCCTTGCAAGTATGTGCTCCCTTCAAAGTCAAATATGGTAGAGATGGTGCCGCCTATATAACCCCAGTCATGAAAACTTTCGTGAGCCAATGCCTCTGATGCATTTTGTGGATATTCTGATGAAAAACTAAGAGACTAAGATAGGCATTAAGATTGTTAGAAGAAATTGGTAGTGGATCGGTAACGCTTTGAAGAAGCCAGTGCAAAATATCACCAACCAAACGCTGGATATAACCACCAAGAAAGTCGTTGGACTGATCGGACGAGCAATTACAAAAGACTCTCCAGAAGATGAAATAAGTCCTCCTTCTTCTACAGCCCAAATCGAACATTGACTTCCTAACATTCAGGTTCCTTAACATTTTTCATTACTTGTTGTGGAAGGGTTGTTAGCCCTCCTACAACCCTCTTTCTACGAATTTTTCATTTTCGTAGATTGAGGTTACCAAGGTATATCCAAGCAGGCAATGTGCTAGAATTATACATATATTATAACGATTAAGCCATTACATAACTTACAGGCAAGAGTAATTAAAATTTGTTTAAAAAAATCTAAATTTTATTCAACTACTCGGGCGTTTCAGGAATTTGATGTATTGAATATTCGTCAACTTTTTGTTCTTACTGTTTTAAAATTTATGTTTATACATATATCGAAATTTCCACTTCAACAGTTTAACTACAGCACTCGTAATCAGCGCACTATGCCTTTAGCGATTAGAGTATTTAAGAAATCCAGTACTTCTAGACATCCAAGCATTCTCGGACCAAAACTGTACAATAAAATTCCATTGCATATAAGACAACTCATCAATACTAACAACTACAAAATCATGCTAAAAAATTTATATGCGACAATCCAGCATTATTTGATGAAATCATAAATTAAATTTTCTTTTAATTCTCATCTTCTCTTTTTTTTCATTTTCATTCTTCTGATTGTATTTTATTTTTTGTTTCTCTTTCTTTTTAAAAAAAATTACTTAAACAATAACACAAAATGGAAATAATTTCAAACTATTAGCTTTTGCAATAATTTGTTACAAATTTAAATATCTTATTTACTAATTATACATATGTATCTCTACGGCTCTCACTCTCAAGCTTCGCTTATGTGGGTAGCTAGCTAAATAAATTTTCTGTACATATTTCATATACATAGCTGCAATAAATAAATAAATAAAAATAAATATTACGCCGTCCGGGATTTTAACTCACGACCTTCGCATTACAAGGCCAACACGCCACCCAGGACGCTAAGTCCTGGCTACAACTAAAGTTTGTTGCTCAGAATTTTGCTTTTCCTTTATCCAATGCCTCAGTAGAAGGTTTTAACAGAAAACTGATTGATTGATTGAAATATTTTTTTCTATGTCAATCCCAATACCTTATTATTAGAATGGAAGAAGAATTTCGGATAACAGTCCCATTCATAATTCTGTAATATTGTACTATACGTAAACCGCGTTAAGGTTTATTTCATTTTACTGTATTTTGCTTTATTTCTTTTTACTCGCTATCTTCGTTCAAACTGAATGAGTAACTATCAAATGTCCAATATTTATACGTAAATCGACTTTGTTATGTCATATTCAATTAAAACAACTTTATATTCTTGCTGATATGAATGATACTTCGTACAGCTAATGTACCATAATGATTTTGCATAAGGAATAAAAAAAATGTATCGCTATTAATCGGCAATATATTCTAGAGAGAAAAACCGTTTAAATTCTAAAGATGGATTACGACGATCATACCGGTCCCGGTATCTGCCAGCAACGCAAATAATGCAAATTTAACATTAAAAAAAGGCAAAATACTCGTAAAAGATGTGCCGATTAAGCATCAATCATTAAATTTGATCTGCCGACGAGATTTTCTCGCACAAGACTGTTATTAAATATCAGTTATGACATTAATGTTAGCGCGTGCTATCGAAATTGATAATCACCTGGTGTTAAGCTGTGCTGCAAATATATGCACGGTGTGTAGATTTTCCAGTTTAAGATAATCCAAGAGTGGTAGGTACACCAACATTAAACTGGCGCCCAGCGTGTTAGCTACGACAACGTCATATACATCGCTTTGATTAACTTCGGTTTTATTTATGCAATTCATCATTGCGGCACTGCTGGTAGTTAGTTGTTAATCATTTATTTTCAATATATATATTTTTTTTCCATTATTTATTGTTGCAAAATGTTTTAACGGTTTCAGTTTATTTTCATAATCGGCACGAACAATGGTGTTTGTTAATTTTTGCTAAATGATTAATTGTCAAAATAAAAAAAAAATAATTTGCATGTTAACTATTTTTGTTGAATTAATGAAATATTCATTTTGCGTTAGTTCTTTCGAACGGAGTATTATAGTAACCGGATTTTGTTACAGTAAGAAACGGAAGAATATTCGAAGCTATAAAGTATTTTACGAGTATGTTTCTTTACGTTAGAAAGTAAATATGATTGGAACATAGTATTATGCAGTACATACCTAAATTAATTAAACTTAATTTGCATATTTAAAGCACTACTGCTTTTTGAAAATTTCAGGTTCTTTTTTCGGCTTTGCAAAAATCTGAGAAGTTTATGTATAATAAAAGAATTAGATCAACCTTATTTGGCACCATGTGGCAAATTCCAACCGCTGCAACTTCCCCTTTTATCGAATACAGCAAAGCGAAAGCGATATGCTACAAAAATATGATATTTAAAAAAAATTTAAATTAAGGAAAGATATCCGGCTTTTACACAATATTATGAGATCGATAATGAAAACTAAACTGGAACTCATACCATACATTCGGGCTGCTATTACTCGACAGGTCCTGATGTCCTGTCCCTATCAGATATATAGATCTTTTTAAATATTTTTATAAATTTCTTTCTTCTTCAATGACTCAAAAGCTCAAATCGGGCCTTGGCCTGCAGGTTTCTTAACGTATTGTTGGTTGTGAGTCCTGCGCACAATCTTCTATATATGAATTTGCATTTTCACAGATTCAGAAAGCCCAAATATACCCAAGCAGATAGTGTGCTCGAACTATTTGTCAATCGGGATGTGAACTCACGACATTCTAGACACCAAGACTTTAAATCTCTTCATACTGTAAAAAAAAAAATAAAAAAAAATAAATATCATTGAATTAAAACCCCGTTTGTTCATGATCGAATCCCCTTCTGATACAGGTTCCGAGATGATGCCGCACCGATCCGATGAATCTAGTTTATATATAAACGAAACACCCGCAAGTGAAACTTCCGATATTGATTTTCGATTGGAATCTTACGATAACTTAGACATATGTAGGCTACGAGTTTGGTCTCGAGACTCATCATGATCTCCTTGAACTGTTAACCACTGATGTCCCCTTATACTGCTCTCCTCGCCCATTATCTTATCGGGAAAAGGAAATTGTAACCGAAGTTATTGATGATCTGCTTCAGCAAAATATCATTCGACCCAGCCACTCTCAGTATGCCTCTCCTATTGTACTTCTAAAAAAGAAAAGCGGAGAGCATCGCATGTGTGTTGACTACCGTTCTTTGAACAAAATCACTGCTCGAGACAATTTCCCATTTCCACTGATAGATGACTGTCTCGAATACTTAGATTCTAAAACAAGTTTTTCTCTAATTGACCTCAAAAGTGGATTTCATCAGGTACCCATGGAAGAAAGTTCTATCAAATACACTTCATTTGTCACACCGCAGGGTCAATTCGAATTCCTGAAGATGCCATTCGGATTACGAAATGGGCCCGCCGTTTTTCAACGATTCATTTCGAATATCCTTTCTGATATGATCCGTTCCCGAGAAATAGTCGTTTATATGGACGATATACTGATCGCTGCGTCTACGATCGAAGACCACTTCATGATCTTAAGAAAGCTACTTCGACGGCTGAAAAAATATAAGTTGGAGATTAAAATAAATAAATGCCACTTCCTACAGACTTCTATTGAATATCTTGGGTATCGAGCCGATCGCCATGGAATCAGACCGAACGACTTTCACACTGAAAATATGAAAAATTACCCAGTCCCAACAAATTGAAAAGAGTTACACTCGTGTATTGGACTTTTTTCATATTTCCATCCTTCTCGAAAATAGATAGCCCGTTGCTAAGTCTACTTAAGAATGACACACCGTTTAACTTGACCGACGGATGCTTACACGCTTTTTCCGAACTCCGCAATATTCTTAGTTCGTCCCCCGTTCTCGCTTAAAATAAATTTTAAATTTTCTTTTAAAATAAAAATTTTTCAAAATATTTCAACATTCTTTTACAATATAAATAAACTATTATAAAAATTATTTTTTCTTTATAAAATACTAAAACTTTTCTTCTTATAATTATTTTTAATAAATTAAATTAATAAATTAATAATATTAATAAATAACCCTACTCGGGAAACTACACACTGATGCAAGTTCCCAAGGATTTGGAGCCGTTTTGTTACAGAAACAAAATGACAAAAAATGGCACCCTGTATCATATTTTTCTCGTCGAACCACTCCTGCCGAATCGAAATACCATAGCTTCGAATTAGAGACATTAGCAGTCATATATTCTCTGCGTCGTTATCGAGTGTATTTAGAAGGTCGTCCGATTCGAATAGTAACAGATTGTAGCTCATTAACGCAGACTCAATCGAAGAAAATTATAAATCCCCGAATTGCCCGATGGGCCTTGGAACTTGAGAACTACGATTACACCATATCCCATCGAGGTGGCGCGCGTATGAATCATGTTGACGCATTAAGCCGTGTCCCGCCCTGCGTCAGCACCGACCTCGATCAACAAGCTCTCTTTGTTCAAGACGATGATGTCGACTTTTATCTGCATGCCACTCAATCAGGCGATCCTATACTAGTAAATAGCCGAAGTCAGCTAGAAAAAGGGGAAGTCGAACATTTTGAAATGCATAAAGGCCTTGTTTATAGGCACAACTCCCCGCGACATGTTAACGAAAGAACCCATCATAGCATCCCTAAGGAACCAATACCCTTCGACACTATCCATATCGATCACATTGGGCCTCTTCCGAATATTATAAATAAAAATAAACACCTTTTAGTTGTGATTGATGCCTTTACTAAATTCGTTAAACTTTATCCAGCTAATACTACCAGTACTAAGGAATCTGTTCCGCTCTCGATAAATATTTTGCATATTACGGTCGTCGCCGGCGTCTCATAGATGACCGCCGCTCCACAGGCCAATGGCCAAGTCGAACGAGTCAACCGCGTCCTGGGCCGAATGCTAAGTAAATTTGTTGAACCCGTCAACCAATCCAACTGGACCTGAATGTTAACCAAAACTGAATATGCTATAAATAACTCTATTCACAGTTCTACTAAACAGACACCCAGTATGCTCCTCTTCGGGGTGCGACAGCGAAGACCCGATGTCGACGAATTAACTGATTATCTTACTGATCAATTCCCAACCACAGAACGCGACCTCCTATCCCTTCGTTCCACTGCCCATCTAGCTATCCAAGATTCTCAGAACAGAAATGAAATCCAATTTGCCAAACGCAGTTTTCCCCCGACTAAATATCAGGTAAACGACTATGTTGTCATTCGTAATGTTGACACTTCAGTCGGAAAGAACAAAAAACTGATACCCAAATACAAGGGACCGTATGTGGTGCATCGTGTGCTGCCAAATGATCGTTATGAGATTCGTGATGTCGATAATTGCCAAATTACCCAGATTCCTTACTCTGGGATTGTAGAAGCCGCGAGATTAAGACACTGGGTTCGGGATCGATGCGGTGTAGTCCGGAAGGAAGTGTTCGAGGAGGAAGAAGAAAAGCTATGATCGTGGTCGATCATCTGTCAGATTGGCCGAATGTAAAACATAAAAATTTTGATTTCAAATTTAACGAACTTTGCTGACCTAGCATTTCCATTTAGTTTGAGTTTTCGGTTACACTATATAGAAGAAGAAGAAGATCAGGGAATTCAATCGTTGTGAAAAGAGAAAAATGTGTGTCAGAATAATTGTAAAATAAATCGTTTCTAATTTCAAATAATCCGTGAAGATAATAATTTTAAAATACCTCTTAAATAAAAATGTTAGATTTATTAATAAAAAAAACTAATAACACGGATTTCACTCTGTTCTGTTTTATTGATCGTGCCGTCTCTGCTAAGACCTTTAACAAACTGATATATTCTATTTTCTAGTCAATCAGTTTGATACAGATCTTAGAAGAGACCGAGACTTCACGATTAAGAAGCAGAACAGTATGAAATACAAAAATCTATCCCTTAATTCGAAATGAACATTTACCAAACCATAGTAAGGGCTAATACCTATAATAATCTTTCAAAAATGAATGTGCAACTAAATTTTCTTTTTGGATTTTTAGGATGCATGTCCAAAAGGGAATTACTACGATCCAGAATCCAGTCGATGCCGAAGTTTCCTTGGTGGAGGAAAAGTGGTTCATATTGATCATGTAAAAAAAAAAATAATAATAATATGCGTAATAATGACTTTAATTTATTAACTTTCTAGTACAAAAGATGCTCTAATAGCTACTTAGGTCTAAGGGTACATCCGCTCTACCATCAATATTATTATATTTGTAAAAAGGATTCTGTAGTGTTTGGCAAATGTCCAACCGATCAAGTAATTTTTATCAATATCCATGTAAAAAAAAAATTATTAATCGAGTTTTCTAAAGATATTCAACTCCACGATTCGACACTGCGTAAATCCCTTCGTTACCAATGAATCGAATGAAGACAAATCATCAAATTTTAAAAATTCAGGTATGGACTGATAATTTTGATACATAATAATAAATAATTAATTTTCTTTTAGGTGAACATCCGGTTACAAATTGTTCTCTATTTTATGTTTGCAAAGGTGATGGACAAAATTATTTCAAAAAACTGTTACGATGTCCTGGAAATAATGTATGTATCGAGAATACTTATGATACTTACTTGATCTTATATGAGATAATACAATTTTTTTTTCCAGAAAACACCAAAAGATCGTTTCGATGATTTTGATATTAACATTTTTCCCAAATGTAAATGTCCCGGACGATTCCGATCGCCTGCTGATTGTTCGCTTTATTATACGTGTAGTGCGAAAACAAATGGAAAATTTTATCAAACAAGATACAGGTGAATTTATAATTAATTTATTCTCTTTCTGAACTGTAGAAGTTTATGGAATTAACTCGGTATTTTTAATAAACTTGCTAAAATTTCCTATGATTTCAAATTTTTAGCCTCTATTTCAGTATGTCTACGCCAGATAATAAGATTTCCACAGTTCTTAAAATTGAATTTTTGATTTATTTTTAGTATGTGATTTCACAATTTTTTTTTTCCATTTTATTGCTTACTAGATGTCCATCTGGAACTCTATATGACATGGGGAAAGAAAAGTGTCTGCGTAAACATCATGTAAAATGTCAATATATTCCAATTGAAGAATCAATAGAGCAGTGTGCAAAATATAGCAGCGGGGATGACTCTGGCGAAGTCGAAGATTCTGATGCAAGTCTGGACTCTGGAGGTATGTTTTGTGTATTTTATTATAGTTAACTCTAAAGTGACAGGAAATAATATATGGCTTTGTATTTATTAGAAGAAATTTTTGAAACAACTACGGCAATCCCTAGTACTACTACTTCAACTGAGAATTTAACTGCCACAATACCGTCTACATTGCATACTACCGAAAACTTATCTTCAGAAGAGATCACCTCAGTTCTTACAACTACTGGATACCACATCACTTCAAGTAAATCTCCGATGATAACTCCAGATGAATACGAGGGCTCCAGTTCAGATTATTTTAGCGGCGAGCAAACTGATTATCCTTCCTTAGCAGACATCTCGGAAGAAAGTTCTTCAACAATAACAATCAATGCTACAGGCGATGATGAGATCACGGAATCAGCTACGACTCCACTGCAATCACCAGATTCATCACCAAACAATTTCGACACTACATATGATTCTACTGAACAGAACGTTTCAAATCTGGAATCTACCACACCGGTCGATCTGAATCCTGAAGAACAGAACTCTACTGGTAGATCGGATATAGAACCTACAACAATAATTGACCAGAATCTGTCATCCATTTGGAATGGTGATACGAGCCCAACCACTGATGTAGAATTTACAACAACAACGACTGACATAGATCTATTAACTTCAAATTTTGAAGAAACTTCTACTACTGAACAGAATGAAATAGATTACACAACTCTAACTGACATAGCAACAGTAGAATCAACCACAGCATCTACTATAACGGAACCTATTACAATGGAAACTTTAGATTTTTTTACTACAAAAGAACTACCAGAATCTACAAGCGAATTTGAAATAACTAAATTTGAAAGTACTGAAAAATATGATACTACTCTCTTTGTTGATTCAATTAAATCAACAACGAACTTGGAAACTCCAGATCACGGAAGTGTGGAATCTAGCTCCCCCAACGATTTATATACAACTAAAACTGCATTTATTGATGAAATTAACTCTACAACAAATAAATATGAATCTTCTTCAAATCCTGACATATATTCAACAACACCTTCAGAACTATTAATAAGTATTAGTACGTTGGAACCATTCACTGAATCAGGAACAAATTATCACGATAGTTTCACTACTGAAAATGAATTGGAATATTCAACAGCATCCACAGAATCTTCAAACCAAGACTTTACACCTCCGGATGAAAATTCAGCGACTAGTAATCAAAATCAACAGACAACCGAAGACAGTTATACAAAATCTCAACATGTTGAACCTTCTTCACTATCCACAGTTGATGTCGAAACTGATTCTTCAGAAAATCTGGGAATGACACCAACTGAGTTTTCTCCTGAAACATTAATGAACATCACAACTTTAGAATCTATCACTGAATCAGATTTAGATTATTATTATTATTCATCAACAGACAAGATGACAAATACCACTGAAGATTTTAGTACTGAAAATGAATATTCCACAGAATTTTCGGAAAAGTCAACAGAATCTTCCCACGAAATTACAATTCCGGATGAATATGATGAAAATTCAACATTTCCTAATGAAAATAAACCAACTGTCACTGACGGTTATAGTTTCACGACCGAATTAACAGTTTCTGAATCAGGTTCACACCCCACATTCAATGCTGAAACAACCGAATTTCTACCATCATTACCAACTGATTCTTCTGAAATTTCGGCGACTATTCCAACCGGATCTTCATTAATTAAAGAAGACCATTCAACACAAACGTATACTGATGAAACCGATATTGGTTTAGAAGAAGACGATGATGACTCTTATGAAGAAACAACAATTTATCCTAATTTCTTTACAACATCTGCACCAATCGTATCAGATATTACTACTCATGACTCCGAGCAGAGCAGCAATCAACCATCAACAATCGTTACTCATATTGAAAATCCTTACAAAAATACAACTTTTGTAACTAACGATAATTCTTCATCATTCTATCACTTCGAAGATAAGTCATTTGAAACGGTCAATTTGGATATATCGAAACCTATAAAGCTACTGCTTAATATTAATCCCAAAAATAATTGCAAGGGCTGTTCAAATATTGAAGGTAAGTTTCAAATCAATCTCTTTGCTCAATACGATCAATACTTCTTGCTAAACTAAATATTAATTTTGAATTATTTTTATTCTATAGGTAATGCATCACCATTAACCAACACCACGAGTAGATCTAGTAACGAAAAATCCCTTTATCTCCACTTTTGAGGATTTTTTTTAAATTATACTTCTATTTTTTAAGTTTAGAGCGAATATAATAAAATTATGTACGAAAAATTATTAATGTGCTCATTTGTTAGTCAAAAAGAATACTTCTCGTTAGTAGTAAGCTTGTAGCTGTTAGACCTAACAACGCTCGCATCCCGGGCTCCCCATCCTTTTCTTCATATATTGATATATGTGCATTTTTTTTTAATTGGTGGTAAGTGGTATTTTTTAGCTGTTACTATGATTGATAGTGCTTTTATCGTTGTAAATCGGATTGCGCATATGTGGAACTTGATATACCCGCACGAATGGACACCAATTTTATAAAAGATCGAAATTTTGAAATTTTTAACTCTAAATATCATTTTTTTTTTTTTTTTCATTTTACCCATCTCTACACCAATGACGGCTCGTTAAGTACGGTAGAGTCAGCATAGCAACCCATAATATAAATCGAATTAGATATTATTATTTCATAAGCAAGTTTGGGTTTTTATGACGGGAGGAGGAGGGGTAATAGAAAGGGTGGGTGGATGTTAATAGCTTTTTAATAATTGCTTGAATCACGTCCAATGTTCTCTGTATGGAATGTGTTTCATAGACGAAATTGCATAGAATTTTCATAAAATTCGGTGTATTTTACATTCACGAAACCGAAAATTTGTATAGGAAGGGGTAGAGAAGGTAGGGGAATCATAAAATTTGCTATGCAGTTTTATTTCGCTTCTCTTGTAAGGTACTTGTTTATGCTGGACAAGGGCTTCTCCTTGTCCTGATGTACTAATGAAAAGAAATTCTGAAATACTGAACACATTTATTGCTTAACGCTGAGTTTATATAATAACAAAAATGCTTACGTTAATGGGACAATAAAAATGCTTACGCTAATGGGAAAGACGAAAGTGCAGATTATACATATTTTGGCTGCATACATAACAGGCTAGCCATGTGTGCATGAAATGTGAAACATCAAATAAAGTGCAATTCGTGGGAATTATAAATTTATGAAAAATGCCTGTGCAGTAATATGATAGTAAAAAATGTGCAATTATGACGAGTACAGTATGAGAAAAATAGAATTAACATTATGAGAAAATAGAATTAGACATTCTCCCCCTCGTTGAAGTTACATACACTTCAACTTTATACTGCTTGAAATGTAAAGTCCGGGTTCGTTGAAATTCTGGCTCTGGGTGCTGGAGTTGGTGATATAATCTTCGCCTTGAATTTGGTCCATGCAATGTACCCCGCTAGTCCTAATATCAGGAAGAATGTCACATACGCAATCGAAAATTGATGAATCTCTTGTACTGTGTTCTCAAGAGGTTTAGTTTGGTTAAATTTCAGCTGCTGGATTTGGCTCTGCAGACTAGCGATGTTCTGTGCCTCTGATTGATAGTTTGAGATGGTGTGTGCCAAGTCCTTGAAGATTGTCGTAGAGAAATTTAGGGTTCTATTCGCAGATGGTATGAACGAAACTTTCATTTGAGTAGCAACTACGTTCTGGGAAGATATAGTCATTCGATCATCTTTGATTATGCAGCTGTTATCGATGGTGAGGATTCCAGAGTCAATTAAGGTGGCTTGGGTCAATTTTTCGCTGCAAACGATGTTGATAATGCTCGTTTTACTGACCGAGTAGATCCATTGGTTGGGACTATGAAGCGGGGTCCATTTTTGAAGTTCATCAGTGATGATGACGCTGCATCCGCTTGTAGAAATTCGACATGATTGAGTAGATTTATTTCACATCGGCTTTGGTTCGAACCTCTGTGGTAAATAGGATGTGACTGCCTGCAAAAGAATTCTCCATTGAAAAGTTGCGTACACTTACTGAAGTCCGCCAGAGTGATAGGTAAGTATTGATCTCTGTGTGGATCAATAATCAGTATATCTGTGGTTTGAGTAACGCGGGCGTTGCCCCTTTTCAAGGTCATGGGTACAGGAACTACTTGGAACGTATCAAATCTTTCATCAGTGAGTAATGGTATTCTGATTTCAGCAATTATATAGTCCGATGTAGCTCGACCTTGTAATGACATCAAACGAAATAGCTGTAGGATGTCTGTGCGACCTTCGTAATCCGGTAATCTACGTGACAGTGGCAAATGCGGTCGAATCTTATTCATTCCTGCATCCAGTTGCTCAGGTGTTACAAGTAAGGATTCGTCCGTGCTGTATATTCATTAAAACGTCCAGGAGAGTGCTTTGAACATTTTGATAGTTCTGTAGGATTAAAGTAAGATGAATCGAAGTCCATGTAATTGACCGCTGCAAACGTTCGACCAATACTTCAGATTTTATAGACGTGAGCTCAGTAACTAATGAGCCCATTTCATTATCCAGATGTGCAAACTGCCTCTGTATTTTATCATCTGTACTCTTGAGAACATTTGCAGTGGATTCGATGATGAGAGTTTGTGCTTGTATCATATCCTTGAGATGTGCATCGTTATGTTGCATGGCTTCAATTGTGCGGCTTAGTTCTTCTGCGTAATCTTGATCCAGAAGACCGAAAAGAGAGCTGGATATACTTCCGATAATTTCGAGAGGGGCTCGCCTTTTACGAGCCTTTGTTTCTCTGGTAATGAGGAGCTTGTTTAACTCTAGAATTTGCCCGAATTGATGTTGCAACTGCTCTAAGATGGCTGAGCAGTATCCGCCACCTTTAGACTGCTTGCACAGCTCCCCCAATTTGTCAATTTCGATCGCTAGATCATTCGCTTCTTGCCAGTATGTCGTCATATTGTAATATACGATGATTTTCCATTCGTCTGATATCAGGTTGGTGGTTCCTATATTCTCAAAGTAAAGCCCAGGTGGAGACGGGAAAGATGTAATTTGAATAGATTCTGAAAATGCTGGTAAAATGAGTGTCAGAAGTAATAGGCTGAGTGCGTTGATAGCCCCCCTTTTCGACGTCTTTTTTTTGGTGCATTTTCCGATGTGGTGACTGGTTTGGTGTTTTCAGAGATAGCACTGTCCCTTTGGTGGCTTCTTTTTGAGGCCGGTTCTGGATAGGTGCCTGCAGAGATAGCATCTTTTTGGTTTTCAGGCACCACTTCTGGATCAATCGGTAGTGGACACAGACGATGTATAGGTCTTCGAAAAACGCCTGTTGCAGTTTTGACGTCAGCCACTCGTACTAGTCCATCGTCTCCTTTAACGGCTTGAAGAATTCGCCCCATGTGCCACTTCAGAGGTGGTAGTGAATCATCCTTGATTAGCACTAGGGTCCCTGGATTGATGTTAGCGGATTTCTGAGTCCATTTTACCCTCTGCTGAAGTTCGCACAAGTATTCTTTGGTCCAACGTTTCCAAAACTCTGTTTTTATATATTGGACCAATCTCCAGCGTGTCAAAAGACTCGGACGATCCGTTGATATTGTGGCTTCTGGTAAGCTTGTGAGTGCTTCACCAATTAAAAAATGCCCTGGTGTGAGGGCCGTTAAATCGTTGGGATCTGATGATAGTGGTGTTAATGGTCTTGAATTTAGTATAGCTTCGATCTCCACTATGGCCGTTTCCAGTTCTTCGTAGGTTAGTGACACAGGATGTATTGTTTTGAACAGCAACTGCTTAGCAGATTTGACTGCGGCTTCCCAAAGTCCGCCAAAATGTGGTGCTCGTGGTGGGATGAAATGGAAATCAGTTCCCCTTGAGAGACATAGCGATGCAATCTTCTCTTGTACTTCCTTCGTCTGCAGCATATCTTTTAATTCTTCTAG
This sequence comes from Chorisops tibialis, assembly GCA_963669355.1. NCBI lineage: Eukaryota > Metazoa > Arthropoda > Insecta > Diptera > Stratiomyidae > Chorisops > Chorisops tibialis. The sequence goes on from OY770262.1 coordinate 191,334,302, forward strand.
CCGGTTATACGCCCCGAGGAAATTAGTTGCATTGTCGCAATAAATGCTTCTAGAATTTCCTCTCCGGCCAAAGAAACGTTTTAGGGCACCCAGGAAGCTGTCCGTCGAGAGATCTGAAACAACCTCGAGGTGAACCGCCTTAGTAGAAAAACAGCAAAATACCGCTATGTACGATTTTTGTGGTCTCTTACCACGAATTTTAAAATGAGTCCAAATTGGTCCACAGAAATCGACTCCAGAGTGCAGGAATGGACGGCCTTCCTGAATCCTTGGAGCAGGTAGGTTGCCCATTAGTTGAGTACCTAATGTTGGTTTGGCTTTAAAACATCTTATGCAGTGCTGTACTACTGATCGCGTCAGCAATTTCCCTTTTAGTGGCCAGAAACGTTGTCGAATTATCGACAGCAGTGCTTGTGGTCCGGCGTGAAAATTTGTTTTATGAGCCTCGGTTACTAATAATCGTGTTAAAGCGTGATCCCTCGGTAGCAGCATTGGATGTTTAGTATCGTATGGAATATTTGCTGCTTGAAGCCTTCCCCCCACTCGTAGTATGTTGTCTTTGTCTACAAATGGGGTTAAGCTTGCTAATCGATTATGCTTATTTAGTTGTTTTCCTGCCTTCAGTGTCCTTTGTTCTTCTCCGAAGCCTTGGGACTGTATGTGTCGAATGGTGATTTTTAATGCTGCATTAGTCTCCATAGCAGTAAGTGATCCTGCAGAACGATTAGTTCTGCAGTGCAGGTTTTTTACGAACCTTGCAACATATGCCACTACACGAATTAAGTGCTTGAAGGAATTTCGATGATTGATAACATCAATGAAATGAGCTCGCTTGTGAGCTGTTGCCACTAATGATGATGCCTTTAGCTCTATTTTGGTGTCTTCTGTTGAAGCATCTTCTGATGGCCACTCAAATGGAGATTTTCGTAAGTAGTCTGGTCCATTAAACCATAATTGCGAGGTTAGCAGAATGCTCGGCGACACCCCTCTGGACACTAGATCGGCTGGGTTGAGGTTGGTATTGACATGTTTCCAGTGTTGTATAGAACTTGAATTTTGAATACTGGATATTCTGTTCGCCACAAAAGTTTTATACGATGAGGATTCTGCTCTTATCCAACCTAGGACTATTTTAGAATCACACCAATAAAATATTTGGTCATCGTTGAGTTCTAGTATGTGCTTCACTCGATTGGTCATGTGAGCTAACATTCGTGCTGCACATAGTTCTAAACGTGGCAAAGTAACCGTTTTTACTGGTGCAACTCTGGAAGCAGCACATAGTAGCCTGACAGTTGTATTCCCCTTTGTGTCAATAGAGCGTAGATAGATAGCCACCCCATAAGCCTTTTCTGAAGCGTCGCTGAAGCCGTGAATCTGGTATAGTGCCTTTGATGTTGCAATACATGCTTGTCTTGGTATCGTCAGTTTGTTCAGCAATGGGAGATCATCTCGAAATTTCAACCAACGTGTATGAAGTTCTTCTGGGAGTGCTGCGTCCCAATCAAGCTTGAGCTTCCATAGTTGTTGGAAGAATATTTTGCAATGCACTATAACCGGATTGATTAAGCCCAGTGGGTCAAATATGTGAGCGATGTCTGCTAGTATTGAACGTTTTGTAATCCGTTTTAACGTTGGCCAGTTTGTTTGGATTAAAAACTGGTCTGCCTTGGGCATCCATGTAACTCCTAGTGTTTTGATACCTTCTTCACCTTTGTCATTCAAATCTAGCTTGAATTCAATATCTGCATCAGGTATTGTTGCTAAGAGCATGGGATTGTTGGAACACCACTTCCGAAGATTAAAACCTGCACCTTTCAGAAGGCCTCTTAGCTGTGCCTGCATTTGCAATGCTTCGTTCAAATTGTTGCTCCCTGTCATGATATCGTCTACGTAGAAATCTCGTCTTGCCACCTTAGATCCTAACGGGTAGACACTTGCATTCTCTTCTGATAGTTTTTGTAAGCACTTGGTTGCCAAGAAAGAGGCTGGAGTGGTCCCATATGTTAAAGTCTTGAGTATGTAGAATTCCATGTCCTTGGTCACTTCGTTGCGATAGACTATCAGCTGATATTCTTGATCTCTTGTGTCTATCAATATTTGCCGGTACATCTTCTCGATGTCTGCGGTAAAGACGTATTTATGTAGACGAAAGCGAGTAAGAATCGAGAATAAATCGTCTTGGATTGTTGGACCTTTAAATAATATCTCATTGAGCGATATATTTGTGGATGTCTTGCATGATGCGTCGAATACCACCCTAAGTTTAGTTGTAGTACTGGATGGCTTTAGCACACAGTGATGAGGAATAAAATAGTGCGACCGTTGTATCTCACTCTCTTGTATTCTCTCCATGTGCTTTAGTTTTAGATATTCGTCCATGAAGGCGACATATTGAGATTTAAGAAGAGAATCTTTGTTCATTCTTTTCTCTAATGAAATGAATCGACGGACTGCAGTCTCCTTTGACTGGCCTAAGACCGTTGGATCTTTCTTAAATGGAAGTCTCACTACGAATCGACCTGAGTGGTCACGAGTCGTAGACTTTTCAAAATATTTTTCGCAGAGACTCTCCGCTTGAGTTCGTGGTTGGACTGGTGTACTAACCTGTTCTAGCTCCCATAAGCGCTGAATATCGAATGTTGTCTCATCTATAGTGGCTACTCCGCAGAACGCCTTAGGGGATGTATGGTCCGAGCTTCTTCCTAGTACCACCCACCCAAATATTGTATTTTGAAGAGTGGGTAGGGTTTTGTCTAGCTGAATCTGACCAACGGACATCAAAGCTGAGAAGTGCTCAGCGCCAATAAGTAGGTCAATCTTCTTCGGCTTATAAAAATCTGGATCAGCAAGTTTTATGTTGGATGGTAAGTTCCAGTGTTTGATGTCTACAAAACGAGCTGGCTGGTTGTTGGTTATCTTTGGTAGAACAACTGCTTCAATGTCCACAGAGAAATTATTCAATCTTGACTGAATTTTGGTGTATAGCCGCTGCTGCGCTCTGTATTCACGGCTTCCGATACCAGCAACGATGGTGTTGCAGCTAGTATGTGTTAGTTGAAGCCGTTTTGCCAATTCAGCTGAGATAAAATTTAGCTGGGATCCGGAATCCAAGACTGCTCGACATTCGATGGGATTATTATGTTTGTCCATTATATGTATTACTACAGTTGCTAGAAATACATAACTGGACCGATTGTTTATGATGGCTTCAGATGTGAGAGCAGCTGATGATGTGCTGCTTGTTGATGCTTCGGGCCTTCTGGCTTGGGTCACGTATCGAGCTGCTGTTGTCTCCTCATGAAGCAGTGTATTATGCCTTTTCGAGCACTTCTTACAGCTTCCCAATTGACATTGACTCACAAAATGGCCGCATTGCAAGCAGTTCATGCAAAGCTTGTGAGTTCTCACTGCTTGGCAACGGCTGTTTACATCCATCTTGAGAAATTTTGGACACGTGTATATTGCGTGAACAAGATTACAAAGCGGACAAGCAGTGGTTCCAGATGTTACCAGTGACGACCCTTTCGAACGATTTTCTGCTTGAGGTCGCTGTCCAGAGGTTCTGCCAAGAGTCTGAAGAGATTGAAATCGTGCATCTAGGAAATTTAGTAGCTCCTGGATGCCTTGTATTTGTTTCGGGTATTCCAACGCTTGCTCGTACAAACCATGAGTGTTTCTATCCATTTTCTTAACCGTGATGTGAGCCAGAAATGCATCCCATGATTTGGTGGAAACTCCAAGATTTTCCAATCCCAAAATACATTCTTTGGTCACATCATGGAGAGATTTGATGCTGGAAGCGGAGTCAAGCTGACATGCTGATTGACCCAGAAGCCGATTAAGGATAGAAGTTACTAATAACCGCTGGTTATCGTAACGATCCACTAATGTGTCCCAGGCGGAGCTATAACTGGACTCCGATACCGGGAAGTGTTGGATTAACCGTTTGGCTTCACCTGATAGGTTGGCCATTAGGTAAAACATTTTTTCGGTTTTGCTCATCGGCTGCTCGTGAATTAGCCGACGATATAGCTCGGAAAAGGATCTCCATTCCAAATAGTTACCATCAAAAGTGGGCAGCTTAATGTGTGGCAGCTTCAATGTTGATGGTCCACTGGATCCGCCTGGTGATGGAGGCGATGCGCTATGAAGCAACTCCTTCAATCTGATGATGATGTCTTGTGTTGACTCCTCGATGTCACAGATGGTGTTGATGTCGTAGTCGTATCGCTCTGGTTCGCTGCAAACTGCCCATATGGACTGGTTGATGGCCGAGATTTCATCCCAGTATTTAGTCACCGCCTCGATTTTTACCTGATAGTAAATTGATGAGTTCGGCGAATGCAGTCTTCTTTCTATGTCGTTAATCAGGCGCTGCAGTACACTGATTAACGCTCGCTGTCGTCTGAAGAGGGCGGCCAGCTCCGAATCCTCCGGGAAAGACATCTTGCTCGGAGCCTTCTTTGACGTAGAAGGCTGAGCGGGAGGCACTTTGTCGTCTGTCTTCGCTGCTGCGTTTTCGACGCTAGGTGGAGCACCATTTTTTAGTGCCAGCTGCTCCAAAATGTCTTCCTTCAGCTTCGCGAATCCATTGCTGACCTTTTCATAATAGCGGCTTGTGATGTATTCAGACTCGTTGGGTCCGAATCTAAGTACCGCTTGATGACCTCTATCGAAATTCGCCCATAGTTGCTCCAAGTTTTCGAGCTTCGCCCTCAAGTAGTCCAGTGTCTTGCGGTGCAGCGAGTCCTTCCGATAATTGATGATCAGTCGCTCAATTTCCTTTCCCTCCGTCACCTGTGATAAGATCAATTCCTCCATTTGAACTGTGGAAAAAGTTTATTATTTAAATTATGTTAAGATCACGAGTTCGATATCTCGCCGGGGCCTCCAAATGTTTATGCTGGACAAGGGCTTCTCCTTGTCCTGATGTACTAATGAAAAGAAATTCTGAAATACTGAACACATTTATTGCTTAACGCTGAGTTTATATAATAACAAAAATGCTTACGTTAATGGGACAATAAAAATGCTTACGCTAATGGGAAAGACGAAAGTGCAGATTATACATATTTTGGCTGCATACATAACAGGCTAGCCATGTGTGCATGAAATGTGAAACATCAAATAAAGTGCAATTCGTGGGAATTATAAATTTATGAAAAATGCCTGTGCAGTAATATGATAGTAAAAAATGTGCAATTATGACGAGTACAGTATGAGAAAAATAGAATTAACATTATGAGAAAATAGAATTAGACAGTACTTGTATAAAATTTCAAGTTCGTAGCTTTCAGTTTGTTGGTTATTAGTTGATTTAATGAAATTGGTCGAAATCATAGTTTTGTGTGGTTGGGGTTAGAAGGGCAAGCGTGATTTCAAAACTTCTAAAGTAATTTCATTTCAATTATTTTTGTAAGTTTTTATGCAAAATTTCAAATTCATAGCTTTTAATAATTGATTTCTTATAAATGGTCGAAAAAATAATTTTGTATGGGAGGGGGTAGAAGTTTTAAATTTTTTCGAACAGTTAATATTTCGAATATTTAGGCATTTTTATACTCTAGATGAAATCTGAGAGTATATTGTGTTTGCCTTACCGTTTGTAACGCTAAGAAATAATGCTCGCACAGAGCCGCCAAGGGTATAGAAAATTTTGTTGTCGCTCAAAAACTTCGATTCCGAGTTGCTCTCTGTCCGTCTGTCTACAGCATAACTCTCGAACGGTTTGAGCTATCGTGCTGAAATTTGTTGTGTGTCATTTTAAGCAAAAAAGAAACTTTAAGTTCGTGAATGGGCCACATCCCCCCACTCCTTCTACCCCCTCCCATACAAATTTCACGAAATTCCAAAATTTTCAGAAATTGATTTTTCTTTGAAACTATTTAAGCTATCGATTTAAAATTTGGGTCAAAGTATTATGATATAGATGCCATTAATATGACGGAATATTGATCCGATCCCGTTACTCCTTCTACCCCCTCCCATACAAATGGACAATTTGAAAAATGCAGTTTTTCGATTTACATTGAAACTAGCAAAGTTATAAAAACGAATTTTTGCCAAAATTAATTTTATTATAATTTCAATCAGAATTGAAAAAATTATCAACTTCACCTCACTCCTTCTACCCCCTCCCATACAAATTTCACGAAATTTTGAAATTTATATTAAATTATTTTTCTTCGAAACTGTTAAAGCTATCAACTTGATATTTTGCATAAAGCATAAAAATTGATATATCAATAACGAGAAAAAAAATGTGTTTTGATCCGTACACTCCTTCTACCCCCTCCCATATAAATGTATAATTTTTGTTAAGTGCATTATATCGATTTCCATTAAAACTAGAAAAATTATAAACTTAAAATTTTGCCAGAATTTGTTTTTTAATAACTGCAATAAATGCTAAAAAAATTATCAGCTCCTCTTCACTCCTTCTACCCCCTCCCATACAAATATTTGTATTATAAATTCAAGAAAAGCATTTCTAATTCGAATATATTAGAACTATCGAATTTGAAATTGAATCAAAGCGCGGTGATAAGGATGATGATAAGCAGTTTCAAAATTATCTTAAACGCTCCACTTCCTCTGCCATCTCCCATACAAATGCCTCAAATTCAGGAAAACTATGTCCAATTGAAAATAATGAAAGCTACAAACCTTAAATTCAGCACGAAATATTTTGCATACCACATTAGGTGTCATATCCAAAAATTACAAGCCTTCCTCCCAATCATAATTCTTTTATGTTTTTTAAATGTATTTCCTGAATTTTCAAGTATCTACCTTAAAATTTCACTAAAAAAATTCAGTTTATGAGTTTTTTTCAATGCACATGAAACACCTTGTGCACGTTAGACCGGGGGGGTCCGTTTATAACAATTATGGATCAAGTTATTATTATTTTTCTATGAACATTAAATAAAGGTATCTACATGCAAAATTTAAACTTTGTATCTTTCACCAGAACCCTAAAAAAATTACTCAAAATTTTCGACATTTTTGCTTATCACCTCCCTCTCCTTACACCTCGCAATTTAAAATTTACCAAAATTAACCATTATATAGTTCTACAATCTGACAAATTTTCGATTTGATATCTGTACTCTTTTTTGAGATATAAGGTTTTGTAATTTTGAAAAGTGCGTCACTTTTGAAATGCTCCCGATTTCCCCCCACTACTAGTATTTAAACATGTTATAATTTTTTTGTATTTTCCTAGTATAGATTAATATACATTTCAAGTTTCAATTACATAGCTTAAGAGATAGTTGTGATATTCATTTTTAAGTGTTTTTCTTTGCACCCTCCTGAGCCTCCCCCTTTCAATAATTAGCAACTCTCTAAGCTGATTCCGATGGAACTATATGCCATCTTGATGTTTCCAAAATATGAATTTTTTACGATAAGTAATTTCGATGATATAATCATTCGAAAAGACAATCCGGCCGACAATTTGTTTTTAGCCCCCCCTTTTCGGACGCCAATGGATAAAAAAATTAAATTATTTTTAAAGTTTGTTCCACAAACCTCTCTATATCTCTATTTATTTTCAACTTTCTATTTGAATTTGTGGTGGAGATATTAGCAAGTGTATTTTACGACTTTTTCCCTCCCCCCGCCTCCCCCTTCAACCTAACACCCCCCCCCCTCCCCAATTTTGAAAATAGAGCTCACTTACCCAATCAACAATCCACCAGAAAACTAACATTCTACCTTTAACGGTCTCGGAGATATGAGTCCATATGTTCGGCGTACGGCGTACGACGGGACGGATTTTTTTTTGCATTTTTAGGCTAATTTAGTCATCAAACGCGAAAAAAAACATAACAGAATTATACTCTAGATAAAATACTTACTTACCTTTTGTTTGGGAGATGGTAAAATCAGAGGGGGAGGTTTGTAATTTTTTTATGTAACACTGAACGTAGTATTTAAAATATTTCATGCTGAATTCAAAGTTTCTTGCTTTCATAATTTTCAAGGAAATTGAACAATTTTGGTCTGAATTTATGGTATTTGTATGGGAGGTGGCAGAAAAAGAGGGGGAATTTTGGTTGATTTTGAATCTGCTTAGCAACATCCTAATCACATTGCTTTGTTACAATTTTTATGTCCATAGCTCTCATATGTTCGAAAGAGAAAAAGTTTTCTTGAACTTCCAATATAAAAATTTGTATGGTAGGTGGTAGAAAGAGTGGGGTGAAAACGATATTTTTTTTAGCTTTTATTACAATTATTAAGGGACAAATTCTGGCAAAATTTCAAGTTTCTACTTCTTCTAGTTTCTATGAAAATCGGTTAAATGCATTTACCAAAATTCTGCATTTGTATGGGAGGGGGTAGAAGGAATATCCGAATCAAAACCAAATTTTTTTACATCAATCATATTTAAAATAGTATGCTTTTCTCAAAGTTTAAAGTTGATAGCTTTGACGGTTTTGAAGAAAACTAATTTAATTGAAATTTCAAAATTTCGTAAAATTTGTTTGGGAGGGGTAGAAGGAGTGAGGTAAAGTTGATAGTTTTTCCAAAATTAGTTGCAATTATAATAAAATTAATTATGACAAAAATTGGTTCATTTGGCTTTGCTAGTTGCATTGCAAACCGAATAAATGCATTTTTGAAAATTGTGCATTTGTATGGGAGGTGGTAGAAGGAGTAAAAAGATCAGATCAATATTTCTTGAGGTTAATAATATTTATATCATTATACTATGACCTAATTTTCAAGTCAAATGGTTTCGGAGAAAAATCAATTTCTTTAAATTTAGAAATTTCATGAAATTTGTATGGGAGGGGTAGAAGGAGTGGAGGGATGTGATCCGTTCACGAACTTAAAGTTACTTTTTTGCTAAAAATGACATACAACAAATTTCAGCACGATAGGTTAAAGCTATCGAGAGTTATGTTGTAGACAGACGGACAGACAGACGGACAGACGGTCAGACGGACAGACAGACAGATAGCAACTCGGAATCGAGGTTTTTGAGAGACAACAAATATTTCTGTACCCTTGGCGGCTCTGTGCGAGCATTATTTCTTAGTGTTACAAACGGTAAGGCAAACACAATACACTCTCAGATTTCAGCTAGAGTATGATCATAACAGAATTATGATTGGGCTTCAAGCTCGAAATCTTCATCTTCTAATATTGGCCAACCCTCTTCGAAGGCATCCGTTAATAAAAATTTTGCACCCTTGAAATCTACCCAATAGTTCTCAAACGCCTCTTACTGATGCTAATTCCACTGGGTCTTCTTCTTCTATACTAACACAGCCACATCTGCTTACTATTGTTCCTCGTCCAAAAGCCATTTTCGTTTCTAGACTTGATCCCCGAACATCCCCGGATGATGTCATAAGCTATTTGCTTTCAAAAAAATTTATTTCAACAGGATCAGCAGTTAAATGTGATAAAATTAGTAAAGAAACTAGTTCCATTGCCTCCTTTAAAATTGTTTTGACTAATACTGATCTTTTCAATCAGTTGTTAAATATTGATTCGTGGCCTTCTGGAGTATTTCTCAAAGAATTTATATCTCGTCGTAATAATGCTCCTGGTTCTGGTCCAAAAAACTTAGACAATTGTTCCTTTACTATCAAAACGTAAATGGACTGCGCACCAAAACCCAGGCGTTATTTGTCTCGTCTCAGAATTCTTCCTATGATGTTATTGCTCTAACTGAAACGGGGCTAAATTGTAGTTTCTCTGACTGTGAACTTTTTATTTCAGACTTTGAAGTCTTTCGTAGGGATCGCTATGTTTCCGATCTGAGATTGAAGGGTGGTGGAGTGTTATTAGCAGTCCGAAGCTGCATTAATTGTGTAGTTGTTGCTGTCCCGAACCCTCACGGTCTGGAGATCTTGTGTGTTAAACTCGTGTTTAATTATAAGGATATTTATGTCTTTTTGACATGTATTCCTCCGTCGAGTCCTTGTATTTTATAGAAAGAACAGTTGACTGTATAACTTTTGTTCATAATAGTATGAATATCTCTGACGAACTCATTTTACTGCCTGATTTCAATATTCCAAGTCTTTCTTGGTCCCTCTCTGACGATGATTCTACTCTCTTAGTTTCTGATTCTTCGTCCTCGCTTGAATGTTTTTTTGTAGATAGTATAACTGCACTTGGTCTCCATCAACTTAGTCTTGTTCGGAATTCCTATGGAAGACAGCTTGACCTAATTTTTTACTCTGACTACTGTGCATGTTCCGTGGATGAGAGCTTAACTTCAATTACTACCATTGATGTCTTGCACCCTCCTATTAATATTTTTGTTATGGTTGACGAAGAGCATATTGTTGGCCCTAGTGAGAAGGAGCTTTATTTTGATTTTAATAAAGCAGATTTTTCTCGGTTGGACTACCTTATATCTAACTTCAACTTTAATGAAATTCTTGACAATCCTGATTTTGAAGGTGCTGTAGTTGAGTTTTATTATGTTCTGTATCAATTTTTTGTTGCTACAGTTCCTTTTACCTATCGCAGGAACATCTCATCGTCGTACCCTTGGTATACTAGCGAGTTGCGCGTAATTCGCAATGCTCATAATGCTGCCTGGAAGAGGTATACTAGGACGAAGAATGATACTGATTTTTGTCTGTATGAGGAATATTATACCTTTTTAAGGATTTATCTACTCGCTTATATTCTGAGTATTTAATTAAAATGCAGTCGGATGTTATTAGAGATCCCCTGAAGTTTTGGAAATTTGTTAATTGTAAGCGTAAATCAGATGGTTATCCAGCTTCTTTTCAATTCCTGGGCAACGATAGTAATGATCAAGTTACTATTTGTAATTTTTTCGTCACATTCTTCAGTGGATCTTTTACTAGTAGTAGCTTTTCTCCTGATATGGCGTATTTTGATGACTTTAGAGAAACTACTTCGACTACTTTGTCTGATTTATCAATTTTCTATAATGATATAGTCAATCGCATCTCCCGCCTTAAAGAAGTGTCTTCTCCTGGCCCAGATGGTGTTCCTGCTGTTGTCCTTAAGCGTTGTTGTCTCTATCTTGCTGAACCACTCTCTCACCTCTTTCAAAGATCCCTAATAACGGGGATTTTTCCAAATGTGTGGAAGTCGTCCTTCATCATACCTACTCATAAAAGCGGTGCAAAATCTGCTGTTGAAAATTATCGGCCAATAGCTAAACTGTCGGCTATTCCTAAACTATTTTAGTCTATAGTGTATGAATGCATGTCGTTTCACTGTGAATCAATAATTTCGAGTAAACAACATGGTTTTGTTAGGAATAGATCCACTGTTACTAATCTGATGGAGTTTACGAATAAATTTATTTTGGCTATTGAGGATGGTAAGCAGGTGGATTGTGTATACACTGATTTTAGTAAGGCCTTTGATAAATTGCCCCATTCAATAATTTTATTAAAACTAAGATTGTTGGGTTTTCCGACATGGTTTATAAATTGGATTAAGTCTTATCTATTTGATAGAACTTACCAAGTTATCTTTCGTGATTGTACGTCTAAGCCATTTACTGCGCTTTCTGGGGTCCCTCAAGGAAGTCATTTGGGACCACTTCTATTTATTCTAGCCATTAACGATGTAGCCTCTGTTTTTAAATATTCGGAAGTGCTCATCTATGCTGATGACATTAAAATCTTTAGGTCTATTAGTTCTAACTCAGATAATCTTCTTCAGGAGGATTTGTTAAATTTTAGTAACTGGTGTCGCAATAATGGCCTTCGATTGAATTTGGGTAAATGTCATGTAATGTCATTTACTCGGAAATTCTCACTGTTTGTAGTAACTTACAGTCTCAATGACTGTATTTTAGATCGTGTTAATTCAGTTGTTGACTTGGGCGTTACATTTGACCAAAAGATTGCTTTTTGCTTGCATATAAATAAGATTGTGCAAAAGGGTAATTCTATGCTGGGTTTCACCACTCGCTTATCCATGGAATTTAACAATTCCTTTGTTAGGTTGAGTCTGTATAACACCTTTGTCAAATCTCATCTTGAGTATGCTTCTCAAGTTTGGTCTCCCTATTATGATGTGCATACTGGCAGAATTGAATCTATACAGCGAAAATTTGTGAGAATAGCTTTATGTCACCTCAATTGGAATGACAGAGTTCGTCTTCCTCCTTATATTGACCGGCTTCAGCTACTAAATATGTCATCACTCTCGAGACGACGTGAAGTTGCTGACGTAGTTTTTGCTCATCAACTTCTCACTGGGGTGGGTTGATTCCTCCTCACTTTTGGGTTTGATGTAATTTGCTGTTGGTCAATTTTTACCGAGGCATCCTAGATTGTTGCAGATTTGCTTTCACCGGACTAACTATGCTATGAGTGAACCGATCTCGCGTCTTGCAAGAGAAGTTAACGAGAATATTGATGTATTTGACTTCTCTGTAGATAAAGTATGTTTAAGACGCAGACTTAACGCTAGTTGACACTAGTTTATGTTAGTTTTTGTATATATACTGTGCTCTGTTTATTAATGTGTTGGTGTAGGGATATTGTCGTTTGTTTTGTCCCTTCACTAAATGATGAGCCAAAGGATAAAATGATTTCCATCTTTTATACTTGGAATCGATTTTATGGCAATTCCTTGCATTAAGGAATCCTGATAGTGATGATACTCTAGATGAGATGGAAATAACATTAATATACCGGAAAATATGCCATCTCAAATTCTTTCGAATAGTTAATAGAAACTTTTGCATGGGAGGTGGTAGAAGTAGAGGGGGAAATTTGTATTTTTCGAATATGACACCGAACATGGCATACAAAATGTTTTTTGCTAAATTTAAAGTTTTTAGTTTTCATTATTTTTAAGAAATTGGTCACAGTTTTCCTGAAATTGGGGCATTTGTATGGGAGGTGGCAGATGAAGTGGAGCGTTTTAGATGATTTTGGAACTGCTTATCATCATGCTTTGATTCAATTTCAAAGTCGGTAGCTCTCACATACTTCAAGGAGAAATGCTCTTGAATTTATAATACAGATATTTGTATAGGAGGTGGTAGAAGGAGTGGAGCGGAGCTTATAATTTTTTCTAACACTTATTTCAATTATCAAGAAACAAATTCTGGGAAAATTTGAAGTTTGAACTTTTTCCAGTTTGAATGGAAATCGATAAAATGCATTTAACAATGGAGGGGGTAGAAAGAGTGTACGGATCAAAACATTTATTTTGTATTATTAATATTTCTATTTGTATACTTTATACAAAATATCAATTTGATAGCTTTAACAGTTTCGAAGAAAAATAATTTAATTTAAATTTTAAAATTTCGTGAAATTTGTATGGGAGGACCCCAGTGAGGTAAAGTTGATAATTATTTTTAAAATAAATTGCAATTATAGTAAAATTAATTCTGACAAAATTTCATCTCTTCAGCTTTACTAGTTTCAATGAAAATCGAAAATATGTATTTTTAAAAATTGTCCATTTGTATGGGAGGTGGTAGAAGGAGTAATGGGATGGGGTCCATATTCCGTGATAGTAATGAACTCTATATCATAATACTTTGACCTAAATTATATATAGTTTCAAAGAAAAATCAATTTCTTAATATTTCGAAAATTCATAAAATTTGTATGGGTAGAAGGAGTGGGGGGATGTAGCCCATTCACGAACTTAAAGTTACTTTTTTGCTAAAAATAACACACAAAAATGTTTAGCACTATAGCTCAAAGCTTTCGAGAGTTATGCTGTAGACAGACGGACAGACAGCAACTTGGAATCGAGGGTCTTGAGCGACAACAAATATTTCTGTACCCTTGGCGGCTCTGTGCGAGCGGTAAGGTCTGAATTTAGAATATTAAGTGTAAAGTGTCATCCTTCTCACAGTTGATGTGATTTCGCATATCATTGTAATAGCAATATTTCGTGAGTCTCAAAAGGCAGTCATGAAGCGAACAGCTAGCAACCCTTCTACAATATCAAATTAATTGGTTACAGTAATGGTAGCTGACGATAAAGTTGAAAATGGTACAAACCGCCATTGCTCAGAACCACCAACTCAACCATACATTGCATTAATGTGCAAATTTGTTTCAGCAAATTTAGCCCCTTTTATTAGCAGATTCAATTAATTGTGTTGTCCCATGTTGCTCCCTACTTCCATATGAAAACCATAACAACCATCAAAACAAATTAGTTTGGAACCCTATAGAATTTCTTTCATAAGTCCCGAAAATCGTGCATTGGTGCCTGATTGCATACATTTCAAAACAATTTCTTTACTAATTCGAGTTAATTTGCCTCTTCCTATATCTTTAAGTTTTTTCTCATGATATGGAAACTTCACTAAAAACTCAAAAATAAAGAAAAAGAAAATCTAAATAAAATAAAATTTAATATTACTGCTATTAAATAACCAATATTATTAATATTTTTTATTGAAATTCAAAATCACTTTCACAAAATTTCAGATTTAACTTATAGTTCAGTATTTTGTTTTAAAAATTGGAAGTTCTATGTATGTATTTAAATTATATTTGTCTATCTTAAATTTCGTGAATAAATTCTATCCCAAACTGTTTGCAATATCGGCTTAAGTTTACTGTACGAAATCATTTCGATCATATTGCAAACTCTACTATACGAATCCTTTTCGTAAGCCAAAAATTGTTCATCAACTCCCAACTTCTTATACAATGCTCTGACCATCTGCACTTTAACTGGATCTGAAAGGCAGAATTTTTTTACTATATAAGTCTTTACAAACTTTTTTATGGATTTACCTTCTTTTCCATAACAGCTTTCCATAATATCTCGTTGCTCCTGATTAGCTTTCTCCAAAGTAGTCATTGCCAGCCAAGAAATTTTATTTTCTTCAATATCGGTACCATTCTTGCCGGTTTTCGCAGGATCGCCAAAACTATCTAAATAATCATTTCGTATTTGAAAAAATATTCCGACTTCGTAAAGTACTGATTTGGCTTGATTATAAATGACAGGATCAGTGTAGCTGAAATATATTTTAACTATCATTTACGATTTCAAAATTAATTTTCTTTCTACTAACCCACACATTTGAAGTGCAAAAGCTACAGGTAAATAAAATGCCGGATAGCATGTTTTATATTTAACTATTCCTTCATATCTATCCATCGTATGGTTCAAAACATTTTCTTTCGTAATATGATAGTCCAGAACTTGGCCGAGATATGTTATAAAATTGGCCTAAAAACTTGTTGAATTAAAGAAAAAAAAATATACTTAAATCAACTTATATATCTACACTAACTTCTGAAAACATTTCGTATATTTTTCTATAGTACTTTGTGTGACTTAAGTATTTTTGCAATGCTATAAATGTTGCACTCTCAAGCAAAAGGATATCATTGATTGATTGTGATCCAACATCCTTTAATTTATACCAACAAGGAATACCACGTCTGGTTTCACTCCCATCAACTATATCATCGGCCATGAAAAGAGGTGCTTCAAACTGGAAAATTTGATACATTTATTTTAATATTATTTTTTTTTACGTATTGAAATATTTTACCATTTCCGAGCACCATCCAACGTATTCTGCTAGTTTTATATTTTCAGTTGTCAGTTCAGATTTGTCAGCAAGTGCCTTGTAAGCGAGTACAGTGATTTGACCTCTATTATTTTTACCACCTTGAACATTGTACTTTAATGACTGAAATTTAAAAATAAGGATTAAACTTCTTGTGTAAAATTTCACATTCATAAAAGTATTCGGCGAATACTCATATTCGATTAGAAACTGTTATCCGGTGAATATAAAAATCAGTATTCGTATGCATTGCATGGCTACGTACAAGTATAAACATAGGTTATAAATGGCTTATTGGGAATTTTTCGATACTATTTTTCAATTAAGTATTTGGTTTACAATCAGAAAACTACGCTGAAAAACAACTTTAAGTTAACACTTCAGGGCATTATGTTTGAATTCGATAATTTTCTTTTACAGTCCAAATCGGACTTGGGCCTCCTGAGTTTCAGGATCCTAAACATTTTTCCTTGTTTATTAAGGAAGAGTTGATAGCCCTTCGCACAACCCTCTATGTACGAATTTTTTCATTTTCGTGGATTGAAGTAACCAAGATATATCCAAGCAGGCAGCGTTCTGGAATAATACGTCAATCGGGATTTGAACTCTCGACCTTCGTATTGTAGCTTCGATAATTACTTGTGCTAAATTCTATTTAATTAATTTATCTATCGTATATCTGTTGATTTGGTGAATACTTTCACATTTCGGTTTACATATCTACACCTCGGAGGTAAACTGCGCTGTGTGGACATGGTGCTGTTTGCTAAAAGTTACTGTAATTCACTCAGCTTTTCGAGAGTTTTGTAGGGGTATACTGCACTTTGTTTGTATTAATGACATTATGAACAAAGTTATATGGAAAAATATAGTACTATTCTTGATGTATGACTTCATTAATATTTAAACTGGTCTACTGAAAAATTGTATAAAATTTCATAGCGGAATCTATCTTCAAGGTTCAGATATAGCTGTACGTTTTTTCAATTTTTTCGATATTGCAATCACGGTCAAATCAAATTACTTAGCAAAATCAGAACTAAACGACTTTCACTGTTATTAGTTACAATTATTACCCTTTCCACCCATTCTGGTACAAATTTAGTGTCGTACTGTTTAACCACTTCAACTAGATCTTTACGTATATCTAAAAATAAATAATAATTTAATAAGATACTTTTATTAATAACCACATTCTCTATACATACGTGGAAACGTAGATTTGAAAGACTGGACATCTTCCTTAGTATAAAGAGTATTAACTTTTTCGGAAGACAAATATCTGAAATAATTTAAAAAAAGACTTTTTTTGCGTTTTTCTATATGTTTAAAATTAATTTTAAATATTGATATATGAAAAAACTTCATAACTAGCCCACTTTCAGAATATATGCCGGATTAAGCTTATTTGGCACTCTAAGCTAAATTCTCGATCGCGGCTCTCCCCAAGGTTCTGTTCTTCCCCTACTCTTCCTCTCATCTTTATTGACCATCTTCTTCCATGTACTATGAATTCCATATATGTATATAGTTTCCCAGATGACAGTACTATTGATTGCTCATTTAGTTTCAAGTATATGGCAGTTGTAATTGACCAAACGTTGGCTTGCAATCGCTCCATTGTACTCTCAACTTTGAACTCCTATATCACTTCGCACAAATCTTGATTTCTCAATTCTGGTACAAGTTACAAATAGGACCAAGGTACAAGGATGTTACCTAACACCGTAAAGTATTTTATTGTAACACACAGCAACGATCAATCTATTTCCTAATAAGAGAACAAACAAGCAAGACGCAAAACATACTACTGAGGAAAAAGTCACAATGTTTCGCAAATGACTACAATAACAATAAGACTTAAAAAAATTTACTTTTTCCTGTGTGAAGTACGGGCTATTCGAAAAGACGCCAATAATTGAAAATTTGCTAAAACCAAAGTGGGAAAAATTATTACAAAACATTTTTTCAAAAGGCTGTTAAATTCTTCAAAACAGCAATATGACCAAGGTACAATAGGTTCAAGGTAGCGCCCCTGTGCGAGCATTATTTCTTGGTATTACAATCTTTAGAGCAAACTTATGATACTCTCAGATTCCATCAAGAGTATAAACATCGAAACCAGCAAATCTTCGAAATAGGCTGAAATGCTTCCAAATGCCTTGGTTTCCTTAGGAGATAGCTATCTTACATCTACAAGACCTTCATTCGACCGCCTAGAGTTCAATCCACGCATACATATGGACAGGATCACAAAAAACCTCACTACATTGCATCACGGCTCTTATTAGCACCCTTTAATACCGCTGAAATATTGGTCTTATCTGCGTTTCCTGTAGATGCATGGCAAATGTAGTAATGATTACGATTGCTAATTCCATCTTCCTATGTCTTTCTACCCCCGCAAGGGGGTAGTTGTAGGATGAGGATTTACCAATTCCTGCAACTATCTTTGGAGACTAGCGACTCCACGGACCTGAGGGGCTGTAGAATTCACCCACAGCCAGTCCTGCTTGCCCTAAAAATGGCAAATGGACACTCACTGGATCATGGGCCTATCACCCGTGATCTTAAGACCTAAATGATACGAGAAACGGATACAGCGCCTCGGATACGGACTGATTCTACGGTAACGACTTTTGGCATTCGAAACCGGACTATGATTGGCTTCTGGAACGTTCGAACATTGAATGACGGGGGAAGAGCTGGGATTACTCGGTCCTTGCACCGCCAATCAGTGATCGACCGTGAAATGAAGCACTATAACATCCAAATCTTGGGCTTGAGCGAGGTCAGGTGGACAGGATCAGGAGAAGAACGAACCCCTAGCGGAAAGACTATTCTGTACATTGGCCCTGAAAGTGAAGCCAGAAATGGCGTGGCGTTCGTCCTTACGCCGAGAGCGAGAAACAGTCTCATTAGCTGGGAACCAATCTCGGATAGGATTATCGTCGTCAGGCTCAGGACCAGTGTCAGAAACGTCACAATTCTGCAGTGCTACGCACCAAATAATACCGCAACATCTGGTGACAAAGAGGAGTTTTATAGCCAACTGAGTGCCACCTTCGAACGTGTTCCATGAGGTGATATTATTATCATCTCGGGAGATATGAACGCCCAGGTTGGATCAGACAACACTGGACAGGAACACGTCATGGGGAGGCATGGTGACCCTTGGGTCGCCGCGTCACGACCTTGGATTAAGAGACCCGAAAACGGCGAATTATTTGTGGAGTTTTGTAGTACTCGGCAAATGGTCATCAGAGGGACCCTTTTTCCACACAACAGTCATCATAAAACATCTTGGGTTTCCCCTGATGGTGTTACTCAGAACCAGATCGACCATTTGGCTATAAGTCGCCGATGGAGAAGATGTCTCCTCGATGTGCGAGCGAAACGTGGAGCTGACGTGAGGAGTGATCACAACTTGATGGTTGCCTGCTTGAAATTGTGTACAGCAGCTATCCCATGACCACAAATTCTTCAAATGAAGCGCAAGCTTAATGTTGTTAAACTCAGAGATCCCAACAAAAAACGCGAATACACCACCATTCTACGCGAAAAGTCATCCACATTGGGTGAATATGAAATGCGCACACTGAACGCCAATTGGGAGGCAACCAGAAACACTTTTCTAACTACTGCTGAAGAATCTGTGGGATATGTGCAAAGCGGTGAGAAACCCTAGATGTCGCAAGACACATGGGACAACGTTGGCAATTGGAAAAAAGCCAAATTGGCAATCATCTCTCAACCCGATGTCAACCAACGAACGCCCGACTTGAGGCAGAACTACCGCGATGCTCATATACAGCTTAAAAAGGCTGCTCGACGCGACAAGAGAAAGGCCATTGAAGATCTGGCAAACAAGGCAGAATCTGCGGCTTACCTTGGAGATATGGGTTCACTATTTAAAATCATGAAACAGTTGACGAACAGGAATTTCACCGCCAACCACCTGGTGAGAGATGTCAACGGAACTCTCCTTAATATGAGTGAACACCAGTTGCGACGATGGAAGGAATACTTCCCTGATATTTTCAACATCTTGTCAGAGGAAGATATTCCGGAAACAGAACAACTTCCAAACATCCAACCGCAACAATCCTCTATTAGGGACGATCCCCCACATAAGGAAGAGATAGTTTCCGCCATTCGGTCAATGGCGGGAAGGAAAGCTCCAGGTATAGACGGACTACCAACCGAACTCCTCAAAGCGGACCCGGATATAACAGCCGATATACTCCTCCCACTCTTCACTAAGGTGTGGAATGAAGGAAGATATCCGACTGAATGGAAGGAGGGCGTCATTGTGAAAATTCCGAAGAAGGGCGACCTTCGGGATTGTGGCAATTGGCGTGGTATATGTCTACTTACTGCCGTATCAAAAATTATGGCTAAGGTAATTCTCAATAGGATTAGTGATGTCGTCGAGAGCACTCTCGAAGTTTATGAGCCTGGATTCCGTAAAGGGTCGTCTTGTACCGACCACACAAATACCCTACAGATAATATTAGTGCAGTCAGCCCAAATGGGTTCGCCACTACATCTCATGTTGACTTCGAGAAGGCGTTCGACAGCGTTAAGCGAGATTACATATGGAATGCTTTGCGTAGGAGAGGTATCCCAGATAAGGTCATAGCTATGATTAAAGAATCCTACGAAAATGCAAGGTGTCGCGTCTTGCATAGAGGTGAGCTGTCCGAGAGCTTCCCTGTGCGAACGGGTGTCAGACAAGGCTACATATTATCACCAGCCCTGTTTCTGGTGGTTATAAATGACATCTTGAAAGCTGCACTGGAAGGTGGGGAAGGTAAAGGTCTTCAATGGAGACTATTTAACATCTTAAGTCACCTTGAGTATGCTGATGACGTGTGTTTGCTTGCACATAACCGTTCGGACTTAGAGTCAAATGTTCGCTCGTTGCATTCTAAATGCAAAGAGGCGGGACTAAAAATAAATGTGCGTAAAACCAAGTACATGCACATGGGTTCGAACGCAAGCACACCGATTGTTCTTAACGGACAGGATGTGGAAGAAGTGCAAGAGGTGCAAGATTTTTGCTATCTTGGAAGCATTGTCAGCATGGACGGCGGAGCCGAAAATGATGTTGAGGCTCGGCTAAATAAAGCTCGTCAGGCCTTCGGTATCCTTTCCCCTTTCTGGAGGTTAAGAGAGATCTCCCTTCGCACGAAGCTGCGAGTTTTTGACGCATGTGTCAAATCCGTGTTGTTATATGGTTGTACTACGTGGAAAGTGACCGTTCGACTTACCAAGAAACTACAGACTTTCGTAAACCAATGCCCCGGCGCATTTTAGGAATATTCTGGCCAGAAGTAATCTCCAACGACGAACTTTGGAGTACAACTCGCCAGACTAAAATAGGTATTGAGATTCAAAGGCGGAAGTGGCAGTGGATCGGTCATACTTTGAGGAAACCAGAGCGAAACATCGCAAAACAGGCTCTGGATTATAATCCTCAAGGAAGACGTCGGGTTGGTTGACCATGTAACACATGGAAGCGAGCAGTTGAGCAGAAGGCCAGAGGAATAAACAAATCCTGGCAACAGCTTAAGGCCAATGCTCAGAATCGCGCCCTGTGGAAGAGAGTTGGTTCTGTCCTATACCCCTATAGGGGGTCTTAACAGGAATTTAATTGTTTGATTGATGTCTTTCTTTGCGCAAACGCTCACTATTACATATTCCAACTCATACTCATACTCGTACAGTAATTTAAAAACAGCTCTTCATCCCTCGAACATATAAAATATGGAATACACTTCCAACAAATTCAGCATTTAATGTTTTAAGTGCAATATCAACTCTCACTTTCGGAATTAGAGCTAATAATTTGAAATTTAGAATATATTATTTTTATCATAAATGTGATCTATGGTATAACAATTATTCGAATTTCACCACAAATATAATACAAACAGCACTTTTTCATGAGATAGTATAAACCCATTTTCTCAGTAAGTATAAAATTTATCCAGCTCAAATTTTGTACTAAACACTTAATTGGCATTATTATTAGGATATGAAAAAACTCATCGATTAGCTTCATCCCTTCTACCGTCTTCCATACAATGTAACACAGTTTCAGAACTTTTCAAAAATTCGATTTATTGAAAAGTACGAATGTTACTAATCGCTGTGAAGCTCCGATAAATCAGGTGAAAATAGAGGCTTTCCTAATCTTTTTACTATTTTTTTTTAATAATACATATTAGCAAAAAAAAAATATTAGCACGTGTGGTTTTCATTCCAGTCCTCTCAGCCTCCGACACTCCCTGAAATGTAGGTAATGGAACTCACTTATGCAATCTATAATCCAAAAATAAAATTCCTAACTTTAACGATCTCAGAGATATGAGTCCATATGTATGGCGTACGGCACTTGTACCCCTCTGGCTCTCACTATTTGAGCAGTTTTTTTTCATGTTGATTTTTTCTCTTCGGATATATTTGCAGTGGTGCAGTTAATTAGTCGTTTGTGTACATACTTGTAGGCACCTTTAAAAATGCAATTCCAGCAATATCAAGGAAAAATTTAAATTTGCACTTGTCATATTTAAAGCGTATTTTTTGTATTGAGTGAAAAGCGTGATTCCGAGCTTATAACCGATTTTTCCACAAGTCGAGAAACAGATTTTAATCTGCGATCTTCGATCGCAAAGAAGCCGCGTTAGCCACTGGGCCATCTTTATCCAAAGTTTAAGTTGGTCGAATCCGAGTATTCACTCTAATTCTATTAATAAAATCCTCCATTAAAGTAAAAAACCGCAGCATAAAGCACGTAAACTCTTAAATACTTCTTTAAAGAAGCATTTTTTTTTTCAAAGAAAGCAGTTTAAAGGGCTTGAAGCTTGCTTTAAAGAAAGCACTTAAAAGTTCTAGCGTGCAGAGAAGAAGCGCTTAAATACTGCTTTATCATAGAGTGTGTAATTTCTTCCCGCTGGACAAATACCAATACTTCACGAAATACAACCACTTACCGACAATAATTACTATTATGCAAAATTTTTTGCAATACATTAGTTTTATGCTGATGTTTCACAATTGTCGAAAATAAACGTGAATCAAAGATTTTAAGAGATTTAGAAACAAATAATTTTTCACTAATAAATAACATTTTAATTATCTTAAATAAATTAAATATAGTAAAATAAGAAATTGTTTGATTTGAATGTTGTTTTAAAAATAAAAATTATTAGTTAAATATTGAATGTTTTTCCAATTTTTTTTCATAAACACAAAACTTTCAATTGAACTTATCTCTAATATTTATTAGACTAAAATTCATTAAATCCCTTTAACTGCTATTTATATTATATTCACCAATTAGTCTTATGAAAATTATCGTAAGGGTATTAGTTTTCACTATTATTGAACATAAATAAATTGTTATTTTTAACAATAGAGCTATAATGATTTCTGAGAACCGCATTTAATCTAAAGTCATGCGGTTTTCATACAAATTTCACTAGATTTTAAATGTATATAAAATAAATTTTACACAAATTTATATAGATGCAGTAGATAAGGTGCGAGTATATGAACTCCTGAACTGCATATGGACCAAATGTAAAATTTAGCTTTCCGAAAAAAAAGTTGAAAACAGATTTCGACGCTCCTATTCTTTTTTTCGCTTTCTCGCATTACAATCCACAGTTTCGTCGATGGGTCTGGAATCAAATTTTGTGAACGACAGAAAAACGTACCATTTTTGTCATAATACAAAATAAACTGCCAACAAGTCGGGCGCAACTTTATTATTTTTGGGACAAGTTGAAGATGCATGGAAAGTCAATATGCAAGTTAGAGTGGTTAAGAAAGTCTAAGTGGAACCCCCCTTTCACAATTGGAACCCCCTTTCACAAGTGGAACCCCCTTTAGAGCAGGGCTGCAGTCAATTTAACGCTTAATTGCGAATACGATCAAAAGCTCCAGTACATGTAATCAATATTTCATTCGTTTATGCAAGTTTCGATTTTTATGAGGGAGGGAGAGTGGTATTAAGGGTGGCTGGATGTCAATAATTTTTTAATTGAATGCTTCAATTACGTCCAAAATTCTCTGCATAGAATATCAGTTTCATAGACGAAATTGCATAGAATTTTCATAAAATTTGGTGTATTTTGCATTTACGAAACCAATCATTTGTATGGGTGTAGACGAGGTAAGGGGAATGTAAAATTTGTCATGCAGTTTTATTTCATTTCTCTTGTAAGGTGCTCGTACAAAATTTCAAGTGCGTAACTTTTAATTTGTTGGTTAGCAGTTGATTTATTGAAATTGTTCGATATTATACTTTTATATGGAAGGGGGTAGAAGGGCAAGTGTGATCTCAAAATGTTTGACACAGTTCCGTTTTAACTATTTCCAAAAGTTTTAATGCAAAATTTCAAATTGATAGCTTTTAATAGTTAGGTGCTAATTGATTTTTTAAAAATGGTCGAAAAAATAATTTTTTATGGGGGGGATACAAGTTTTAGCTAGGGTGTAGCCTAGTGGGTAGCGTGTTGGTCTTGTAATGCGAAGGTCGTGAGTACAAATCCTGAATGACGCAATATATAATACCAGCACATTGCTTGCTTGGATATACCTTGGTCACCTCAATCTATGAAAATGAAAAATTCGTAGAAACAGGGCTAACAACCCTTCCACAATAAGTAATGAAAAATGTTAAGGAACCTGAAAGCCAAGGTACGATTTGGGCTGTAGTGCCATTGTAGAAGAAGCAGAAGAAGTTTGAAAGGTATTCGACCAGTAAGTATTTCATTTTTTTAAAATGCATTTTGCAAATATTCAAGTTTCTAGCTTAAAATTTCGCTCAAAAATTTTCAGCTTATGTGTTTTTTTTTTCATTGCACATGAAACACCTTGTGCATAATAACTGTGGAATTTTTATTATTTTTTCTGTATGTACAACAAATTGATGTATGTATGTAGAAAATTCAAACCTTGTATCTTTCGTCGTCGCAGCGCTACAGCCCCTTTCGGGCCTTGGCTTCCCGTAGCCGAAGTATCCAGCGATCTCGGTGCAGTGACCGCGTCCTCCAATTTTGAAATCCGAGCAGCGATGAACAGTCTTCGTCAACAGAGTCGGACCAGCGTTTCCTGGGTTTTCCCACTGGCCTCCGGCCCTCCGTTTTTCCCTCGAATACCTTTTTAAGGTATTCGAGTTTCGTCCATCCTTTGTACATGGCCAGCCCATTGCAGCTTCCGCAGTCTGATGATAGTGGAAACATCCGGTTCGTCAAATATATCATACAGCTCACTGTTGTATCTAGTTCGCCATCGGTCACCATCACGTTTCGCTCCAATTATTCGTCTCAGGACCCGTCTTTCGTAAGCGTTTAACATATTTGCGGATGCTTGTGTAAGGGTCTATGTTTCGCATCCGTAGCAAAGCACAGGTCTTACTATTGATTTGTAGACTTGGAGTTTGGTCTTCCTGTGTACGCAGCTGGCCTTAAGAATAGCTAAGACTGAATAATACGTTTTATTTGCGAGCTGGATTCGTCTTTTTATTTCGTTCGTTTCATTTCCACTCTTTGTCAATTTTGTGCCTAAATATATGAATTCGTCCACATTTTCCAAATTATATTCGTCAATTGTAATGTTTTGTCTATTGGGGGTCCTTTTCCTTGTTTGTGTCATTATTTTCGTTTTTGTTTCATTGATTTTCAGGCCAACTTCTTTTGCTGCTTGATCGAGGCTTAGTAGAATTTCTTTTGTGGATGTGAAAGACCGTGATAATATGTTGATATCGTCCGCATAACCCACTATCTGGCTGGATTTATAAAGCAGCGTACCTCTTGTGTCAACGGGTAACATTCTGAGAACGTATTCTAAAGCTAGGTAAAAAAGCAGAGGGACTTGTGATGTTGTTGATGTCATCGTCATTTTGGTCAGTCGGACTAGTTTTGCTGGGATGCCAAAATGCAGCATTATTTTGTACAGTACGTTTCGATCAAAACCTGGTGAACGTCGATGTTGAATTCCCAGCATTTTTCAAGCTTGACCGTAAAAAGTTGATCGGTCGTTGATCGACCAGCTCTAAAACTGCCTTGGTACTCCCCAATCACATTGTCAGCGTAAATTTTAATCTTATTTTCTAATATTTTTGTCAGTATCTTATATGACGTGCAAAGTAGTGAGATATCTCTGTAGTTTTCGCACTGCAGTTTGTCTCCCTTTTTGTGGATAGGGCAAATAATGCATTGGCACCACTCCTCCGGTATTTGCTCCTGATTCCAGATGTACTGAATCACTTTATGGATGGCATTTAGGGTGCAGCTTCCGCCATATTTAATTAATTCCGCTGGAATTTCGTCGATGCCCGGCGCTTTATTGCTTTTCTGACTTCTGATGGCAAATTCGACTTCTTCCAACGTTGGAGGATCCAGTGGGCATTCGTCGGAGGTTTGGAGACCTATCAGCTGCGATGTTCGGGAGCCGTGTGCGGGATTAAGGAGTTCTTTAAAGTATGACGCCCATCTTTCCTTAATCTGACTATCCTCGGCGATGATAGTGCCATTTCTGTCTTTAGAGAGGGTTGTCTTAGGCTGATATCCACGTCTTAGGCTTTTCACTACTTTGTAGGCTTATCTTGTTTTATTGTTCGCAAGATTGTCATCGATATTTCTCAATTGGTCGTCATAATATTTTCTTTTCTTACATCTAATGACCTTATTTGCTACTCGTCGGAGATTTTCGTATTTTTCTCTCTTCGTTCTGGTATTCCTTTCGAGAAACTGTTTGTTCGCCTGATTTTTCTTATCTAACGCATCCTGGCATTCGTCGTCGAACCAGTCATTTCTTTTGCGCCGAGCTTCATACCCAACCACTTGTTCCGCAACGGTCTTTATGGTTGCCTTTACATCCATCCAAACTTGGTTCACAGACAGAATTTTGAAGAAGAAGAAGAATCGGAGTGAGCTCTCTTTCAAGTGCTGCTGCGTAATTTTCCGCAACTGACGCCGTTTGGAACTTTTCGATGTAGAACTTACGAAGAGGACTGGTCTTTGTTTGATACGCCTTTGACATACGACATCGATATTTGGATTTGACCAAGTAGTGGTCCGAGTCACAATTTGCTCCTCTGAATGTTCGAACGTCAATGATGCTGGAGGCCCATCTCCGCTGGATAAGGACATGGTCTATTTGGTTAAAGGTATTGCCATCTGGTGATGCCCATGTTCTTTTATGGATGCGTCGATGTGGGAAGCATGTCGAACTTATAACTATGTCTCTGCTGCATGCAAAGTCTATCAGGCGCTGGCCGTTGTCGTTACTTTCGTCGTGGAGGCTATGCCCTCCAGTTGTTCCACGATGAGTCTCTTCGTTCCCGACCTTAGCGTTGAGGTCGCCAAGTATTATTTTAAAGTCGTTTGAGGGCAATAAGTCGAATAGCCTTTCAAGGCTCGTATAAAAGGCATCTTTCGTTTCCTCATCTTTTTCTTCCGTCGGGGCATGTACATTTATTAGCCAAATTTTGAAGAATTTCGCTTTGATGCGGATCGCACACATCCGTTCGTTAATTGGCTTGAAGTCGATGACGTGTGATTTGAATTCCCTATCCACAATAAAGGCGACTCCAAATTCACGGCTTCCTGAGGGCTTCCCACTTTTAAAAATTGTGTGCGATCTCACGTACTGAATCTCGCTACCAGTCCATTTCGTTTCCTGGACTGCCAACACATTTAATTTGTACTGACTGACCTGTTGAAGTAATTCTTTTACAGCACCAGGTTTGTTTAATGATCTGACATTCGAGGATCCAAAAGCATAGTCCGTTGTACGTTTGCGCGGTCGTTTCCGTTGGTCCAATCCTATCCGAGGCTTCGTCTTGGTTCCAAAACAATGACGATTTTTTACGGTGACAGGAAAGTTAATCCTAAAAAAAAAAAAATATATCTTTCACCAGAGACCTAAAAAATCACTCAAAATCTTCGACATTTTTGCTTACCACATCCCTCCGTTTACACCTATCGGCGTAAAATTTTTACGAAAATTAAAAACTATGGTAGTTCTACAATTAGAATTTTTAATTTGGTATCTATTCTCAATGTTGAGATATAACAGTTTGAAATTTTGGAAAGTGCACCATTATTTAAATGCTTCCCATTTTTCCCTACTACTGTCCAAATGTTATATATTTTGTATTTTTTTGTATTTCTCTAGTATAGCGTAATATATAATACGTTCCAAGTTTCAATTACATAGCTTAATAAATAGCCAAGATATTGACTTGTAAGTGTTTTCTATGTGACCCTCCCCCGTACAATAATTAGCCTCTCTCTAAGCTAATTTCAGTGGTCCCAAAATATCATTATTCAAATATCATGTTGATTTTTAGCTTCCTAATTGGAACCATGGTTGAGATATTTGAATTCGTAGTTTTCGGCATAAGCGCTCCCCCCGCTTGCCCCTGAACCCTTACACCACCCAAAATGGGTGTTCGCCTGAGATCCGCAACTATCTACAATCTCCCCAAAAATAAACTTTCTTGAACTTGAAGGGTTTGTGAGTTAATTTGCGCTGAGCGTACACACCGGCGTACGGGGGACGGCGTACAGACAGACGAATTTTTTTTTTGCATATTTAGGCTATGTTAGCCATGAAACGCGAAAAAACAAAATTTCAGGGTAACAATTACTTTATTATTTTAATAATAAAGTATTGTGATCGACTTGGGAAAAAAAAAAAATTTGCTACCCTGAAATTTTTTTTTTTCGCGTTTCATGACTAAATTAGCCTAAAAATGCAAAAAAAAAAAATCCGTCTGTCTGTACGCCGTCCGCCGTACGCCGACGTGTACGCTCAGCGCACATTAACTCCCAAACCCTTCAAGATAGATAGTTCATTTTTGGAGGGATTGTAGGTAGTTGCGGATCTCAGGCGGATACCCATTTTGGGGGGTGTACGGGTTCAGGGGGAGGCAGGGGGAGCGCTTAAACCGAAAAATACGAATTCAAATATCTCAACCATGGTTACAGCTAGGAAGCTAAAAATCAACACACATATAGAGGAAATTGTGGGACAACTTTTAAAAATAATTTAATTTTTTTATCCATTGGGGTGCGAAAAGGGGGGGCTAAGAACCAATTGGCGGCCGAATTTTTTTTTCAAATGATTATATCTTCGAAATTACTACCCATAAAAACTTGATATTTTGAGACCATTAAAATGGCATAAAGATCTACTAGAATCAGTTTAGTTAGAAGCTAATTCTTGTAAGGGGGAGGGTCAGGGGGGGTGCAAAGAAAAACACTTAAAAATTAATATCTCGACTGTCTCTTAAGCTATGTAATTGAAACTTGAAACGAATACTAAGCTTTACTAGTGACATATGAAAAAAATATAATATATGGACATAACAGTAGTGGGGGGAAATGGGGAGCATTTAAAAAATGGCGCACTTTCCAAAACTACAAATCACCAAATCTCAAAATTGAGTACACATATCAAATTGAAAATTTGTCAGATTGTAGAGCTATATAGTCTTTAATTTTGGTAAAAAATTTAAGTTGGGGGGTGTAAGGGGAGGGAGGTGGAAAGTGAAAATGCTGAAAATTTTGAGTGATTTTTTTATGGCTCTGGTAAAAGATACAAAGTTTGAATTTTGCACGTCGACACATCTATTTAATGTACATAGAAAAAAAATAATAATTTGTTCCAAAATTGTTATGCACCGAAGTGGGGGTCTAACGTGCACAAAGTATTTCATGTGCAATGAAAAAAACACATAAACTGAAAATTTTTGAATGAAATTTTTAGGTAGAAACTTGAAAATTTGTGAAATGCATTTAAAAAAAATCTCCAAGAGTTTAAAATATTAACTGGTCGAATATCTTTAAAACTTCTACCCCCTCCCATACAAAAATTTTTTTTCGACCATTTCTAAGAAATCAATTATCACTTAACTATTAAATGCTATCAATTTGAAATTTTGCACAAGAACTTACAAAAATAGTTGAAATAAAATTACGTTAAAAGTTTTGAGATAGCACTTGCTCTTTTACCCCCTCCCACACAAAAGTATGATTTCGACCAATTTCATTAAATCAACTAATAACTAACAAATTAAAAGCTACAAACTTGAAATTTTGTACAAGCACCTCACAAGAAAAAAGAAATAAAACTGCATCACAAATTTTACGATTCCCCTACCTCCTCTACTCCCTCCCATACAAATGTTTGGTTTCGTGAATTTAAAATTCACCGAATCCAATGAAAATTCTATGCAATTTCGTCTATGAAACTGACATTCTATACAAAGAATATTGGATTTGGTTCAAGCAATCAATTAAGAAACTATTAACATCCACCCACCCTTACTATCACCCTCCCCCCACCCTTCATGAAAACTCAAACTTGCATAAATAAACCAATGAAATATGGAGCTTTTGAACGTTTCCGGAAAGTGTTAAATTGAGAACTGCCCTGCCCAAGAAGCTCCTTTCACTTAGTCTTCCCTAACCACTCTAACCTGCATATTGACTTTCTACGCATGCGCATTTTGTCCCAAAAATAATAAAGTTTCGCCCGACTTGTTGGCAGTTTATTTTTTTTTTAAGTCGATCACAATACTTTACTATTAAAATAATAAAGTAATTGGCAAAACTATGATGGTAAGTTGACGAATTTATTGCCGCTAACAAATTTCGAAGAAATTGCCACAATTATTTTTAAACCAACGTGTTTATCTTTTTTTTTAATGCACCGAGCTGGACTTAACCTGGATGTACCCTAGTAGGAAGGAGTAGGGGGACTCGAATAACTTTCATACCGCAGATGAAAATCATCATAAAAATCAGATAATCCAAATTTCAGATCAATAGCTTTTATATATACTTTTCAAAAAAATGCGTTTATTGTCAAATTCTGAAATTGAATCATTTTGTAAGGGAAGGGGTAGAAGAAGTGGAGAGATTTGGCGCGCCCACGAACATGACCTTACTTTTTTGTCAAAATCGACGTGTACAAAATTTGAACTTTCTACCTCAGCGCAATCTCGAGCTAGAGAAGAAACAGATGGACAAGTTTTGAGATTTTTGAGTGATTCTATGAACTTCTGTATCATTCATTTTTTTCTCCGACCCTTATTTCCTGGCATTACAAACTTTATGGAAAACTTGTAATAAAAATCTCAGATTTCATCTAGAGTATAAAAATAAGGTAGCCAAAACCCGACATCAAAAATTTTCATGATCAGAATACTTGACTTTATTTCATAATAATATTTCATAATATTCAGTTTTCCCGTGATTTTTTTTGCATTAGTGCATGTAATTCTCAAAGAAAACTTAAGATTTTTAGTAACTCTTTTTGCATTGAACGCATAAGACATTTCATTATTATTGAAATAAATATACTGACGATATTATTATAGTTTATTGCAAAAATTCACCAAGTACACTTCTGGTGGATTTAATCCTATAAAAACGTAATTGTGAGCTTCGATCGTACTTATCGGTGCGAAAATTCATTAAGTGCATCAAAATATCACAAAACATATTAAATATCAAAAAATAAAAATAGTTTCACTAAGTGCACAATGTTCTGATTTTACAAAGGGAAAAGTCATCAAGTTACTTAGTAATAATAAAATATTACTCTTCGCAATAAACCAACGATATTTTCTATTCATAGTTCTATGTATTGTATATACTCATATACTAATGCACTAATAAATTCAACTATAGCTATATAATTTTATTAGAGTCTTCATATAAATATAACGATCATTGAAAAAATATTTTTCAGTTTAATAAAAGTAATCTTGAATATTGAAACTATTGGCAAAACGTTTGAAAAGTTTATTAAGCCGTGTGTATTAGAATAAATTCATTTAACATACATATAATAGTGATATTTTATTACAATAACAAGAGAATTTAATTGAATATGTTTTCATTAATTCGCAAGAAAAAATTTAAATCGATACCAAATGTTGTAAATCTATTACTTGTTAGACCAATACAATCATTAAATATTAATAAAAAATATGAAAATCGGGGTAGTAATCAGCTTGAAATATTGAACAATAATAAGCGGTAAGGGCAATCTACATATTTAATCATAGTTTGATATTAAATCATAAAGTTTAAAAATATATTTTGTCTATAACGCCATATTGGAATTAATTTTAAAAATACGAAAAATTCAAGCCAAACCTGATTATGCTATGCATAGGGAAACAAAATGTTACTGAGGGGAATTCGATAAATTAATAAATTAAATGATTACAAAAATACTTCACATACATAAATGATTTTATATGCAAAACAATTTTATCACTTTTATCAAATCTATGCATGTATGATAATCTTATATTAATACGTGAGCATCCAAAATTATCAATGACTTTTTTTTTATTTATTATAAAAGAAGGGGAATGAAACTTATATCATTAAAAGTGTACTGTGCCATAGATGTGCACAAACCAAAAATTCTGTGTGTATGTTTGCCATTAGGGCAAGTGAAATTATTAAATTACTACATGCGTCCAATGCTACTTGATTTCGATGATCGGACGAGAATCGGTAGGTCCAGTGCACTACATTGAGCTTTTAGGTAGGAAAGGTGGAAATGGAAAAGTGTTCAACGAAAGAATATCTAATATT